>OY992876.1:494320637-494368137 GCA_963921405.1 Cepaea hortensis | reverse complement strand
GACTTAGACAGTCAAGATTCTTTGGACATGTTATGAAGAGAAATTTACTTAAAAATTTAGTGACAACTGACAAGCTTGATGGGAAGAGAGCGAGAGGAAGATCATGCGGATAAGCGTAGGTATGACCACCTACGCTTATCCGCATGATCTTCCTCTCGCTCTCGTTTCACCATCTCACACGATCACCAGAGTCGGGAATCAGCTCTGTGTTCTTGTCTCCACCATACCCTGGTCAAGCCATCCAGATGTTTACTTCTGTCGCGTAACGTATACTACTAGGATGGAATTGGATCAAAGTAGATACTAAATAGACTTCTACAAATAGAGAATCTAACCACTGCTGAAGAAGCGATCAAATGGCTCGCAATTCTAGAAGAATGATTATCAAAGTCCCAGAATGGATCACTACTTCTAAACAGTGCCAGGCGGAAAGTTATGACGACGAACTGTGCTAACAAACGAAGACAATATGTCAAGAGATTCCTGCTAACGTGCCTGGATGAAAAAAATGAGCCCCCACTGCCTAATGTATTCTCACACAACAGGAGATAAGACAGAATGATACGTATAGATGTAGTCCTTTCACTCGTCACACAATCTGATGATGCTAATTCTATAATGACAGACGCAGTTGGTAAAAGTACAAATATAACATAACGTTTAATCCTAAAGAACACTACGTGAGCCCCACTGGGAACTCACTGACACATAAGAGATACGCAGATCCCTGAAATCTTGACCAGATAATGTTCAGCTAGAGGATATAATCATAGACTCTTAGCCAATAGCGGACAAATTAGGATTGCTGTGCAGTGGCAAACGGGTGGGTAGCCACTCATCTGATAATCCTTAGTCTCCTGGATGGTAAGCTGGCAGTGCTGACTGGATCGTGGTATGGCCTCCACTCTCTGCTGCATCAAGTGAGTGGTTCGTAGCTCAATCACCGATCGTGACTACGGCTACAGATGATCAGGGTGCAGGCTCTGTGAATGACAGTGAGGAGGAGTGAATAATCCTTCAAGACAGAATTGTAAATTCTTTTGGCCATGTCCTGCATGGCATGCTTGTCTCATAAATTTTCATAGCATGTATTATTTAAATTTACAGGTTGATTCCTTATCTGAAATCTACAACAGCACACTGATCTAATGGAAACAGCACACAAATGATATCCTATTCTCTCTGCTGACATTTAGATCAAACATGTACAATCCCAATGCTCTACTTCAAAGACCACATTCCAAATATATATTCTAAGTCACGATTAATCATGGAAACATGAACCACAATTCACATAATGACTTAACAGTACATATAGGATGACTTCAATGGAATGGAACTCAGACGCCAAAACTCCGACGTCACATATACATTAACAAACCATTAAATCGATGAAACACCACACATCATTTTCCAAGTATGGAAACACACAAACTACCCTCCACACGATGAATTAACATCACATGATGAATTCCATAGAATGAAATGAAATCACACACAACAACTATAACTTCATGATGTACACGAGTGAACCATTAAAATCAATGAAACACCCCAAGTTCACTTAAAGAGTTATGAGTTGTACTACTAGCAAGTCTTCCTTATATTACTTAAAACATAATTAATTATCTAGAAGATTTCTTAGCTAGGTTTAAGATTATTTTCACTATATACAAGAACAATATTAGGGTTGGAGAATTCCCCCAAGGTTTGAACTCTGTTAAGTGGGCCATCTTGGACCACATGGTAGTAATCTGACTATGGGCAAGATAGAGATTAATAAAGAATAATTAATTGTAACTTATTCACTCTCTGAACTAATTCCTTCAACTAATAAGTATATTCTCTAGAGAAATCCGCTAGTTCCGAAGTTTAAGCACATAATTAAATTATCTTAACTCTAATCGTCTACTGACTAACTCAGGTGTCCTTCCGCAGGCAGATACCTAATTTCGAGAATCACGTAATGTAATTTATCCATGTTTTTAATGCCACATGTGACGAGCTTTTCGTTTTACCCTTGTCGGCAAGCCACATGGCACAAACATGGTCCTAATTCTAATATTAGTTAACTAACACTAGTTTTAATTAATAGTATCTATTATCGATCGGCATGGCCTTTAGATATTGCCGGCATTTTGACACACAGAAAAATATTTAACAAAATTATTATTAACTCACCCTGCAACTAGATTTTGACTGGCCTATCGGGAGTGGAGACTATCATTGGCTTTTCTATGTTTTAGATGGTTTTTCGGCTTAACAAGAGCCAGCAATAAAATATGTTTAAACACAGAGGTGTTCAATTTTAGCCAATTGACGTGATAGTAGCTCCTGCTCCTTCCAGGTTGCTATCAGAAAATGGCAGAAGTTAGGGTGCTACCGGAAGTTAACTTCTCATCCAGGAGAGTTCCCTTCCTGTGGCCAAATTATTATTCATAGCCAAACCTGAATATAAATTCAGCCTAACTTGATTTCTTGGCTTGTAAACGAACTCTACCCTACATCTACTTCTAACTATAAGAAGAAATAGTATTTAACTCTCTCTATAGTTTTATGTATATAAATACACTAACCAAAGACGATTTTATCTAATATTTGAAAATATAGATAAAAATAAAAATTACTACAGGATACATAGAGGGGTTTACTGAGGGCTATCTCCCTCTAGTAACAAAACGATCTGAGAGGTGGGCCAACCTGTCACAAATGCCCATCGTTCAAAAAAAGTTGGAGAAGCAACTTTTTCTCCAGCCCGAACTCTCATATAGTTTTGTCAGCCCTTACTCTGACGTTTATGGGTCATTTGGACAGGTCCCCCTCTTCATCAATAGCACAATGTCTATTCACAATTCTCAGACTCTTCGTTTCTAAGACACCTTCTAAGAAACCTCCTCCCTTGATGTCGCTTCCATGGAAATCTTCTCTGGAAACTCTGCGTTCGTTGGTCGGGTTGTCCTTCGTCTGTCACTGATAAAGGTCCTACAATTCCAACATCTCTCCTTCGACCCAATTGGTCTTGATCCCTATACTTCATGCGCGTCGTCCTTACTTTCCCTTTAGACGTCTCTAAGTTGGGATCGTGTTCAGCCGCGTCATCTTCCTCACATCTGTCTGGGTTGTCCTCCCATCTGGCTTGATCCCCTTTGGATCCATTATCAACCACAGCCAGAGTCATAATATGAACTGGTGGGTTCGTGTTGTTCTCAAAATGTCTTTTGAGTAAATTCACGTGGAAGACTGTAGTTTTCCCGCGAATAGAAACGGAGTACTTGTTGCTGGACACCTTCTCTTTAATGATGAATGGTCCTTGCCAAGCAATTTCTAACTTATTATCCCCTTTGGTTAATAAGACTAGCACTTTATCTCCTACCTCTAGAGACTGGTTTCTAATAGGTTTATTATAGAAGGAAGCCTGTTGTTTTCTGGCACGACGGAGAGTGGAGTTAGCTAATTTCCATCCTGTGTGCAGTTTCTGTTTCAGTTCCTCTACATACTGTGAAGACTTGACGACACTCTCATCTGTTCCTTCATCAGTCCAGGTTCTCAAAAGAGCCTCCAGCGGTCCTTTAATTGGTCGTCCGAACAATAGTGTAGCAGGTGGAAGACCGGTGGCGACATGTGGTACTTCTCGATAAGCAAACATTGCTGCTGATAAGTACGTGTCCCAACTATCTGGTTTCTCCTGGACTAACTTGTTCATGATCGATTTGAGAGTCCCCGTATATTTGACCACAAGTTGCTTATTCTCTGTGAGACTAAAACCTGTGGTGATATGGTGCCTCCTGAAGATGTCGGAGATTTCTCCCCTTAACTTCTCATTCAATAATGACCCACTATCACTTACAATAAGAATAGGGAATCCTACTCTGGTAAATATTTCTAGGAGAGCCTCTGCTACCCTAGTTGCATTGATGGAGGGCAGTACAGTAGCTTCAGCCCACATTGTACCTGTATCTACTACAGTTAAAATATAAGTATTTTTCTTCTTAGAAGTGGGCAGTGGACCAATAATGTCTATAGCTACTCGCTCAAAAGGAATGTTCAAAACTAACCCTTCCCCTATGGAAACAGGAGTAGACCACTGCTTGGGGGAGCCATGTTGACACTCCGAACAAGACTGGACGTATCTTCGTATGTCAGCAGTCATTCCCGGCCAAAAATAATGACAAGAAATACGCTGGGTAGTAACTCCTACAGTCATATGTCCACTGAAGGATATGGTATGTCCCATATGCAATATCTGATTACGATATTGTTTCGGCACGACAAGTTGCCCGTGTTCGGTACCCATAGTTCCTGCCCTATGGTACAACAACTTGTCCTTTAAATAGAAATTTCCAGCTGCTGGAGGATTTCTACCGTTTGGCAGTTTGCCAAAACAAGATACTAAAGTCGGACATTCATTTTGTGCAGCCCTAATCTCCCGAGGTAGAGGGTTGATTGAGAGTATAGGTTCATGTGACTGTGCAACCTGACTCCGGGTCTCCACTGCTGCCATTATCATTGGTGATGATGGTTCTCCTAAATATACATACTTATGACCAAGCATGAAAGGATATACCGGATCATCGATCACTGCAGCTGAAATGAGTCCAGTGACATACTTAGATGTCACATGTACTTTGGCTATCTTAGCTATTATAGTTGGAGAGCTCCTGGTAGCCCCTTTGACTACAACTGTTTGTTTTGTTAACTGTGATGGTTTCACTAACTGCTTAGCTATTATTGCATCACACTGGAGTCCACTGTCATAGAGACATAGTACTGGACTACCGTTAACCAGAATAGTTTCAACTGTGGGTGGCCTAGTTCCATTACTAGAACATATGCTCTGTTGGGTACTTGCCCCCGCAATCATACACGCAGCATACTGGGTAGGGGGATTATTTCTGCACACGCTCGTGTGGTGATCATTACTTTTGCAGTTCTTGCAGTAAGGTTTACCCCATCCACTATTGTTCGCTGGTGGTTTTTGTTTTTGAAAACCAGGATTTTGGTGCGGACCCCCAGTGTGCCCTCTGGTGTCTTTACCGTAAGAGTTGTTCTGCTGAAAACCCTTATTCTGTGTTGCAGGAGTATTTTGAGCAGTAGAAGACTTACAAGATTTAGTGGTAGCTACTTCGCCATGGGCAGTTAAATATCGTTCGGCTAGGGAGATAACCTCCTCTAGCCGAGCACCACCATTCTCTGCAATAAAGGTTTGTAGCTGTTTTGGAAGAACATCTTTAAATTGCTCAACAAGTATTAGTTCCGCCAGCCCGTCATAAGTAGCATCCAAATCACTCAGTTCTACCCACTTGTTAAAATAAGTGTGTAACCGTGAGGCGAACTGAGGAAATGATTCTCCTTGTGACCGTTTGGCGGTACGGAACTTCAACCTGTAGGCACTAGAAGTTAACTGATATCGTTTCAAGAGAGCATTTTTGAGTGTGACAAAGTCCTTCTCAAGACCTGGAGGGAGTTTTGCAAACACGTCATACGCTGGACCGCGAAGTGCTTGGGAGAGTTTAATATTAAATTTATCCTTAGGCAGATTGTAGGCTTCACACATTAACACAAATTTGTCAAGATATTCATCCATCTGATCCTCCTTCGGGTCGAAGTGGGCCAGTGGAAAACTCATTGATCCTGGAGTAATATGTGGTCCTGAGGAAATGTCTTGGCTGTCAGTTGGAGAGCTGGCACTGCTAAATCTGGAGGCATCAGGATTTTGTAGTTCTAATCTCCTCAGTTCTAACTCGTGCTGTCTTAACTGCTCAGCTAATTTCAACTCCTTGTCCAGTTCTGCTTGCTTCAACTGGTTGTCCAATTCAGCCTGTTTCAACTGGTTGTCCAATTCAGCCTGTTTCAACTGGTTGTCCAATTCAGCTTGTCGCATCTTCTGTCTGGATTCAATTTCCGCCATCTGGATTTTTAATTTAATTCTTTCCTCTCGTTCGTCCTTCTCTTTGATGATGTCCCTTTGTTCTCGGCGCCATGTTCTTCCTTCTTCTATTACATATTTTTCCAACTCTGCACCCTCATAACCTAACAATGTTCCTTGTTCTCGCAGTTCCTCCTTAGTAGGTGGCTTTTCAGAAGACATGTTAGTTATGTAATAATATATCTGTTGATACACCTGGATAACTCACTCACTTAATCAAGAATGTGTTTGTCGCAAAGATTCACAAATATCTTCAATAACAAGCATAAAAAATGTTACACATTGACACAACACTTACCCGTTTGCCAGCAATTCACCTTTGCCCTAACTTATGTTATCTTATATCTATTCTTATGTTAATCCTATGTTATAAGTATATATATATATTAACTAGTATGATTAGTAGCTATCTCTTTTGAGTGACTGAAAGTTAGAAATATCTATGAAGTTGGATACTCGACTGAACCCAACAATCTATAGGATTGTCATCCCGGACGAGCCCCCAGTGTCGCGTAACGTATACTACTAGGATGGAATTGGATCAAAGTAGATACTAAATAGACTTCTACAAATAGAGAATCTAACCACTGCTGAAGAAGCGATCAAATGGCTCGCAATTCTAGAAGAATGATTATCAAAGTCCCAGAATGGATCACTACTTCTAAACAGTGCCAGGCGGAAAGTTATGACGACGAACTGTGCTAACAAACGAAGACAATATGTCAAGAGATTCCTGCTAACGTGCCTGGATGAAAAAAATGAGCCCCCACTGCCTAATGTATTCTCACACAACAGGAGATAAGACAGAATGATACGTATAGATGTAGTCCTTTCACTCGTCACACAATCTGATGATGCTAATTCTATAATGACAGACGCAGTTGGTAAAAGTACAAATATAACATAACGTTTAATCCTAAAGAACACTACGTGAGCCCCACTGGGAACTCACTGACACATAAGAGATACGCAGATCCCTGAAATCTTGACCAGATAATGTTCAGCTAGAGGATATAATCATAGACTCTTAGCCAATAGCGGACAAATTAGGATTGCTGTGCAGTGGCAAACGGGTGGGTAGCCACTCATCTGATAATCCTTAGTCTCCTGGATGGTAAGCTGGCAGTGCTGACTGGATCGTGGTATGGCCTCCACTCTCTGCTGCATCAAGTGAGTGGTTCGTAGCTCAATCACCGATCGTGACTACGGCTACAGATGATCAGGGTGCAGGCTCTGTGAATGACAGTGAGGAGGAGTGAATAATCCTTCAAGACAGAATTGTAAATTCTTTTGGCCATGTCCTGCATGGCATGCTTGTCTCATAAATTTTCATAGCATGTATTATTTAAATTTACAGGTTGATTCCTTATCTGAAATCTACAACAGCACACTGATCTAATGGAAACAGCACACAAATGATATCCTATTCTCTCTGCTGACATTTAGATCAAACATGTACAATCCCAATGCTCTACTTCAAAGACCACATTCCAAATATATATTCTAAGTCACGATTAATCATGGAAACATGAACCACAATTCACATAATGACTTAACAGTACATATAGGATGACTTCAATGGAATGGAACTCAGACGCCAAAACTCCGACGTCACATATACATTAACAAACCATTAAATCGATGAAACACCACACATCATTTTCCAAGTATGGAAACACACAAACTACCCTCCACACGATGAATTAACATCACATGATGAATTCCATAGAATGAAATGAAATCACACACAACAACTATAACTTCATGATGTACACGAGTGAACCATTAAAATCAATGAAACACCCCAAGTTCACTTAAAGAGTTATGAGTTGTACTACTAGCAAGTCTTCCTTATATTACTTAAAACATAATTAATTATCTAGAAGATTTCTTAGCTAGGTTTAAGATTATTTTCACTATATACAAGAACAATATTAGGGTTGGAGAATTCCCCCAAGGTTTGAACTCTGTTAAGTGGGCCATCTTGGACCACATGGTAGTAATCTGACTATGGGCAAGATAGAGATTAATAAAGAATAATTAATTGTAACTTATTCACTCTCTGAACTAATTCCTTCAACTAATAAGTATATTCTCTAGAGAAATCCGCTAGTTCCGAAGTTTAAGCACATAATTAAATTATCTTAACTCTAATCGTCTACTGACTAACTCAGGTGTCCTTCCGCAGGCAGATACCTAATTTCGAGAATCACGTAATGTAATTTATCCATGTTTTTAATGCCACATGTGACGAGCTTTTCGTTTTACCCTTGTCGGCAAGCCACATGGCACAAACATGGTCCTAATTCTAATATTAGTTAACTAACACTAGTTTTAATTAATAGTATCTATTATCGATCGGCATGGCCTTTAGATATTGCCGGCATTTTGACACACAGAAAAATATTTAACAAAATTATTATTAACTCACCCTGCAACTAGATTTTGACTGGCCTATCGGGAGTGGAGACTATCATTGGCTTTTCTATGTTTTAGATGGTTTTTCGGCTTAACAAGAGCCAGCAATAAAATATGTTTAAACACAGAGGTGTTCAATTTTAGCCAATTGACGTGATAGTAGCTCCTGCTCCTTCCAGGTTGCTATCAGAAAATGGCAGAAGTTAGGGTGCTACCGGAAGTTAACTTCTCATCCAGGAGAGTTCCCTTCCTGTGGCCAAATTATTATTCATAGCCAAACCTGAATATAAATTCAGCCTAACTTGATTTCTTGGCTTGTAAACGAACTCTACCCTACATCTACTTCTAACTATAAGAAGAAATAGTATTTAACTCTCTCTATAGTTTTATGTATATAAATACACTAACCAAAGACGATTTTATCTAATATTTGAAAATATAGATAAAAATAAAAATTACTACAGGATACATAGAGGGGTTTACTGAGGGCTATCTCCCTCTAGTAACAAAACGATCTGAGAGGTGGGCCAACCTGTCACAAATGCCCATCGTTCAAAAAAAGTTGGAGAAGCAACTTTTTCTCCAGCCCGAACTCTCATATAGTTTTGTCAGCCCTTACTCTGACGTTTATGGGTCATTTGGACAGGTCCCCCTCTTCATCAATAGCACAATGTCTATTCACAATTCTCAGACTCTTCGTTTCTAAGACACCTTCTAAGAAACCTCCTCCCTTGATGTCGCTTCCATGGAAATCTTCTCTGGAAACTCTGCGTTCGTTGGTCGGGTTGTCCTTCGTCTGTCACTGATAAAGGTCCTACAATTCCAACATCTCTCCTTCGACCCAATTGGTCTTGATCCCTATACTTCATGCGCGTCGTCCTTACTTTCCCTTTAGACGTCTCTAAGTTGGGATCGTGTTCAGCCGCGTCATCTTCCTCACATCTGTCTGGGTTGTCCTCCCATCTGGCTTGATCCCCTTTGGATCCATTATCAACCACAGCCAGAGTCATAATATGAACTGGTGGGTTCGTGTTGTTCTCAAAATGTCTTTTGAGTAAATTCACGTGGAAGACTGTAGTTTTCCCGCGAATAGAAACGGAGTACTTGTTGCTGGACACCTTCTCTTTAATGATGAATGGTCCTTGCCAAGCAATTTCTAACTTATTATCCCCTTTGGTTAATAAGACTAGCACTTTATCTCCTACCTCTAGAGACTGGTTTCTAATAGGTTTATTATAGAAGGAAGCCTGTTGTTTTCTGGCACGACGGAGAGTGGAGTTAGCTAATTTCCATCCTGTGTGCAGTTTCTGTTTCAGTTCCTCTACATACTGTGAAGACTTGACGACACTCTCATCTGTTCCTTCATCAGTCCAGGTTCTCAAAAGAGCCTCCAGCGGTCCTTTAATTGGTCGTCCGAACAATAGTGTAGCAGGTGGAAGACCGGTGGCGACATGTGGTACTTCTCGATAAGCAAACATTGCTGCTGATAAGTACGTGTCCCAACTATCTGGTTTCTCCTGGACTAACTTGTTCATGATCGATTTGAGAGTCCCCGTATATTTGACCACAAGTTGCTTATTCTCTGTGAGACTAAAACCTGTGGTGATATGGTGCCTCCTGAAGATGTCGGAGATTTCTCCCCTTAACTTCTCATTCAATAATGACCCACTATCACTTACAATAAGAATAGGGAATCCTACTCTGGTAAATATTTCTAGGAGAGCCTCTGCTACCCTAGTTGCATTGATGGAGGGCAGTACAGTAGCTTCAGCCCACATTGTACCTGTATCTACTACAGTTAAAATATAAGTATTTTTCTTCTTAGAAGTGGGCAGTGGACCAATAATGTCTATAGCTACTCGCTCAAAAGGAATGTTCAAAACTAACCCTTCCCCTATGGAAACAGGAGTAGACCACTGCTTGGGGGAGCCATGTTGACACTCCGAACAAGACTGGACGTATCTTCGTATGTCAGCAGTCATTCCCGGCCAAAAATAATGACAAGAAATACGCTGGGTAGTAACTCCTACAGTCATATGTCCACTGAAGGATATGGTATGTCCCATATGCAATATCTGATTACGATATTGTTTCGGCACGACAAGTTGCCCGTGTTCGGTACCCATAGTTCCTGCCCTATGGTACAACAACTTGTCCTTTAAATAGAAATTTCCAGCTGCTGGAGGATTTCTACCGTTTGGCAGTTTGCCAAAACAAGATACTAAAGTCGGACATTCATTTTGTGCAGCCCTAATCTCCCGAGGTAGAGGGTTGATTGAGAGTATAGGTTCATGTGACTGTGCAACCTGACTCCGGGTCTCCACTGCTGCCATTATCATTGGTGATGATGGTTCTCCTAAATATACATACTTATGACCAAGCATGAAAGGATATACCGGATCATCGATCACTGCAGCTGAAATGAGTCCAGTGACATACTTAGATGTCACATGTACTTTGGCTATCTTAGCTATTATAGTTGGAGAGCTCCTGGTAGCCCCTTTGACTACAACTGTTTGTTTTGTTAACTGTGATGGTTTCACTAACTGCTTAGCTATTATTGCATCACACTGGAGTCCACTGTCATAGAGACATAGTACTGGACTACCGTTAACCAGAATAGTTTCAACTGTGGGTGGCCTAGTTCCATTACTAGAACATATGCTCTGTTGGGTACTTGCCCCCGCAATCATACACGCAGCATACTGGGTAGGGGGATTATTTCTGCACACGCTCGTGTGGTGATCATTACTTTTGCAGTTCTTGCAGTAAGGTTTACCCCATCCACTATTGTTCGCTGGTGGTTTTTGTTTTTGAAAACCAGGATTTTGGTGCGGACCCCCAGTGTGCCCTCTGGTGTCTTTACCGTAAGAGTTGTTCTGCTGAAAACCCTTATTCTGTGTTGCAGGAGTATTTTGAGCAGTAGAAGACTTACAAGATTTAGTGGTAGCTACTTCGCCATGGGCAGTTAAATATCGTTCGGCTAGGGAGATAACCTCCTCTAGCCGAGCACCACCATTCTCTGCAATAAAGGTTTGTAGCTGTTTTGGAAGAACATCTTTAAATTGCTCAACAAGTATTAGTTCCGCCAGCCCGTCATAAGTAGCATCCAAATCACTCAGTTCTACCCACTTGTTAAAATAAGTGTGTAACCGTGAGGCGAACTGAGGAAATGATTCTCCTTGTGACCGTTTGGCGGTACGGAACTTCAACCTGTAGGCACTAGAAGTTAACTGATATCGTTTCAAGAGAGCATTTTTGAGTGTGACAAAGTCCTTCTCAAGACCTGGAGGGAGTTTTGCAAACACGTCATACGCTGGACCGCGAAGTGCTTGGGAGAGTTTAATATTAAATTTATCCTTAGGCAGATTGTAGGCTTCACACATTAACACAAATTTGTCAAGATATTCATCCATCTGATCCTCCTTCGGGTCGAAGTGGGCCAGTGGAAAACTCATTGATCCTGGAGTAATATGTGGTCCTGAGGAAATGTCTTGGCTGTCAGTTGGAGAGCTGGCACTGCTAAATCTGGAGGCATCAGGATTTTGTAGTTCTAATCTCCTCAGTTCTAACTCGTGCTGTCTTAACTGCTCAGCTAATTTCAACTCCTTGTCCAGTTCTGCTTGCTTCAACTGGTTGTCCAATTCAGCCTGTTTCAACTGGTTGTCCAATTCAGCCTGTTTCAACTGGTTGTCCAATTCAGCTTGTCGCATCTTCTGTCTGGATTCAATTTCCGCCATCTGGATTTTTAATTTAATTCTTTCCTCTCGTTCGTCCTTCTCTTTGATGATGTCCCTTTGTTCTCGGCGCCATGTTCTTCCTTCTTCTATTACATATTTTTCCAACTCTGCACCCTCATAACCTAACAATGTTCCTTGTTCTCGCAGTTCCTCCTTAGTAGGTGGCTTTTCAGAAGACATGTTAGTTATGTAATAATATATCTGTTGATACACCTGGATAACTCACTCACTTAATCAAGAATGTGTTTGTCGCAAAGATTCACAAATATCTTCAATAACAAGCATAAAAAATGTTACACATTGACACAACACTTACCCGTTTGCCAGCAATTCACCTTTGCCCTAACTTATGTTATCTTATATCTATTCTTATGTTAATCCTATGTTATAAGTATATATATATATTAACTAGTATGATTAGTAGCTATCTCTTTTGAGTGACTGAAAGTTAGAAATATCTATGAAGTTGGATACTCGACTGAACCCAACAATCTATAGGATTGTCATCCCGGACGAGCCCCCAGTGTCGCGTAACGTATACTACTAGGATGGAATTGGATCAAAGTAGATACTAAATAGACTTCTACAAATAGAGAATCTAACCACTGCTGAAGAAGCGATCAAATGGCTCGCAATTCTAGAAGAATGATTATCAAAGTCCCAGAATGGATCACTACTTCTAAACAGTGCCAGGCGGAAAGTTATGACGACGAACTGTGCTAACAAACGAAGACAATATGTCAAGAGATTCCTGCTAACGTGCCTGGATGAAAAAAATGAGCCCCCACTGCCTAATGTATTCTCACACAACAGGAGATAAGACAGAATGATACGTATAGATGTAGTCCTTTCACTCGTCACACAATCTGATGATGCTAATTCTATAATGACAGACGCAGTTGGTAAAAGTACAAATATAACATAACGTTTAATCCTAAAGAACACTACGTGAGCCCCACTGGGAACTCACTGACACATAAGAGATACGCAGATCCCTGAAATCTTGACCAGATAATGTTCAGCTAGAGGATATAATCATAGACTCTTAGCCAATAGCGGACAAATTAGGATTGCTGTGCAGTGGCAAACGGGTGGGTAGCCACTCATCTGATAATCCTTAGTCTCCTGGATGGTAAGCTGGCAGTGCTGACTGGATCGTGGTATGGCCTCCACTCTCTGCTGCATCAAGTGAGTGGTTCGTAGCTCAATCACCGATCGTGACTACGGCTACAGATGATCAGGGTGCAGGCTCTGTGAATGACAGTGAGGAGGAGTGAATAATCCTTCAAGACAGAATTGTAAATTCTTTTGGCCATGTCCTGCATGGCATGCTTGTCTCATAAATTTTCATAGCATGTATTATTTAAATTTACAGGTTGATTCCTTATCTGAAATCTACAACAGCACACTGATCTAATGGAAACAGCACACAAATGATATCCTATTCTCTCTGCTGACATTTAGATCAAACATGTACAATCCCAATGCTCTACTTCAAAGACCACATTCCAAATATATATTCTAAGTCACGATTAATCATGGAAACATGAACCACAATTCACATAATGACTTAACAGTACATATAGGATGACTTCAATGGAATGGAACTCAGACGCCAAAACTCCGACGTCACATATACATTAACAAACCATTAAATCGATGAAACACCACACATCATTTTCCAAGTATGGAAACACACAAACTACCCTCCACACGATGAATTAACATCACATGATGAATTCCATAGAATGAAATGAAATCACACACAACAACTATAACTTCATGATGTACACGAGTGAACCATTAAAATCAATGAAACACCCCAAGTTCACTTAAAGAGTTATGAGTTGTACTACTAGCAAGTCTTCCTTATATTACTTAAAACATAATTAATTATCTAGAAGATTTCTTAGCTAGGTTTAAGATTATTTTCACTATATACAAGAACAATATTAGGGTTGGAGAATTCCCCCAAGGTTTGAACTCTGTTAAGTGGGCCATCTTGGACCACATGGTAGTAATCTGACTATGGGCAAGATAGAGATTAATAAAGAATAATTAATTGTAACTTATTCACTCTCTGAACTAATTCCTTCAACTAATAAGTATATTCTCTAGAGAAATCCGCTAGTTCCGAAGTTTAAGCACATAATTAAATTATCTTAACTCTAATCGTCTACTGACTAACTCAGGTGTCCTTCCGCAGGCAGATACCTAATTTCGAGAATCACGTAATGTAATTTATCCATGTTTTTAATGCCACATGTGACGAGCTTTTCGTTTTACCCTTGTCGGCAAGCCACATGGCACAAACATGGTCCTAATTCTAATATTAGTTAACTAACACTAGTTTTAATTAATAGTATCTATTATCGATCGGCATGGCCTTTAGATATTGCCGGCATTTTGACACACAGAAAAATATTTAACAAAATTATTATTAACTCACCCTGCAACTAGATTTTGACTGGCCTATCGGGAGTGGAGACTATCATTGGCTTTTCTATGTTTTAGATGGTTTTTCGGCTTAACAAGAGCCAGCAATAAAATATGTTTAAACACAGAGGTGTTCAATTTTAGCCAATTGACGTGATAGTAGCTCCTGCTCCTTCCAGGTTGCTATCAGAAAATGGCAGAAGTTAGGGTGCTACCGGAAGTTAACTTCTCATCCAGGAGAGTTCCCTTCCTGTGGCCAAATTATTATTCATAGCCAAACCTGAATATAAATTCAGCCTGACTTGATTTCTTGGCTTGTAAACGAACTCTACCCTACATCTACTTCTAACTATAAGAAGAAATAGTATTTAACTCTCTCTATAGTTTTATGTATATAAATACACTAACCAAAGACGATTTTATCTAATATTTGAAAATATAGATAAAAATAAAAATTACTACAGGATACATAGAGGGGTTTACTGAGGGCTATCTCCCTCTAGTAACAAAACGATCTGAGAGGTGGGCCAACCTGTCACAACTTCTCCGCCAAGAAGTTGGCTTGGCCAAGTGGCATGCTCGAGACAAGAACACGGGGCTCATCCACGACTCTGGTGATCGAGTGAGATGGCCAAACATGACCGCCTACGCTTATCGGCATGGCATATGATGACGATGATGAAGATGATTCCCGTAGTGAATTTAAACAAAGACCTCCTATTCTTATCTATACCATGCAGTTTCGTCCATGTCTCTCCCCCCCCCCCCCCCATATTATTGATTTCTGTTTTTGTTTCTCTTCCCCGTGTTGTTAGGTCTGCCATTGTTTCTTTTGTCCTGCGGGTTCCAGACACAGGCTGTTCTAGTTATGCTATTTTTCGTTTTACTCAATAGATGTCCCTTCCAGCTCTGTCTGTCTCTTTTCTTCATCTCTGCGTTCACATGTCTAGTTCTCTCGCATATGTAGTTCTCTCGCATGTCTAGTTATCTCGCATGTCTAGTTATCTCGCATGTCTAGTTCTCTGGCAATGTCTAGATCTCTCACATTAGTTCTCTCGGATGTCTAGTACTCTCACATAAAGTTCTCTCGCATGTATCGAATAGTTCTCTCGCATGTATCGTACTCTCGTATGTCTAGTTCTCTCGCATGTCTTGTTAGTTAGTCGACAGATCATCCTCATTGCACATCCAACCATTCCGTCCATAAGTGCTCGGATCCCCTCCTCAGTAAATTATGTATTGGCTAATTAATCTTCTTTGGCTTACCGTGTAGTGTTCTTGTTTGGCCACACGTCTTTTAATTTGCTGTTCTCGCATCCTGCCCATGGCTGTAGATTCGCAGTGGTCACTTGGTTCTCACGAACGACTTGCTTCTCGTATAGCATTCAGATTGTCAGCCTGGTCCATGGCGCGTCCGCACACCACAGTAGCCTTACCTGCAAGCTTGTCAGCCCGCTCATTTCCTCGTAAAATGGGCATTCTCTCTGGCATGTCTAGTTCTCTCATACATCTAGTTCTCTCATACGCCTAGTTCTCTCATACGTCTAGTTCTCTGGCATATCTTTTTCACTCGCATGTCTATTTCTCTGCCATGTCTAGTTCTTTAGCATGTCTGGTACTCTGGCATGTCGAGTTCTCTCGCATGTCTAGGTCGCTGGCATGCATAGATCTCTAACATGTATATTTGGTTAGTTATCTCAACGTCTAGTTCTCTCTCATGTAAAGTTCTCTCGCATGTCTATTTCTCTGGTATGTCTAGTTCCCTTGCAAGTCTAGTTCTCTGGCATGTCTAGTTCTCTCGCATGTCCAGCAGTGTTCTGGGTTGGTCTATTTTGTATATGGACATTCGTTTGCACATGGATGCCACAATAAGTAGCTCAAACTCATCCCAGAGATCACACACAGGTGGTCTTAACCCTCCACCAACGAGCTATCTACATTCACTATCCAGATGCGTGGGGGTCTCAAATGAAAACCTTGAGTGTTGTATTTTTTAAAAAACATTTGTTAATGTGTGTGAATATATTCTGAAAAAAAAGTGAAATACACATGTTTCATTTTTCGATTTAGTCACCACTGCGTTCAAGGCAAGTCCTTCAGCGTCGATAAAGTGATTGGATTAATGTTTAAAAAAAACAACATTCTCTTGGTATTTTGTGTGACCGCTGATGCACCACATGCAGAACCTTTTCATCGGACCAAACACGTCTTTCCAACCAATGAAGAGATAACAGAACGTTGCTCCTATTTAGTTCATTTCAAAAGTGGGGCAAT
This sequence comes from Cepaea hortensis, assembly GCA_963921405.1. Lineage (NCBI taxonomy): Eukaryota > Metazoa > Mollusca > Gastropoda > Stylommatophora > Helicidae > Cepaea > Cepaea hortensis. The sequence continues at coordinate 494,351,343 of OY992876.1, read as the reverse complement.
TATCTACTAACTGTCCTTATGATGTCATTGTGTTCGTCTGCATCGTGATGTTATGTGCTTAACAATCTTGACATCCGTAACAACAATATTGACAGGTTGCAAGACAATGGCATAGTTATTGCAAATTCTACCACACTTTTCAGATTTTCATTTGAAACTCCCCTCCACCCCCCTCCCCCCCCCCACGAAGCTAGGACATTATATACAACTATAAGAGAAGAGATCAACACCATTTAAACATGGTAGCCATAAACAATATGTTGCACGATTTATTGCTGCATCTTGTCAGGTGCATACTGCACAGATATATTTCATTTGAAATCAATGAATAAATAATACTGAAGCTGAAACAACTAAAACACATGGTCACAAGTATTGTTCCAATGTGGGGCATCTCTTATCCACACGGTAATTTCAAATTATCGAGAACTCCTTTTGTTCGCTGGAACGGCCTAACCTGACGAGCTGTCGCGATATATGCCAGGCAATAAATGGTGTAACATATTTATTTGTGGCGTCTGTGTTTCAATTCACTACAGGAATACATTGTTTTACACAAACAGTATTCATTGGTCCCATTTTGAGAATAGAGGCATTGGAGAACATCGTGACAACTGGAAAAATAAATGGAGAAAAAGAGGCAGAGGCAAACGAAGAGAAATAATGCTGGATGTCTTGAAACCGTGGCGTGAAGGAATATCATCAGCAGAGTTTATCCAGAACACCAAGGACGAGATCTGTGTAGAGACATAAATGCTTACACCTGTTGTCATAACACATGACGATGATGACATGCATCCATCCGCTTTCTCCCAACTCTGAGAATAACCATCTACACCTGTGAATGTTCTACTGCAGGTCCTGTGTAAGCTGCCAGACGAGCACTGCCAATCAACCACATGCTGCACGTCTGCTGACTTTGCCGAGGCCCACTCCAAGGGTCACATGTTACCAGGGGCAAGGACGGCCTGCCCAGACGTGACTGAGACCGCCAAGGAACCCAGTAGAGCTTACCACAGCTCCAAGGATGTACAAGTAAGCGCGTGGTGATTAGCGGCCGCCTTAGCGAAGTCTATAGCGAACTGCTGATAATGTCATAAGTACGGTCGGAAATGTGGGTTTGTCGCCTGCAAAGTGAACAAACGAAAAACGAACTTTATATTCAAAGGGCACGCAGGCTCGTCTTACATTTGACCCTCAATTAACTATTTTGCATGTTACATTGACATTGGAAAAAAAAACATTATCAAATGAAAGTTGTGAACATAAACAATGCATATTGCCATGTTATGAGGCAGACAAGAAGCCAGACACACACATAAACACTAACACGCATAAACACATGCTTACCTACATTCATACTTACATCGTTTATACAACCTCTTACAGTCGTGCACGCACTCAATAACACACAAATACCCTCTCACCCTCTCCCTCCATCTCTCTCTGTCTGTCTCCCGTCTTCTCTTTCTCTCTCCCCTTCTCTATGTCCCATTTCTCACCCCCTCTCTCTCACTGCCTCTCTCACCTGAGTGAAAGACTGGACGCCTATACTTCCATGCATTCAGGCCTACAAAATGTGACGGCGATAACCCAACACAGCTCTTAGATTAGGAAGCTGCACGAGGACAAGTTATTTATTATTTATGCAGACTTTCATTCTCTGACAGATACCGCGGTTGGGATCCCCACTGTTGTGATCCCTTGGTTGGAATTCCCATTTTTGAGATTCCTTCGTTGAGATCCAGTTGTTGGGATTAACATTGGTGAGATCCCATGGTTTATATCCGGAATGAGTTGAGCCAAGAACTGACATCACAGCACTCGGGATGTTTCCCATACGTGCCCCGTCCACATCTTCAACGGTCAGCGAAGAGTCCCAATACTAATGGTACCAGTAGCAGCCTGATTATGTGTCTGTCTGGCCTGTCCTCAGAGTCCTGATTCTCGGCCAGATCCTTTGGTCACTCCCTGATCAGGTTGTTATGATCTATCTGTTTTTCTGTACTGTATACACGTTTCCAAAAAAGTTCCGACCACGTCTGCCTTATCATGTACCAATACCCCATTGAGGGAGCAGACCCAGCTAATCTGTCCACCTGATCGTTTCCCACCACACCAGCATGAGGAAAGATCCAACAGATGCGCTCGATTGTTTTATTGTTGAATGGAAACCTGCCACTCTGCCCGAACGCTTGCCTGTCTTCACATATCTCATATTACTTTGTGTGTCCGTTACATTCATGACATGCGTGTGCTGTTTGTCCTCCAACTAGCGGGACACTGTTGTGATTCCCTCCACCTCCATTCTGAGACTATATGTTATGGCATCATATGCCAGGTTCTCCTGCACCAAACACCGTCCACCAACCTTCGTCACAAACCCCCAAACTAAATTTGATGCCTGGCGTTCATTCTATATCATGACACAAAAATGTTGACTATAGTTGTGACTAAAGATATCGCTTGGCATCCATTCTATAACATAACACAAGAATGTTGACATGAAGCATCAATTCTTTACATGCCACAATAATATTAACCTAAGTTGTAATAATATAACTTACTGCCGACGTTCAGTAGACGCAGGACGTTCCGCAAACATGGGAAAATAGACCAAGTGGTAAAAAGTGACCCTCAGACAGTCAATATAGAACGAATTATCTCGTTTCGCTGTCGTTTGAGTTAACCCTGAGGAATTAAGGCCGCCTGGCTAGTGCAGTCGCCGCGAACTGTGCAGGTTAGGATTTTCTTTTTGCCCCCGACAGAAAACAAATCCCACACCTTACCGAGGGATTCAACCCGACTCTCCCGAAGGAGAGTTCGGCGTTCTAGCCACTCGGCCAGCCGCTCGTCAGTAGTCCATATCTTTGACTGGACCCGGGATCGAACTCCGGATCACTGGCGTGTGAGGCGGGTGTGTAACCACTTGACCACGCGGCTCACGCTAGACGCGACCAAAGTATCCGCTAGACTGTAGGCGACAGGTGTGCCTTGCCAGATAGAGAAAACCTGATCACATTGATTTATCTGGTTGTTTCGGGATTTAAGGTTTAAAGATTGAGCACAAACCACCACTTGCAATGCTGATCGTATTGCGGCACGAACCTTAAGCTTTGTCCACGTCATTTGGAAGCACTAGACTTGAGTTTCACTCTCGCTTGAGCTCGTGAGTAGTGCATATCCTTGACTGGACCCGGGATCATTGGCGTGTGAGGTGGGTATGCAGTTACTGACCACGCGACTTACGCTGGACGCGAACAATTATCATACTAGAATAGAGAGTCTGTAGAGTTACATCAATTGACAGATGTCAGTCGCAGCGATTGGGCAAAATTTGAGCTATAGCCTACAATGGGTGAATGTGCGACATTCCAGTATGATAATTTGGTCGGATCTAGCCTGAGTCGCGTGATCAAGTGGTTACACACCCGCTTCACACGCCAGTCAAGGTTCCAGTCAAGGAATATGCACTACTGACGAGCTCAAACGAGAGCGAAACTCGAGTCTAGTGCTTCCAATCCGACATGGACAAGGCTTAAATTTTGCATATTAGGAATACGATGATCGAACTATTTAGCCAAACACTGGTTAAACAATTTAACAACGAGGAGTGCACAGTTGAAAGGCCTAAACCGACAATCCCATCTTTTAATCGGAGTGAATGAAATTATGCGGCCTCATAATATTCTAAGTCGAGTGTTGGCGTAGGATATGACAAAGAACGTCTGCGGATGAATGACAAAATTCTTGCTAAATAGGTCCCTGGTATTTACAATTTGAAGGAAACTTAGCACTTGTGTACATACACATCAAATCTATAAAAGACACAAGACTGTCAAGAATCTTCTCACGCTGTCTTCCTTGATCTCTCTTTCCGCAAATCTTTCCAGTTGTCACAACATGTTCCAGTTTGTGTCTTCTCATAACGTGGCCAACACACGATGGCTGTCTCTCTCTGATGTTTGTGATAAGTTGTCTTTTCGGCTCTGCTTCTCCTAAAACATCTGTCTATGATTCGCAGCCTTATGTTAAAACTGGTTCTATGTAACATGTAAGAACTCTTTTCCTGACTTTCAAGGACAGTGAGTTAATCACTTATTGCACAAAATGTTCATCATTTGATAGAATGCAGTTTTATTTGTCCTATTCTGCTCTTTATCTCAGAGGGTCTAGGCGTGGGTAAAAGTGTTCTTGTCCCTGTAGCGTGTTCATTCCGTTGTAATCTGATTGGTGGTGGTCAAGCCCAATCACTAACAAAGAGTCCCATTTATGACGGATTTTTTTTAGACCTCTAAAAGGAAAACACACATGTTGCAAAGTGTGACGTCTGCTCGTTGATATGGGCTGACTAGCATTTTTTATGTCACAACTTTACAAAGCCGCCTCCGCGACGAAGAGGTTACGGACGCAGTTCATAATCCCGCATACCGCGTTCGAAACAGAGCTGCGGACGATTAGGCAGCAGACCTCCTTGCGTTGGTATTTTACGAAATGGTATGGGTGCCGGTTGTTGAGAAAGCAATGGCAAACTACTGAATGTAACCTTGCCCAGAGATCACACACAGCTAACAAACGCTGGTGTTAATGTGACGTCCTGTAAAGTATATGCAGCTAACTTCTAACTTGACAAGAATTGTTTTACTATAGGGTGTAGTTTTCATGACTGTGCAATGTTTGAAAATATTTACGGTTCAAGTTTTGAATTTACCTTAAAGTCGCTTAAAAAGGGGGACTTTATGGTAATTTCAAAACTTGGACGGTAAATATTGTGTTGCATGAGCTTTACAGAGGGTGAATAAAAAACTTGAACCGGCAATATTTTCACACACTGCACAGTCATTAATAATACACACTATAGTGGGTTTTGGGGTAATAATGCAGCGTATGAGCATTGCTTGTGAAAGATTAAGCACTCACGTTCAATCGGTCAAAGGAAGACAGAAATAGTGGAGGATATATTATCCATCCATCCATCCATCCATCATGTGCCATGCCGGTAAGCGTGGGCGGTAATGTTTTGCCATCTCACTCGATCACCAGAGTCGTGGATCAGCTCTGTGTTTCTGTCTGGACCATTCCATGTGGCCAAGCCATCCAGGTATTTGCTTCTAGGTCTTCCCCTTGGTCTGTTCCCTTCGATCTTGCCAGTTGTCACCAAGTTCTCCAATCCATTTCTTCTCATAACATGCCCAGAATATTTTGACTGTCTCCGTCTAATTTCTCTAATCAGTTTACGATCTTAATTTTGTTCTTGAAGGACTTGTTCATTGGTTTTTCTGTCTTTCCATGGTATTCTTTGCATTTTCCCCAGAAACCACATTTCTGCAGCCATCAGATGCTTTTCAGCTTGACTGCTCATTGTCCAAGTTTCACATCCGTATACAAGTACAGGTTCTACGTAGCAACTCAACACTCTTTTTCTCGTTTCAATTGACATCTTTTTATTGGTCAGTATGTTTTTCATCTTGCTAAAGGCTACTTTTGCCATGGCGATTCTTGTTATAATCTCTTCAAGGCATCTCCCATCAGATGTTATGACTGTACCGAGATAATTGTACCTATTCACTTGTTGAAGGATATTCCCATTTACTTGTATATTACATTGCGGAATTTCATTCTTCCTAGTGACGACCATAATCTGTGTCTTTTTACAATTTAATTCTAACCCTAGTTGTTCACTGTGTGTAACAACCGCATCTACTAAATGTTGAATGTCCTCTTCATTGTCTGCAATCAAGACTGTATCATCTGCATATCTAATGTTATTGATGCATCGTCCCCCAATGTTGATTCCTTCCATATCTTCAATATTTCTGAAAATATTTTCACTGTACAGGGAAAAACAGATCTGGAGACATTAAACATCCCTGTCTCACACCCCTTTTAATAGGTTGATATTGACCTACTTCATTATCAACTCTTATGGCAGCTTGTTGTTTCCAATATATGTTTTTTACAAGTCTAAGGTCTTTCCCATCAATTTGTAGATCTTCAAGCATCCTTATCATGTCGACATGTCTCACTTTGTCGAAAGCCTTTGTGTAGTCAATAAAGCAAAGGTGTAGATCTTTGTTTACTTCTAAAGAACGTTCGATTACGGTTCACAGTATGTACACAGCATTTACTGTACCCTTGCCTTCTACAAACCCACATTATTCTTCTCCTATTTCATGTTGTATTTTCCTCCTAACTCTTTGCATGATAATTCTTAGCAAAATCTTCGTGATGTGACTCATTATACCAATTGTTCGATGTTGATAACATTCCAAGGACCCTGATTTCTTTGGGATTGCAATAAATACGGAATTACATAATTCACGAGGTATATTTCCAGTATCTTATATTGTATTAAGTAGTCTGATAACTTTATCTATTCCATATTCTTCTAAAGCATTAATTATTTCTGTTGTGATGCTGTCTGAACCAGGGGTCTTGCCAGATTTCATATGGTTAAGAGCATTCTGAACCTCCATCTTCAAAATTGATGGTTCTTCATTATTATTTTGAACATCGTAGTGTTCGTCTCTTTTGTCGTCATAAAGGTTTTTCACATAATCTGACCATACATGTAAGATCTGATCTTTTTCTATTATGACTCTTCCATCTTTTGTCTTTAGGCAGCCTGCTGATGCATGTGTTCTTTGATTAGTAAGCTCCTGAATTCATGTGTGCACTAGTTTCGTATTTTTGCTGTTGTCTTGTTCTTCGAAAATCTCTGCAATTTTTCTGAAGCCATGCTTCCTTTGCCTCATTACATAAGGTTCTGACTTTTCTGTGAATTTCTTCATATTTGGCAGGATTATTTTTGTTCTGTCTTCTTGCTTCCATTAGTTGTAAAATACCTTCAGTCATTCATGTCTTACGGCCCATTTTCTTTACATTTGGAATAGTTTTTTTTCTGCAGCACAACTGATTGAATTCTTCAGCATTTCCCATTGATCATCTATATCTTGAAATAGGATCTCTAGATCAGACAATAAATCAAATTTTTTTCTTTACTTCTATGTTAAAATTATTTTGTATTTCTTTGTCAGTTTTCAATTTGCACAAGTCATATATAGGGTTTCCTGTTGTATACTTGACTTTCTTTAACTTTACCCTCAATGTGCCTGTAATTAATCTGTGATCACTGTAACAGTCTGCCTTTGGAACTGTTTTTACGACTGTTAACGCATTTCGAAACCTTCTGCTAATCAGGATGTAATCTTTCTGGTTTTTACTCCTGCTTTCTGGACTCCTCCATGTCCATAATCTTCTAGGATGCTGTTTAAACCAGGTGTTTCCTATAACCATTTCTTCTTCTTTTGCCCATTCAACAAGTCTGTATCCTCTTTCATTTCGCTCTCCCAAATCATGGTTGCCTACATTGTATCCATCGCCTTGCTTTCCTATTTTTTGCGTTGAAATAACTCATTATGATATTTATTTCTGATTTTTTACAGTTCTTCAAAGCAAACTCCATGTCATTATAAAATTCCTCTATACTTTCCTTTCTTCACTGCATTCACATGTTGGCGCATATACTTGAATGACATTTATTTTAAAAGGAGAGGAATATAGATCAAGTGGAAGACAGACGAAGTGGAGAATATAATTAGGCAAGGAAGCTAGAAACATTGGAATATTAATCAAGGGGAAGATAGAACCAGTGGAGGAAATAAGAAGCTGGAACATGAAGATATAAGTTCAAGTGGAAGATAGAAAAAGTGGAGGATATATTATATGGAGAGGAATATAGACCAAGTGGAAGACAGACGAAGTGGAGAAACAAGGCAAGGAAGCTAGAAACATTGGAATATTAATCAAGTGGAAGATAGAATCAGTGGAGGAAATAAGGAAGCTGGAACATGAAGATATAAGTTCAAGTGGAAGATACAACAAGAAATGGAAGATAGAAAGAAAATGGAGATAAGACAACAAAGAAAAAGAAAAGCAAGCACAGTCTGAAGTATATGGTCGGCTTTGTTTTACCCCATCTCAGTTTGGGTTATTCATCCCCCCCCCCCATCCTCCGCTCGCTTTGAACTCAAGCGTAGTCAATACACTGTTACTTCTTAAGCACGAGAGTTATTGTTGCACGTGGATTAGCTTTCCCTATTACCAGTGTCCCTCGCCATCAGGTAAACTCACTCCGACTTCAGAAGTACTTGCAATTTACGTCCCATGGTCAATGACGAGAAGTCAACATTTTACTTCCTACGACCGGTGTAGGGGATCACCGCGATACCACAGCTTTATTACACAGGATGTTTAAGAACCAACTCTCTTATCCATTCAGCCATGATACCTCCCAATTTGCTTTACCTGTTTCCATAACTTTGTTTGTGCTATTGCAGAAAGGATTCTCCATCTGGTCCCGGTACGTGGACAATCCGGAGCTGTTCGCGGACCGGCCCGAGGATCGTCTTCTCCAGAAACGGAACTACGACCCAAAGGAGCTGCACTTCAACGGAAACCGGATCACACCAAAGATTGCCACTTACCGGAATATCAGGTTTGTAGTTTGTACAGAACAAAGCCACTTATCGGAATGTCAGCTGCGTGGTTTGTCCAGACGATTGCCACTTATCGGAATATCAGGTTTGTGGTTTGTACAGAACATATACACTTATCGGAATATCAGGTTTGTGGTTTGTACATAACATATACACTTATCGGAATATTAGGGTTGTAGTTTGTACAGAAAATGGCCACCTATCGCAATATCAGGTGTGTAGTTCGCACTGAAGATGCCCACTTATTGGAATATCTGGTTTGTAGTTTGTACAAAAGCTTGTGGACAAATAATTACAGCGCGAATTGATTTGATCAGTCATATTCACTACCGCCATGGATTGTAGTTATTATGCCTTTTTGAAACACAATGTAAGAGGGTAAGTTAATTAGTAAGTCACAAATGGCTGCCGGTATTGTGGGGACTGATAAAACGATGGGATAAGTGTTGGTGGAAATTATGTTGAGAAATAAAGGGACAATGTATGTATAAAAATAAACTGGTGTCAAGTTGTTATCATAGTTAGTTATTTTTTTTTCTACAGCCATTTGAGACTTACTTATTAACTTACCCTCGCAACAAACTATCGTCTGCCAAGACGGCAAGTAGCCAGAAGTAGTAATTTGTATATTTCTAACAAATAACGGAAATCTGTAATAGTAGGTTCCAAATCTGGCGCGTAGTTTACAAAGTTATGAGCAATAATAAGCCATCTGTAGTAATTCATCATCATTAATAATGTGCCGTCTCCCCAGTGAAGTTTGGTTGCAATGGATTTCCACACTGTCTCTCGCCTTGAGTTTACATTCTGTCAGTCTGCAGTAAGTCTATATCTTGGTGTTATCTTCCCACTTGTGTCATTGTATACCCTAGCCATCTTGCCTTCAACCTTACCCTCCATCATGGTTTGTATAAGAACCTGTAGTAATGACGTAATATCGACTTTAGCTCCCATTGAGTGGCATGACCTTTGCAGGACGTTGTTAGCAACCCCAACCCCAGGTTCATTATCTAGGCAACGTTATGTTCAATGGTTTGGTACCAGCTCTGTGGCGAAGAGGCTACAAACGCGATTCCCAATTCTGCATACCTCGTTTGAAATACAGCTGCAGGCGATTTGGAAGCAGACCTCTTTGTGCTGGTTTGTTATAGAATGGCATGAGCGTCGGATGTCCAGAAAGCAATGGCAAACTACTGAAAGTATAACTTGCCTGGTAAATCATAAACAGCTAAAAGTTATGGGGTTGAATAAGACGTCATGTAAAGGACATGCAACTAATGTGTAACTGAGTAAGGTGCCGCATTCACTCCGCTAGCATTCGAGACACACTTGGGCAAGGTTGCGGAGACGGTTAGACTCCAGACCAGGGTAGCGCGGAACCATGGACGGATGAAGCTTGAGAGCAGCCGGCAGATGTTTGTTGGTTGTGGTCTCAAACTCGCATCGGGTCGGCAGAAGATCTTGTTATAGAGAAAATGGATACGGGTGTTTGTGCACTGCCAAGAAGGAAAGCAATGGCAAAATACATTCTTTACATGCACAATTGATGAACGAAAGATGAGTGATGGAAGGCCTGAATGGAAAACGGATCTGCGTGCCCAATTTGTGACCCTTTGAAAATAAAGTTCGTTCGTTCGTTCGTTCAGTCTCTCAGTGTGTGACCTATCTTCAATAATTTTCTCCTTTGTCTTTATTCCATTTCTGATCTTTGCCCTCCATGCAACGCGATCAAGGTGCAATATAAATGCTTGGGTCCCACTTGCACACACCTTTGTACTTATTAGAAGCCGACCCGGGGATAGTTTATCCATCTGGGATTCACCCAAACAATGTGTCTTTTGTTTCTCTACCATCCTCCAAATATTTCCTACACATCTAAGTCTGCAAATATAGCATGGAACAAATCGCCACACCATCCGATCTTCCCAATACTTCGCTAATGACAAACTTATCTTGTAAGCATATAGATGTTTTATTTTGTTTACCACGTGAAGCACACTAAGTAAATTAACCCGGTACGTGTCTCTCTTTAGGATGACCCTGAAAGCAGAACCCCGGCTGGAACAACTTGGTCATCAGCTGCAGCAGCAGCCCACGGCGTCGGGGATCAAGTCCCGCTACAGGCACGAGAACCCGGCGTTTTTCCGGGACATGTCCAGTCAGATGTGGTACAATCCCTGCCCTAGACCGCAGCACCCGGTACCACCGGCCGTGAGAATATTCTAGAGAACGGCATCGTGATGTATGTGTGCTTCTATAAAGATAGAAAATCTAATGATTTGTGTTTGGTGCTTGTGTTTGTGTAGTGTGGCTGTTTCACCATTTAACAGATTCAGTGCCAAACAAAACGTAGGTGTGGACCAAACATAAATGGATGGCGGAAAATGGAAAGTGTCACAGTTATGAACTAAAAGTTGTTAATATGGCAGCAGACATGTTGCATTATATATCGAATTAAAGGAGGTTGCTTAGAGAAAACTACTTTATTGATGTATTAATTGAGATAACATTTCGCAATGACATTTCGGCGGTACATTAGCCCATGGCAGATGCGGGAAGTCGCTTAAGACGATTAATAATCCCACGACACGTAATCACTTAATGGATCTGACAGTTATTTTTCGACTCCATACTGAAACAAAACTATAGCTCATAGTAACGGTGGAAACTTAACAGACATGATTGGGGTCAATCTAACACATATTATACCGCTCCGTGGCGAAGGAAAAACGGACGCAGTTCGTAATCCCTTATACCCGCGTTCGAAACACAGTTGTGGGCGATTTGGCAGCAGACCGATTAACATTTTTTTAAATGAAATGGCATAGGTGAAGGTAGTTCTGAAAGCAGAGACAAACTACTGAACGTAAACTTGCCATGGAATCACGAACAGCCAAAACTATTAGGGTTGTCTGCGACGTCGTGTAAGGGATATGCAACTTACTTTTAAAGACATGATTAGAACCAATCTTACACCACATGTAAACATGATTATAACCAATCTTACAACACGCGAAGACATAGTTGTGGCCAACCTTACACAACGGGTAGACATGATTGTGGTCAACCCTACACATGTACACATGATTGTGCTCAACTTTATACGTGTAGACATGATTGTACTCAACCTTACATGTGTAGACATGATTGTACTTAGACATGATTGTACTCAACCTTACACGTGTAGACATGATTGTACTCAACCGTACACATGTAGACATGATTGTACTCAACCGTACACATGTAGACATGATTGTACTCAACCTGACACGTATAGACATGACTGTGGTCAACCTTACACATGTAGACATGATTGTGCTCAACCTTACACATGTAGACATGATTGTACTCAACCTTACACGTGTAGACATGATTGTGCTAAACCTTACACATGCAGACACGATTGTGCTCAACCTTACACATGCAGACATGATTGTGCTCAACCTGACACATGTGGACATGATTGTACTCAACCTTACACGTGTAGACATGATTGTGCTCAACCTTACACATGAAGACATGATTGTACTCAACCTTATACGTGTAGATATGATTGAGCTCAACCTGACACATGTAGACATGATTGTACTCAACCTGACACATGTACACATGATTGTACTCAACCTGACACATATAGATATGACTGAGGTCAATCTTACACATGAAGACATGATTGTACTCAACTTTATACGTGTAGATATGATTGTACTCAACCTTACACATGTAGACATGATTGTACTCAACCTGACACTGTAGACATGACGGTGGTTAATCTTACACTGTAGACATAATTATGACCAACCTTACACCACGTGTAAACATGATTATGGCCAATCATGTAGGTGTAGACATGACTATGGTCAATCTCACAGATGTAGACATGATTGTAACCAGTATTATTGGTGTAATTCTTATGGTCAGTCTGCGAAAATGACATACTCTGTCAGACACTAATCAAGGCCCCCCTAACACACTGTTCACAGACTGACACTCCAACATTAAGACATCACGTCCTTGTTCGGCAGCTGTACTCATAAGAAAGCACGGGATCTCGAGAACTACTCGCCGCTAGTCGCCTTGCATTATGCACTTTCTCATCATACGTAGCTTTGTGTTTTGCTTGCCTCCAGTGGGATCCTTGCATTACACAAATTGGAATAAATGAAGACAAAATAGAGATTAAGCTTGACCGTATAGTAATTAATTATCGCCAACGCAAGAAGAAGAAGAATCAGTGAACAAAAAGAACCAAAAAAAAAAAAAAACACACACACACACAGGTGATAGAATGGGTAAAGTAGCCATGTAAACAAAGAATCTAAGATTGGAAGCATCCGTTGGATACTTTCTCCAGAGCATGCTGGTATGTTGGGAAATGAGAAAGGGGACAAACTGGCTGTGTCTGCAGCTCAGGGAGGGGTTTTGCTTCACTATAAGGCAGATGTATGTTTAGTGTGGAATAACAGATACAGGATCTTGTCTCGGAGTGAATGGTGTAGCAGGATCTGGGAAGACCAGACAGACACATAATAAGTTGCAGCTGGGAACGGGACTCTTCTTTGGTTGTTGAAGATGAAGACAGAGAGCGTAAGGGAATGCCCCGAGTGTTGTGATGTCGGTCCTTGATTCAGTTCACTTGAACTATAACGGTTCTTAAATATCAATTAGGGAACCCCTGAGTCCACCATGGCAATTCATAGATAAACACATATGTATTGTTTGGTGTTCATTCAAGTAGAAGAAGGAAGTAGAGACTAGAGGACGCACTAGTCAACATAAAAAGTGAACCTGTAGTTACCGACGGGGATTCGAACCTATTACCTCCACATGACAACAACAAGTATACTTCGACGCATGACCAACCAGACACCCCATTATCTATAACTGTCACTGTTTATGTTGTCAAGTGCGTCCTCTAGTCTCTACTTCTTTCTTCTTCTGATATCAGCGCCACACAGTATATGTGTGTTTATTTATGAACATTAATGGTTCTTAACTGATTGACTGATGAATCAACATAACGTTCTGTGCACACGTGGTTTGAATTGGTACAGGTGACTTAATCATAAGAGGATCCCAACATGGACAGAAAGTTTGAGAAATTATGGTCTAAGGGACCCAATCGTATATAAGTCAGCCAGACTGAAGAGTTGTCTCGCATGGAAGTAAATATTCTGATACTACATTATAATTAGACACAGATTTTAAAACAATGTTAATAATGCCAAAACATACTCTGGTGCCGATATCAACTCTGTCCACAATCCTGTAGTCTTAAGGTTATAAATAAAACTGAAAAACTCAGAAATAAGGACATCGAAGTCACCTCAAATAGATATATCGGCATTGAAACAACCAGAAATAAGTTAAATATACCTGATTGAAGTAAAAAATAGAAATGATGGGCTAATCGTTGAAAGTATGGAACAATATAGACGTGAAAATCCTGAGGATAAAATTAATACAAAATGGGAATGTCTAAAAACCAGTATACAGATTACAAATACCACCTTGCCAGTGAAGATAAATAAGAAGAAAAAACAGCAATTATGGATAACCAATGAAATCTTGAGAACATTGACTCAAAGAAAGAAAGCAAAGAACATGCCAGAGTATATATTAATAGGTAGAGAAATGCGTCACATGTGCAGATTTGCCAAAGAAGAGTGGTTGCAGACAAAATGCAAAGAAATAGAGGATCTTGAAATAAAGCACAATTCGAAAGAACATATAAAGAAAAAAAAAAACACGAAGATGAAAAATAATATAACAGGAAACGGTTGTATCATAGAAAAAATGGAGACATTATAATTGATTTTAAGTTGCACGTCCTTCACAGGACGTAGCAGTCAACCCCACCATTTTCGCTGTTCGTGATTCCTGGGCAAATTTTACGTTCATTAGTTTGCCATTGCTTTCTGAACGACCGGCTCCTATACATTTTTCGAAAAAAACCAGCACCGCTGTGTTTCTAACCCGGGTATACGGGCCCACAAACCGCGTTCGCAAGCCCTTAGCCACAGAGACCGGTACTTTATATAATTGATAACACTGCCATAATAAAAAAATATGGACAGAGTACACAGAAGATTTATTCTGGGACAACAGGGTCAATAGACCAACATTGTGTAATACTCAAGATGGACCAATAATACTAACGGCTGAAGTAGAGAAGGATATTAAACAGATGAAAGAAGGAAAGGCTGCAGGTCCTGACAAGATAACAACAGAGATTAATACAATCCTTATCCAGCTTTGGCATTGAAACTATCACAGAATTATGTAATGATGTATATAATACTGGGTACATTCCCAAGGACAAGAAAACATCCATTTTCATCACACTGCCGAAGAAGCCTAGGGCTGTTGAGTGTGAGGATTACAGAACTATTAGCTAAATGAGACAAATAACTAAGATACTACTCAAGGTCATACAAGAAAGAATTCAAAATAAAATAGATGAGGAAGTAGATGAAGAACAATTTGGGTTTCGCAAAAACAGCGGCACCAGAGAAGCAATTATCTGTTTGATAATTGAAAAATACATAGAAGTTCAGAAAAGTATTTAAGTTTATTTTATAGACTACAAGAAAGCTTTTGATAGAGTACAACATGAACGACTAATTACGTGCCTTCAAGATATAGGAATAGATGGAAAGGATATCAGACTTATTAGCAACTTGTACTGGGAACAAGTGGCGTCTATTAGATGCGGTAATAACTATTCGTCGCCTATAGAGAGATAAAAAGAGGAGTACGGCAGGGATGTGTACTGTCCACAAGTCTCTTCAACCTATACAGAGAAAAATTTTTAAACAAGTCGAACTGCCTGGACTTAACATCAATGGAAGAATCATAAACAATCTTAGATATGCTGGCGATACCGTGTTACTAGCAGAAAGTGAACAAGTGTTGCAAGACATAGTAGAGCAAGTAAACAGGCACAGTGCAGAATGCGGTTTAGATATTAACATTCAAAAACAAAAAACCAAAAACTATGATAATTAACAGGGGAAAGGAAACGTCATCAATGAACATCACAGTAAACAGGCAGATACTAGAACACGTAATTTTCTCATATCTTTGACATATAATAACAGATGATGGCAGAAGTGGAACAGAAATAAAAAAGAGAATAGGATTTGCAAAAAAATAAATAAATAAATAAATAAAACAAAACTGCTTTCAGCGGCATGAAATCTGTATTAACATCTAGAGAGATTAACAACGCATTAAAACTGAGAATTTTCAAATGCTACGTATATTCAATGCTACTGTATGACGGCGAATCCTGGGCGTTTAACAAGCAACTAGAAAGTCGCATAGAGGACCTGGAGATGTGAATATACAGACGAATCTGTCGTATTTCATGGAAACAAAAACAATCAAATGTAGAGGTTCTAGAAACACTGGAAATATGATAGACTTCATGAACGAAATAAAGAGGAGGCAAGTGAAATATTTCGACCTTGTTAAAAGACATGATACTCGTATAATAAACATACTGGAGGGCAAAGTTGAGGGCAAGCAAGCAAGAGGTAGACAACGATATAAGTGGGAGGATAACATCACTAGATGGACGAACATCAGCCTCACAGAATGTACAGTCAAGGCGAGAGACTGACAGTGTTGGAGATCCATTGCAGCCAACCTTCATTGTGGAGACGGCACCTGATTGATTGATTGAACTCTGAAGTCGTTCAAAAGTAAACAAAATTGATTCAACGGATGCTGAAATAAAGAAATTTGACTGAACAGATGGACCACAAGGAAATCCAGTAATACGGACTGGAAACCTTTTCCAACATTATATACTAGGGGGACTCAAATGAAAGACTTAAAAGTGTGAAGTAAATTACAATAACCACGCCTTTATCGTGTAACCTGTCAATATTGTTGTTAAGAATGTCAAGAAAGTTAAGCACGTGCCATCACGGTGCAGACCAATACGGTGATGTTAGAAGGACAGTTTAAAGATGGCAGTCCTACTTTTGATATGCACCAAAGAGGAGCAGCATTCTGTTATCCGTTTTTTTTAAAAAACCAACGAAGGGGTGAAACCTATATAAGTTCATTAGTACGGTGATGCATGTCTGTCAGTTCAGCAAGTGTATGAATGAAGGTCCGGTATGGTGATGCATGTCTGTCAGTTCAGCAAGTGTAGGAGTGGAGTAAACAAATTCAGATCGGTGTGACTTTTGTAAAGAGGGTAGCAGATGGTGCATGCGTGTTGTTTTTCCTGTTATTTCTATTTTCTTTTTTTTCCCCTGCATAAATCCAATAACTTTATCGGCGCTGACGGACTTGCATTGAACGCAGTTGTCACTACATCAAAAAATGATACATTTGTTTTTCACTATTTTCAGAATATGTTCACCCCCCCCCCCCCCCCACACGAAAAAAAAAACGAAGCTTTTGGGGAAATTCAATCAAGCGAGGTCTCAAAACACCACTCTCAGAAATGTGTTTCAATTCTTTTCAACTCTCTTAATTACAAATGTTTCACTGCCATAAACCATATTATTTGGACAGTTTGATGAGGCTACACATGAAGAGCTACTTAACCACTACTTGTAGAATGTGCCCTTCTAATGGTAATTAATGTATTTGTTAATGCCACTGTTTAACAATTCATATTTTTGTTTCCGGTTACTTCACTTTCGGCCACCTTCTATAATCTTTTCATTCTATATCCATAGAAAAGTCTATATTTTCCTCCTGTTTGACAGTATCAATATTCAGTTCTATATTTTTGGATTTGAAATCATTAACTAAATCTAATTAGTTTTATCATCATATGCGGAACCTGCGCATCCGTTGACCACTTAATTTTAATTTGATTTAGTATACTTATTTAGGTGTTACAATTTATCACACATAAATGTATACACATTTTATATAATTTATACGTTAATTTCAAGATCGAAAATAGGTGCAGTAAGACAAACCAACTCATTGGACAAATGGCACCAATGCTGAAGAACAAACATGTATCAATAACTACCAAGAAAGCACTTTACAACACAATCTTCCTACCAACTCTATGTTACCAATGCCAAACCTGGACAATGACAGACAAAGAAAAATCACAACAACAAAAATGAGATTCCTGAGAAGAATACTCAGTGTATCAAGAAGAGATAAGATCAGGAATGAAGAAATCAGGACTAAAGTGGGGGTTATAGCTGCACTAGATTTTATTAGAAGGCAGCAAGTCAAATGGTTTGGCCATGCAAGTAGGTTACCAACTAACAGTATACCACAACAAGCAATGATGTACAGACCAGAGGGAAACAGAGGTAGAGGCCGACCACGTCAGGGAACAGCGGAGTCCATGGGAATATCGATACATGAAGCCCATAATCGAGCACTCTCACGATGTTTATATTTCACCGCGACACTGCAAGGTACAAGAGGAACATGATGAGATAAGATGAGATACATTATTGTTCGTGTTTGTGTTGTTCGTGGCACATGTTGTTATAATAAAAACGTCAGACATGTATGCTGTTTTAAAGTATTTATTTAAGTCTGATAATTTGTCCTGAGATCTTTTTGTATTTGTTTAGATTGATATATACAACTGCAGCCACACATCGTTCTTTTCTTCTGCTGTTTATCTGGGCACACTAATTATCGGGAAGTTTCGTGAACACGGAAACACGCACACAATACGTTGCACCTACGTGGCCTCGCGCGGGAAATCCCCAACTTCCACATATAAGACTGGTTTCGTCACAGTTATTTCCAGCGGTAATAATAAACCAACCAAACATGGAGTAGAGGGTGAGAGAGACGATAAGAATGTCATAATATGTGAGTAATAGAGAACCATGCAGGCTGTGAGTGAAGAACAGAATCAACCAGACGATAACAGCTACACTTTTGTGATATGGGAACCTATCAGCCTCACCATCATCATCAGCATTATCATCACCATCATTATTATCACCATAATCATCATCACCACCATCATCACCACCGCCATCATCATCATCATCACCACCATCATCCCTTGACAAGTAACTAACCAGATCGCCCTTTTCTACATTCTACCAATTTTCTTGTGGTGCTGTAAATGTTTATATTATTGTTCGTATTGCTGTTTTTCTTATACCAGACGTCCCGGTTTTCCGGGAGTGTCATGGTTGTCTATGAAATAATTCCCCAGGCTCAGGATGCCGCCCCCCCACCCCCACGTCCTATATCTCAATGTACTTTAGGCAATAGACGACAGTTGTTTTTAATGACACCGTGGTTTTGTAGGAGGCAACGTCCTGCAAAGGATATGCTGTCATTGAAAAGCAAGTCCTGACCTTGACCTTTATAAAAATAGCTCAAGCATGTTACATAGAGCTGATGTAAGACATGGCCGCAAACTCTGGACAATGATCACAACGATCATCTTATGGTTAATTTTCTTGACAATTTTACGTTTAACAGTTTGCCATAGTTTTCTGAAAGAGAAATCAATAAGACCAACTGACGGGCAAGGGAATGATCCCACTCCCCTGTCATCAGCGCACATGAAGTTTAAGAGCTAGAGTGCTCGTATTCTCTCTGCCATAACAAAGGTAGACTGATGTACAGACAGTCTGAAGGGATTGACCATGTGGTGCAGACAACTGTTAGTGTTTGAATGGATCTTCTTTCATTATGTGCCATGCCTATAAGCGGGGGCGGTCATATTTCGCCATCTCACTCGATCACCAGAGCTGTGGATCAGTGCTGTGTCTCGACCATACCATGTAACCAAGCCATACAGGTATTTCCTTCCCTGCCTTCCCGTTGCTCTCTTCCCCTCGAACTTGCCAGTTGTCATCAAGCTATCTAAGTTATTTCCTCATAACGTGACCAAATAATGTTGACTGTCTACGTCTAATTTATCTAATCAGTGTAGTGACCAAATAATGTTGACTGTCTACGTCTAATTTATCTAATCAGTGTACGATTTTCATTTGTTTCTTGTAAGGCTTGGTCATTGGATTTTCTGTCTGTCCATGGTATTCGCTGCATTTTCTCCAGAAAGCAGATTTCTACAGCCATCAGAAGTTTTTCAGCTTGTCTGCTCATTGTCCACGCTTCAGATCCATACAAAAGTACAGGTGTTATGTAGCACCTCTTTTTTTTCTCGTTACATATAACATCTTTTTATTGGTCAGTATGTTTTCCATCTTGCAAAAGGCTACCTTCGCCATGGCTATTCTTGATCTAATTTTTTTCACTTGCTTAAGAATATTCCCATTTGCCTGAATATTACATTGCGTTATTTCGTTCTTCCTAGTGACGACCATAATCTGTGTCTTCTTACAATTTAGTTCTAACAATAGTTGCCCACTGATTGCAACAACAACAACAGTGTATCTACTAAAAGTAAAATTAAAGGTTGTGGTGTTTTATGATAACCCTACGACTAACTGGCACATGTTGATGATGTCAGTAGCGAATGTCAATCAATCAATCAATCAATCAGGCGGCGTCTTTACAATGAAGGTTGGCTACAGTGGATCTCCAACATTGTCTGTCTCTCGCACTGACTGTACATTCTGTCTGGTTGCTGTTCGTCCATCTCTTAATGCTATCTTCCCACTTGTATCGTTGTCTACCTCTACCTCTTGAGGGATGCTGAGTGGTCTCGAGGTATGGTGTCCGCCTCGAGTGCTGGAGGTCCCGGGTTCAGGCCCCGGTGAGAACCAGGATTTATTTTAAAAAAAAATCTACCTGGACTTCCAGTAATAAAATGTCCCCTGGTCTCTCTGGGTAGTGAGATCGGACGCCCGTGTGTATTGTTGTCTCTGGGTAGTGAGATCGGACGCCTGTGTGTATTGTTGTCTCTGGGTAGTGAGATCGGACGCCCGTGTGTATTGTTGTCTCTGGGTAGTGAGATCGGACGCCCGTGTGTATTGTTGTCTCTGGGTAGTGAGATCGGACGCCCGTGTGTATTGTTGTCTCTGGATAGTGAGATCGGACGCCCGTGTGTATTGTTGTCTCTGGGTAGTGAGATCGGACGCCCGTGTGTATTGTTGTCTCTGGATAGTGAGATCGGACGCCCGTGTGTATTGTTGTCTCTGGGTAGTGAGATCGGACGCCCGTGTGTATTGTTGTCTCTGGGTAGTGAGATCGGACGCCCGTGTGTATTGTTGTCTCTGGATAGTGAGATCGGACGCCCGTGTGTATTGTTGTCTCTGGGTAGTGAGATCGGACGCCCGTGTGTATTGTTGTCTCTGGGTAGTGAGATCGGACGCCCGTGTGTATTGTTGTCTCTGGGTAGTGAGATCGGACGCCCGTGTGTATTGTTGTCTCTGGGTAGTGAGATCGGACGCCCGTGTGTATTGTTGTCTCTGGGTAGTGAGATCGGACGCCCGTGTGTATTGTTGTCTCTGGGTAGTGAGATCGGACGCCCGTGTGTATTGTTGTCTCTGGGTAGTGAGATCGGACGCCCGTGTGTATTGTTGTCTCTGGGTAGTGAGATCGGACGCCCGTGTGTATTGTTGTCTCTGGGTAGTGAGATCGGACGCCCGTGTGTATTGTTGTCTCTGGGTAGTGAGATCGGACGCCCGTGTGTATTGTTGTCTCTGGGTAGTGAGATCGGACGCCCGTGTGTATTGTTGTCTCTGGGTAGTGAGATCGGACGCCCGTGTGTATTGTTGTCTCTGGGTAGTGAGATCGGACGCCCGTGTGTATTGTTGTCTCTGGGTAGTGAGATCGGACGCCCGTGTGTATTGTTGTCTCTGGGTAGTGAGATCGGACGCCCGTGTGTATTGTTGTCTCTGGGTAGTGAGATCGGACGCCCGTGTGTATTGTTGTCTCTGGGTAGTGAGATCGGACGCCCGTGTGTATTGTTGTCTCTGGGTAGTGAGATCGGACGCCCGTGTGTATTGTTGTCTCTGGGTAGTGAGATCGGACGCCCGTGTGTATTGTTGTCTCTGGGTAGTGAGATCGGACGCCCGTGTGTATTGTTGTCTCTGGGTAGTGAGATCGGACGCCCGTGTGTATTGTTGTCTCTGGGTAGTGAGATCGGACGCCCGTGTGTATTGTTGTCTCTGGGTAGTGAGATCGGACGCCCGTGTGTATTGTTGTCTCTGGGTAGTGAGATCGGACGCCCGTGTGTATTGTTGTCTCTGGGTAGTGAGATCGGACGCCCGTGTGTATTGTTGTCTCTGGGTAGTGAGATCGGACGCCCGTGTGTATTGTTGTCTCTGGGTAGTGAGATCGGACGCCCGTGTGTATTGTTGTCTCTGGGTAGTGAGATCGGACGCCCGTGTGTATTGTTGTCTCTGGGTAGTGAGATCGGACGCCCGTGTGTATTGTTGTCTCTGGGTAGTGAGATCGGACGCCCGTGTGTATTGTTGTCTCTGGGTAGTGAGATCGGACGCCCGTGTGTATTGTTGTCTCTGGGTAGTGAGATCGGACGCCCGTGTGTATTGTTGTCTCTGGGTAGTGAGATCGGACGCCCGTGTGTATTGTTGTCTCTGGGTAGTGAGATCGGACGCCCGTGTGTATTGTTGTCTCTGGGTAGTGAGATCGGACGCCCGTGTGTATTGTTGTCTCTGGGTAGTGAGATCGGACGCCCGTGTGTATTGTTGTCTCTGGGTAGTGAGATCGGACGCCCGTGTGTATTGTTGTCTCTGGGTAGTGAGATCGGACGCCCGTGTGTATTGTTGTCTCTGGGTAGTGAGATCGGACGCCCGTGTGTATTGTTGTCTCTGGGTAGTGAGATCGGACGCCCGTGTGTATTGTTGTCTCTGGGTAGTGAGATCGGACGCCCGTGTGTATTGTTGTCTCTGGGTAGTGAGATCGGACGCCCGTGTGTATTGTTGTCTCTGGGTAGTGAGATCGGACGCCCGTGTGTATTGTTGTCTCTGGGTAGTGAGATCGGACGCCCGTGTGTATTGTTGTCTCTGGGTAGTGAGATCGGACGCCCGTGTGTATTGTTGTCTCTGGGTAGTGAGATCGGACGCCCGTGTGTATTGTTGTCTCTGGGTAGTGAGATCGGACGCCCGTGTGTATTGTTGTCTCTGGGTAGTGAGATCGGACGCCCGTGTGTATTGTTGTCTCTGGGTAGTGAGATCGGACGCCCGTGTGTATTGTTGTCTCTGGGTAGTGAGATCGGACGCCCGTGTGTATTGTTGTCTCTGGGTAGTGAGATCGGACGCCCGTGTGTATTGTTGTCTCTGGGTAGTGAGATCGGACGCCCGTGTGTATTGTTGTCTCTGGGTAGTGAGATCGGACGCCCGTGTGTATTGTTGTCTCTGGGTAGTGAGATCGGACGCCCGTGTGTATTGTTGTCTCTGGGTAGTGAGATCGGACGCCCGTGTGTATTGTTGTCTCTGGGTAGTGAGATCGGACGCCCGTGTGTATTGTTGTCTCTGGGTAGTGAGATCGGACGCCCGTGTGTATTGTTGTCTCTGGGTAGTGAGATCGGACGCCCGTGTGTATTGTTGTCTCTGGGTAGTGAGATCGGACGCCCGTGTGTATTGTTGTCTCTGGGTAGTGAGATCGGACGCCCGTGTGTATTGTTGTCTCTGGGTAGTGAGATCGGACGCCCGTGTGTATTGTTGTCTCTGGGTAGTGAGATCGGACGCCCGTGTGTATTGTTGTCTCTGGGTAGTGAGATCGGACGCCCGTGTGTATTGTTGTCTCTGGGTAGTGAGATCGGACGCCCGTGTGTATTGTTGTCTCTGGGTAGTGAGATCGGACGCCCGTGTGTATTGTTGTCTCTGGGTAGTGAGATCGGACGCCCGTGTGTATTGTTGTCTCTGGGTAGTGAGATCGGACGCCCGTGTGTATTGTTGTCTCTGGGTAGTGAGATCGGACGCCCGTGTGTATTGTTGTCTCTGGGTAGTGAGATCGGACGCCCGTGTGTATTGTTGTCTCTGGGTAGTGAGATCGGACGCCCGTGTGTATTGTTGTCTCTGGGTAGTGAGATCGGACGCCCGTGTGTATTGTTGTCTCTGGGTAGTGAGATCGGACGCCCGTGTGTATTGTTGTCTCTGGGTAGTGAGATCGGACGCCCGTGTGTATTGTTGTCTCTGGGTAGTGAGATCGGACGCCCGTGTGTATTGTTGTCTCTGGGTAGTGAGATCGGACGCCCGTGTGTATTGTTGTCTCTGGGTAGTGAGATCGGACGCCCGTGTGTATTGTTGTCTCTGGGTAGTGAGATCGGACGCCCGTGTGTATTGTTGTCTCTGGGTAGTGAGATCGGACGCCCGTGTGTATTGTTGTCTCTGGGTAGTGAGATCGGACGCCCGTGTGTATTGTTGTCTCTGGGTAGTGAGATCGGACGCCCGTGTGTATTGTTGTCTCTGGGTAGTGAGATCGGACGCCCGTGTGTATTGTTGTCTCTGGGTAGTGAGATCGGACGCCCGTGTGTATTGTTGTCTCTGGGTAGTGAGATCGGACGCCCATGTGTATTGTTGTCTCTGGGTAGTGAGATCGGACGCCCATGTGTATTGTTGTCTCTGGGTAGTGAGATCGGACGCCCGTGTGTATTGTTGCTCACGTAAACAATCCGTTGGCAGTTTGAAATCGAAAAAGAGTAGCCTAACGGCGCTGCCCGGGCAAAATTTCGAGTTAAAACTCTACCCAAAGTATTTCAGGATCCTCGCCGATGCAACGGAGTTCGTGCATTGAGCTGAGTTTCTCCAGACTCAGGTTTGAGTTAGGAGGAAAACGGAGCACTTATGGGTTAAACCGTGTGCCGTGATGTTGATCCAACGACTAAACTAAAAAAAAAAAAAAACTAAACTGTCTTTTTGTTTTTGTTTCCGTGAAATGCGACATACACCATACCTCGAGACATCTCCAGGGCAACTCACTGTTCGACTTTCTAATTGCTCGTTCAGTGTCCACGCTTCTGCGCTATATAGTTGTGTTGAATATTTATACCATTTGACAATTCTGGATTGTATCATAGTTATAAATAAATATACCTCAACTGTGACTTTGACCGGCAAGGTAATCTGGCTCTTGATTTCCCATGTTTTGAAAAAGCGTTGTGGTTAAAACATCGGGTTTATTGCGAAGCAGCTTGGCATGAGTACTAAGCTGTATTATATTAGCTGTTCTGCACTGGTGGTGCAGAAATCAACGAAATTATGGGTATTTTAATAGCAGCAGATGTAAAGTGTATTAAGAATGTTAAATATAAAGTAACCCATGTAAAGGCAGCGTTTCTCACGATGATGATGATAATGATGATGATGATGATGCAGAAGAAGAAGAAGAAGAAGAAGAAGAAGAAGAAGAAGAAGAAGAAGAAGAAGAAGAAGAAGAAGAAGAAGAAGAAGAAGAAGAAGAAGAAGAAGAAGAAGAAGAAGAAGAAGAAGAAGAAGAAGAAGAAGAAGAAGAAGAAGAGAAGAAGAAGAAGACGAAGAGGAAGAAGAAGAAGAAGAAGAAGAAGAAGAAGAAGAAGAAGAAGAAGAAGAAGAAGAAGAAGAAGAAGAAGAAGAAGAAGAAGAAGAAGAAGAAGAAGAAGAAGAAGAAGAGGAAGAGGAAGAAGAAGAAGAAGAAGAAGAAGAGGAAGAAGAAGAAGAAGAGGAAGAGGAAGAGGAAGAAGAAGAAGAAGAAGAAGAAGAAGAAGAAGAAGAAGAAGAAGAAGAAGAAGAAGAAGAAGAAGAAGAAGAAGAAGAAGATGGCGGAACTGATTTTACTAACAGAAGAAGGGGCGACGGCGAGTTTCTGGAGCCGAAAAATAACCAGTGTGCTCTAGATGTGTATGCACGTACATGCATGCGCAGACACGTGTGTGTGTGCGTACACATCATAACGAAAGGTGCTGAAGACGGAGGCAACCAGCCAGGAGGCGCACCACAGAAATCAGGATGCCACGCAATTACGCAAAATGGAACATGTCGACTACTGCTAAATGCCATGGTGCTCGCCCTGCTTTGGACCTCCAGGCAGGTGGAGTGCCGGGCCTTTGTCTCGAAAGAGTCCAACCCCAACTACTGGAGGTCCTTCTCATATGTCCTGTGGATCCAGGGGACCTGAGAATAGAACGGCTGGCCATACTAAACACAGACTTAAAATAATGTACTGGAATGCGGAGGGAGTCAGCAAAAAAAAAATTAGAAAATATCCTAGACCAAGAAAAAGTAAGCGTATGTTGCTTGCAAGAAACTCACCTCAACGAAAATATAGCCTTTAAAATCAGAGGCTACCAGTGTTACCGATCTGACCGAAATGACAGGCGAAAAGGTGGGATACTGACCCTTGTAAAGAATAACATCACTGCTTCCCAAATCTGCTGAAGGGGGTGAATATCAGACACTTAAACTTAAGACAGGCAATACAGACCTACATCTGATCAATTACTACTGTCCAAGTGACCGCCCACAGGCACTGGACACACTACCATTAAAAGAAAAAAAATTATTGTGTGTGGTGATTTCAACAGCCACTCGCAGAGCTGGGGCTATGATCACATGGACCAGAGAGGAGAGAGACTGGAAGACTGGCAGGATGAGAATAGATTCATATTGATTAACAAGTCGTCCGACCCAAATATTTTCTACTCGAGATCATGGCACACTACAATTACACCTGACCTGGTTTTTCATTCATCAGACCTGGAGTGGAACATTACACGAATTGTTGGGAAACAACTTGGTGGCAGTGACCATCGGCCAGTATTTCTAACTGTAGAAAATGAGCTTGTAAGTGAAAGCAGCACCCTCTTGAGGTGGAACTACAAGAAAGCTGACTGGGCAATGTACAAGAATCGCACCAACATACTGGTTAGAAACCTGAACACTGAAAAAGACATAAATAAAGTAGTTGAAGAGTTTGGGAAATGCATACTACAGGCAGCGCGAGAAACAGTTCCAAGAGGAGCCCGTAAACAATATAAACCCTACCGGAGTAGTGAACTGGAACAGTTGCATAATGATGTGGAAGTGTGTAGAAAGCAAGCAGAGGTCACACCCAGCCAAGAGCACCACAATAAATTCCAGCACGCAAAAGTCAAATTTCAAAGGGCCAAGCTGCAGGCTAGACGGAAAAGCTGGCAGGAGAAAACGGAGTCTCTGAACTTTGAAAGATAACACAAGGAAATTGTGGAAGCTAATAAAATAACTTAATGATGAGCGCACAGAGAAAAACTCAAAAATTGCACTACATAAAGATGGAAACATCTTAACAAGAAAGCAAGCAGCTGACCATTTTGCGGACTCATTCGCACAAGATAACAATATCAAAATTAGTCCAGAGAAACAACAAAAGATTCGAGAGAAACGGCAACATACAGTACAGAAGGAAATAGTGCATGAGGTTCTGAAGGCACCCATCTCAATCAGAGAACTGGAGCTAGCCATATCAAAACTGAAAATGAGAAAGTCACCAGGAGCTGATGGTATCTCCAATGAAATTATCAGGAACCTATGAACAGAGGCCACAGCAAAGCTGTTGCAGATCTTCAATAACAGTTGGATCTTAGGCAGTGTTCCACAAGCCTGGAGAGAAACAATCATGAACCCCTTCTAAAATCAGGGAAAGATAATTCCATTGCCTCTAGCTACAGACCAATTAGCCTCACCAGCTGTCTCTGCAAAACACTGGAGCGCATCATCAATCACAGACTGCAGTGGTACATTGAAAGTAAAGCCATCCTTGTGCCACAGCAGGCTGGCTTTAGGCAGTGCTACTCTACGGAAGATCAGACAACCTACCTCTCTCAAGAAATTGAGGATGCATTCCAAGAGAAGAAGCTGGTGATTGCGGCATGGATAGATCTGAAGAAAGCCTTTGACAAAGTCTGGAAAGAAGGTCTGATGAAGAAACTGAGAAACTGCAAAGTCAATAGAAGAATGTACAAATGGGTGAAAGCATACTTGCACAACAGAAGAGCCCGAGTACAGATAGACGGACTAAAGAGCAAGAAAGTACTACTGCGTCACGGAGTTCCCCAGGACGGAGTCTTGTCCCCCACACTCTTTCTAATCTTCATCAATGATCTCGTTGCTAACCTACTGCATGGAATTAAAGTGGTAATGTACGTCGATCACCTGGTTCTATGGAGCATAAATGAACTTGCATCAGTGACCACCAAATTGCTACAAAGAGCTGTAGATACATTTGTTGCATGGGCAAATAGATGGTGTGTCAGCATAAACACTGACAAGTGCAGCGCCACTCTATTTACCCTCTCTCCGAAACAAAAGGCAGGGATCATCCAGATAAACGGAACATCCCTAAGAGAAGATAAAGAACTAACATACCTTGGAGTAACATTTGATGGCAGGCTGACATGGAGAAAGCACACCAACAAAGCTGTAGCAAAAGCCAGAAGGAAAATAGCCATCCTGAGAAAGCTAAGTGGAACCACACGGGGAGCCAGTGGGGAAAATACTTCGCAAAGTTTATCAACAGAGCATACGACCACACCTGGAATAGGGTCAACTGCGTGGTGTTCGGCATCAAAGACCACACTTCAAGAGCTGGACAAGGTGCAAAACCAAGCCCTTAGAGTCACCACAGGAGGGATGAGATAAACTCCTATAGTGGAAATGGAGAAGATGGGGAGGACACAAGCCCTGAGAGAGCGCAGAGATACAAAAACGCTAATACAAGCAGAAAAGTTCCTCAGCTTGCCAGGCCACCATATAAAGAACAGATTTGAAAACCTAGCTATGGGGCGGTTGAAAAGAAGTAGTTTTATCCACCAAACGACTCTGCAGAGAAACCACCGATCTGGTATCCCCTATCAACTATTCCAGAGCGAACTCCATGGAAAGATGTACATAGACTATCATTACAAATCCAGACAAAAGTGAGAGTAATATTTGACAAGAAAGAACAGAACAGTGTGCAGCGCAGAACAGCCACTTTCAGCTTCCTTGATGAAGAATACCCACGGGACCTCTGGATCCAAGTCTACACAGACGGGTCAGCACAAAATGCTGTTCGAAATGGAGGAGCGGGAGTGTACATAGAATACCCAAATAATACTAGCGACACAGCCAGAGTACCGACAGGAAAGTACAGTCATAACTACGATGCTGAAATTGAGGCAATCAAGATTAAAAAAAAAACAAAAACATTAAGTAGCATGTCCTTCACAGGACGTAGCAGTCAACCCCACCATTTTCACTGTTCGTGATTCCTGGGCAAATTTTACGCTCAGTAGTTTGCCATTGCTTTCTGAACGACCGGCTCCTATACCTTTTTCGAAAAACCAGCACCGCTGTGTTTCGAACCCGGGTAAACGGGCTCACAAACAGCTTTCGCAAGCCTTAGCCATAGAGAGCGATAATTAAGATAGCAACAGAGAAATTACTAAATACCAGCAATGGTACACAACCTGTTGTGCTATTGACAGATGCAAAATCAGTACTCGAGGCGCTCCTGTCTGGGAAATTGCCAGTACTAAGGACACTACTTTCTGAACTTAGCAGTCAGCATAAGGTCACCATACAGTGGATACCATTCCATTGTGACGTACCCGGAAGCAACAGAGCTGATCAATTGGCTAAGGAAGGAGCTAAAGAAGAACAGCCTGATGTGCCCGTTACATACCACCAAAAGAAAAGAATGATCAAATCAGTCAGAAAGCCACCAAAACCTGCTCAAGATGACTACCACATTATGGACAGACCAGAACAAGTCATTATTCTGCGCCTCAGAACAGGACACAATAGATTACGCAACCACATGTATACAAAATCAAGATTGGTGAAACAGCCATGTGCGCATGTGGTTTGGCGTCGCAGACAGCAGAGCACATACTCCAAGACTGCCCAAAATATAACATATCTAGGCAAACCTTCTGGCCTAGAGAGACGACAGTGGAAGATAAACTCTATGGACCGCTGTGTGAACTGAAAAAGACAGTTAAATTCATACAAGAGACAACATTACAGTTATAGACATATTTCAAGCGAACGAAAGAAGAAGAAGAAGAAGAAGAAGAAGAAGAAGAAGAAGAAGAAGAAGAAGAAGAAGAAGAAGAAGAAGAAGCCATGCAGACCTGCCATTCTGTAATATTGCAGCTGTCTATAAATACAAATAAAGGCGCGTTCTAACGCTGTTATGCGTTTTTTTTCCTTCTGGTTTTATTTTGCATACGGTCCTAGTCTCACGTTCTATATAGAACAATCGGCACCCCAGTTTTGATATGTTAATACCACGCCCACTTCAATGACTTCGCGGAGTATTTCCTGTTATCCAGTTCAGTCTGGTTTAACCTGATAACCCAGAGCAATTTTAAAAATTAGCATTCATACTCAAGACCACCTGGTCGACAGGCAACCGTTTAGCCACCTCACCACTTTTCCACCCCCTCCCTTGCCCCCTCCCCCAACTATAAATATTACATAATGCGTGAATTAATAGAACTACGTTTGTTATAAATGTTGCGTCACTTATCTGAAAGCACAGATTAGAAACGAATTCCCGTTGGCTATTAATAGAAGTCTCCCCGTGTTTATAAACTAGAGAAAATAACACAACCGTCATTTACGTAGTCATCATTCGCGGAACTTTCCAGCTGACAGCAAATTCTTCAAATTCACCGGCTTTCTCAAAACAGTTATGAGTAAGTTAAGTTTTCTGTGTGGGGTGATCTTATAGTAATATCTTAACATATTACAACTAAACAATTGCCATGTGACAAGAGAAGCAAGGCAAGTACACGGTGTCTGTGTTTTTATTATGTCTTAATTTCTCACGGGAGTTAATGTAATAAAATGTTTTGTAATTTCACTTGACACCATATATTGTTCACTCGCTTTGAACTCAAGCGTATTACACACACATGTTACTACTTCTAGATCGCTAATTTTCGCGTGTGTATTACATGTTAGTTTACTGACCGGTGAAGGTAGGGGTTGAACCCTCTCATCATTGGCACCTTGCCGTCTTGACAGACGATAGTTTGTGCTTTAAAAAGGCATAATAACTTTTAACTATGGCGGTAGCGAGTGTGACTGATAAGGCCAATTTGCGCTGTAAATGTCCGTTCACAGTGGGTGCATGTGAACACGTGGTCATTTCCACCATCATGCACCATCTTACGTCTCAAACGCTTGGTGTGTGACTTTTCTGCAATAGTTTTCTCCTTTGACTTTATTCCATTTCTGATATTTGCCCTCCATGCAACACGTTCAGCGGCGACTTGCTCCCAATGTGCATTATCAATGCCTGTATCAATCATGTCCCGCTTACACACATCTTTGTATCGTAGTAGAGGCCGACCCTGAGATCTCTTACCC
>OY992876.1:494263137-494315637 GCA_963921405.1 Cepaea hortensis | reverse complement strand
ACAACACGCGATGATGTACAGACCAAATGGAACCAGAAGAAGAGGCCGACCATGTAAACATTGGAGAGAGGGAATAACAGAGTCCACGGGAATCTGTATATATGGAGTCCATAAATCGGAAATCTCCTGCTGTTTATGCTTCACCTCAACACCGCAAAGTACACGAGGAACAAAGTGAGAATAAAGAGAAGGAGATACAGTTTGTGCGAATGGTGGCGACTAAAGGTAGTACACGTCATACTAAACCTTCAACAAATGAAAACAACACAAGAATCGTTCGATACCTTTCAACGTTTTCAGCATGAAAATGAGCTTATGACGTTATTTGCGAATCAAGATATTTCCGATTATGACGTGGTTGCTAAATCAACTGTGCCAAAAATAACGGTGACAACGATAGCAGAATTCAGGACATGACATCTCTGATAGAAACATGACAGCGATTCCAGAATAAACAACATACCAATAAATAACATACCGATTAATAAATGACATGAACTGAGTACCATTAATCCTTCACATCATCACATGGCATGTCAATAATGATAGGCAGTCATGTTTCACCACTTGTCACAGTCACCAGAATCTTGGATCACGTCTGTGTCATTGTGCCGATTATGTCAAATGGCAATGTCATCTAGTCATGCATCTCTCTGCTGTCCAAGTGCTCTATTCCCATCAACTTTGCTGTCACTAAGTTTTCTAATTTTGTTCTCCTTATATTATGCCCAATATAAATCTTTAATGTTATGTCTAATTTCTCTAACTGATTTAGGGGGCTGAGTTGTCTCGAGGTATGGTGTCCGCCTTGAGTGCTGGAGGTCACGGGTTCAAGCTCCAGGAGGGCCGTGGTTTTTTTCACGTGGACTTCTAGTAACAAAATTTCCCCTGGTCTCTGGGTAGTGAGATCGGACGCCCGTGTGTATTGTTGCGCACG
This sequence comes from Cepaea hortensis, assembly GCA_963921405.1. Lineage (NCBI taxonomy): Eukaryota > Metazoa > Mollusca > Gastropoda > Stylommatophora > Helicidae > Cepaea > Cepaea hortensis. The sequence continues at coordinate 494,314,700 of OY992876.1, read as the reverse complement.
TAAAAAAATCCCTTGGCAGTTGGAAATTGAAAAAGAGTAGCCTAACTGCGCTGACGGGGCACAATTTCAAGTTAACAATCTACCAAAAGTATTTCAGGATCCTCGCCGGTGCTACGGAGGTCGTGCACTGAGCTGAGATTCTCCGGACTCAGGCTTAAGTTAGGAGTAGAACCGAGCACTTGTGGGTTACACCCATGTGCCGTGATGTTGATCCGTCGACTTAACTAAGCTAAACTAAACTCTCAAACCGATTTACAGTTGTCCTTTCTATCTTGACGGACAATCTCTTTAGTTCTTCTTTCCGTTCATGGTATTCGTTACATTTTCTTCGGAAACCACATTTCCATTGTAGTGCACGCGACTGTCCCCACCGAGCCAGGCCGCTCCTAAGTAGCACCGACTTTACACCGTTTATCTGGTATTCTGAAGGTTGACGAATTATGATGTTCGATTCTTCCTTAAGCTATCGTTTGTCAAGACGGCAAGGTGCCAAGTATTTGTTGTTATCACCATCTTATTTTAAACACAACCGACAGTCGCTGGGTTATGGTGTTGATATGCCTACTGCCATCTTTACTTATAAAAAAATTTCCTGGTACACTTTTTGTTTTCGGCTGGGTGAACAAGAATGATACCAATAATTCTCATCTCGTCGCTTATATATATATATATATATATATATATATATATATATATATATATATATATATATATATATATATATATATATATATAAAACTTCCGAAGTAGGAGGTTCAATTCCTACACCGATATTAAGCTGGACTTAAAATGCTGACGTCTCGATGGGAAAGCAATGGCAGACAATTGAACGAAAACATTGCCTAGAAAATCGAACTGGAGTTAATCACAATGACCGGTGCCACACATACTGAGAGACAAAAGATGAAATGGTTCGGTCATCTCGTTAAAATGCAAGACCATCAACTACCAGCACTGGCCCTACATCAAAGAAGAGCTCCTACTAGAGCAATAGCACGCTCTAGAAGAAAATGGATTGACGACATCAAAGGCATTTTACAATCACACGGAATGACACTATCCAGTGTCACCTATCTGGTGCTGGAACGCCATCTAACTTCCTAACGATGTTTGACTGCAAAAGTGGAAGATAATGATGATGAAGATTATAATGATGATGAAGATAACGACGATGCTGATGATGAAGAAGATAAAGATCATGATGATGATGATAATGAATAATATAATAAATATGATGATAAAGAGGATGATAAATATGATAATGAAGACGAAGATGAGGACGGTGATGAAGATGGTGAAGCAGATGATGCTAAATGTGTGGTGATGATGATGATGATGATGATGATAATAATGCCGAATATGATGATACATATGATGATGAAGATGGTGATAAATAAGATGATGAAGATGAGGACGATGATGAAAACGATGGTGATGATGATGAAAATGATGATAAATTTGATGATGAAGAGGATGATACATATGAAATTGCAGATGATGATAAATATTATTATAAAGATGATAATAATGATGTAGATTATGATAAATATGACGCTGAAGATAATGATAAATATGATGATGAAGATAAAGATGAGGACGATGATAATGAATATGATGATGAAGATGATGATAAAGATGAAGATGAGGAAGTTGATGAAGATGATAATAAAGATGAAGATGATGATAAAGATGATGAAAATGATGATTAAATCATGACGATGATGATGATGATGATGATGATGATGATGATGATGATGATGATGATGATGATGAATGTGATGATACATAAGATTATGAAGATGATGATAACTATGATAATGAAGATGAAGATGAGGACGATGATGAAGATGATGATGACGATGATGAAGGCGATGATAAAGATGATGAAGAAGAAGATGATGATAAATATGATGATGAAAATTATGATAATTATCGTGATGAAGATGAAGATGAAAATGATGAGGAAGATGATGATATTGTTGAAGATGATAATGATTAAAATTTCGTGGGCAGAAAAGGGAACACCGAAGAACTATTAAGCGCTGTTTGTTCTACAAAATATATTATAAAACATCATTAGGAACATATACATGTGTATGGACAACAGATGAGGTGGTGTAAAGAAATGGAGCTTATGTAGGGAAATATAAGCAGAAGAAAGGGTGGAGGAGATGGAAACGTTACACAGCCGCAATGAGGAGTCACAATAGCCGATATCTGCTCCAGATAGTGTGTCTGTAGAGGGTGATTGATTGATTGATTGATTGATTGATCTAGGAACCGACATCACAGCATTCGGGACATTCCCATAAGCGCTCCGTCCCCCTCCTCAGCAACCAGCGAAGAGTTCCAACACTAATAGTTCCAGTAGCAATCTGATTATATGTCCGTAGAGGGTGATGACATGACGAGATTGCGGTGTTTTTTGTTTGTGTAATTAAATATAGTGGAGACTCAAACGAAGGGACAGACAGACGGACAGAAGACGGGCGGAGATAGACAGACAGACTGATAGACCGACTGACCGACAGGTAGACAGGCAGGCAGAGAGATAGAACAAACGAACAAACGAACGAATAATCTTTACTTTCAAAGGGTTAAGAATTGGGCACGCAGACCCATCTAACATTCTACCCTTTTATCACTCTCTTTCATACATTATTTAATTCACACATCATTCAAGGCTAACTGAGATTGATTGATTGATTGATTGATTTAGGAACCGACGTCACAGCATTCGGGACATTCCCATAAGCGCTCCGTCCCCATCCTTAGCAGCCAGCGAAGAGTTCCAACACTAACTGAGAATAACAACAATATAAAAGATATGCATTATAAAGGCATAGGCAAAATGCAAACATCAATACTACAGGACTCAGTAATATTAAATAAGGGTGTGACACTTGTTATTAGCTATGTGGAATATACTGGTCTACCAAAAGAGGGCTGGCTTTTATACTAGGGTTTTATTATTATTATTATTTCTATTAGTAAGGGAGAAGGCAATCCGTCCTGAGCTTGTGTACGAATAATTTGCGATTATATGTATAGGGATTGGTCATGTCATTGATTTCTTGTACCTATTTACCCACATCAGGCTGATTTCTCTGCCCCACCACTGTTGTTGATATGCCCCACTGATTTCTCTGCCCCACCACTGTTGTTGATATGCCCCACTGATTTCTCTGCCCCACCACTGTTGTTGATATGCCCCACTGATTTCTCTGCCCCACCACTGTTGTTGATATGTCCCACTGATTTCTCTGCCCCACCACTGTTGTTGATATGCCCCACTGATTTCTCTGCCCCACCACTGTTGTTGATATGCCCCACTGATTTCTCTGCCCCACCACTGTTGTTGATATGTCCCACTGATTTCTCTGCCCCACCACTGTTGTTGATATGTCCCACTGATTTCAGTCATAGTGATCAGAGGCCACACTAGACAATGTACAAATTGAAAGCATTCATCAAACCATTATTCGCACCTGCTCCCTGCAAATGCTGACAATGCCACGCAAAAGAAACAAGAGACAGACAGACAGACAGACAGACAGACAGACAGACAGATAGACAGACACAGACAGACAGAGTGATTGATTGATTCATGATGGTCCCTCTTCTCCTACAGTGGGTGGCCCCACACTGGACGATGTGACACTTGCCTTGTGCCCAGATGACATGCCTTACAAATGCCTGCCCTACGGTGTCTGCTACAACCATGAATCCTACTGCAGCTCAAGCTCGAGAACTGTGGAGTCCTGCTTCCCACTGGAGATCTTGGATCACGAGGCAGATCTCTTCACTTGGTGCAGACAGTTCGTCCAAGGAGAGCAACTGTACATTCCCGACCGCTCGTGTTTGTTTGCGTGCTTCCACAGATTCAACGCTTCCAGATTATTAGGCCTGCAACAGAGTAAGTGACTTTGTTAACTTCTTCTAGGCAAGATAGGCAGAGGAAGATTCACGTGGACAACATAAACAGCTTACCAATACATAATATTATAGCAACACCAATGTCATCATATTATTAGATCACAAATTTGGATTGTATTTATGTATGCTTCCGACAAGACACGTGAAGAAGAAGAAGAAGAAGAAGAAGAAGAAGAAGAAGAAGAAGAAGAAGAAGAAGAAGAAGAAGAAGAAGAAGAAGAAGAAATACATAGGAGAACATGGTGACAACTGGTAAGATTGAGGGGAAAAGAACAAGGTGAAGGCAGCGAAGTAAATATGGATGGCTTGGCCACATGGCATAGTCGAGACAAGAACACATACCTGATCACGACTCTGATGATCTTGTGAGCTGGTGAAACAGTGTCCTTTGGTCATGTGATAAGAAGATTGGCGTTGGAGAACATCGTGACAACTGGAAAGATTGAGGTGAAGAGAGGCAGAGGTAGACCGAGAGAAATGATTCTGGGTGGATTGAGACAGCGGCAGGGGGGAATATCAGCAGTAGAATTGATCCAGAAAACCAAGAACCTAGATATGTCATGAACGCCTACACCAGCTGGCAGGGCACTTGATGATGATGATGATGATGATGATGATGATGATGATGATGATGATGATGATGACATGATGATGATTCTGTTCTTAATGTCACGCGTGCGTCTCCCATGTAATGTTAAACTTAGTACAAATAAGGTCAAGGACAATTTCACGCCGTCAGGTGCATGAGACATCTAGTGCTAAACCCATATTTGTATGGACCAATGGGCTGTCGGGCTGTGGGTGGCTGATGAGGTCAATGTCACACGGGTCACAGTCACTTCCCAGCACGTTCTTGGTGCCCACTCTAGGTTGCGTCGACCTGGGAGTCCTGGTCAATTTTGAAACATGCTAATTCTCCTAGCTAGGGGATCGAACCCACGGCCTCCTTGTCGACAGTATAGCCCTTAAGCTACTGAGGTATACATCTGACACTTGGTGGTTTAATTAGCAGGTATCAGCAGTTTTCCTGCGCTTTCCTGCGCCACCAAGACAGCAAGGAAGCTATGAAGATCGCAATCAAAACTAACCTGCCCTATAAAGAGGCTAGGAGGCAGTACGAGGCCACCAATCGCCTCACAAAAACTGACAAAGCGCAACTTGAAGGCCAACTGAAGGACCTGCGATCAAAATTCAACAGCATGGAGGAAGAAAAAGACAAGATGCAAGAAACTCAAACAACAGCCGCTCAGCGCATCCTGGACGAAACGAAGCAAGTTCAGCAGAAGATTGAGCAGGATGTCGCTCGAATGACTGCTTTAAAGGCTGAGACTAAAGAACAGCTATTAAGAATACAAGATTTTAAAGACATAACAGAAGAGATGCTACACGAAATATTAACACTACTCAAGACCCAGACACCCGAACCAGAAGATCCAAGAACATAGACAGAAGAAGAAGCAGCAGAGGAAGGACGTTATCACTCACCACAAAGATCCGGCTGGTGAACACCGAGAAGAACCGAAGGAAACCCACGACGGGTAATAGGAGGAACACCAGGAGAGACAACAACTGATAAAACTCCCTAAAGGAAACAGCACTATATGACGGGGTAGATAAACAATTACTCCGGGCCTCAACAAGTGGGGCGACTCTGTCCAGACATGAAAAACCTCAATAAGAAAGTAACGAACGCAATCAACCCATCAGAAGCCGGGAAGTTGACAACAAGCAGCCCAAAGCACGAAAGACAAACTACAAGCTACACCATAAACACCTCTACATAGCCAAGTCGAAAACTCTAAGGCTGAAAACGGGGTACTCGTACCAGAAATTGGAATTGGAATTGCGCTTTGTTTACCAAAATGGAGTCAAACCAGTTGACTTCAGTGCAAGAACAGCGTGTTGTTATAACATTGTCGTCGAAAGAAGATTAGAAACCCACTGAAATTAATCGCCAGCTGCCATATGTGTTAGTGGAACAGATGTTCATCAGTGTTTGAATGGTGTAAACACATTCGTTAAGGCCATTCACCATATTCGGGGCGGTATAGTAAAAGTGTCATTCTTCAACACAACAACGCGAGGTCCCATACATCCACCAAAACTATAGAAATTATTGACCAGTTGCACTAGGAGGTAAAGCCACACACGCCTTACAGTCCTGACTTAGCTGCGAAGTTGTTCACCATTTTGGCTCTCTCAAACAGTATTTCAGAAGACGGAAATTTGACACGGATGACAAAGAATGTATGGTAGTTATCCAATGACTCAAGGACCAGCCAAAAGAATTTTATGCTGCCGGAATACCGAATTTCCTACTACGATGGGGAAATGTGTTCCAGTGACAGGTGACTAAGTCGCAAAATGGTACAGGTAATTTAAGTTAATCTCTCATAGTCATCTAGAGATAACATCAGTCAGGATACTGTTTGGGCGACCCTCCTATCAATTCCGTGTATGTTTATGCATTCATTGCTTCACCAGCTGTAACAGCGTATATTGTAACAGTGTATATGTCATCTCCCAGATGTCCTCGCCATCACCAGGTTACAGACAGAAGTGGTCGTCATGATCAGTGTTCTGGTCAACTGGATGGTCTGTGGTACAATTCTCCTGGTGCTGATCACTTACTGCAAAGCGTACAGAACAAACTCGACCATTGCCCGAGAGTCCAGACTCTGGAAGATGCTAACCAGGGACAGAGGTTAGATTCAGCGATGTGTTGATGTTTACATCATCATGATTATCATCATCAATATCTTCTTGCTTTATTTCGTCAAGCGCCGTGAGTGGGATAAGCTGACGTTCCAGCGCCAGATGGGTGGCACTGGATGGTGTCATTCCGTGTGACTTTACAATCTCTTTGATTTAGTCTCTCCCTTTTCTTCTCAGACGTCATCTCGCGTTTGTATCAGATCTTTTTTGTTCAGCGCCTGATGGATGGTACAGGAAAGTGTCATTCCACGTGACTGTACAATGCCTTTGATGTCGTCAATCTGTTTTCTTCTCAGGCGTCCTCTTGCGCTCGTATCAGATCTTCTGTGATGTAACGCCAGGGCTGGTATTTGAGGGCATTGCATTCTAACGAGGTGGCCGAACCATTTGATCTTCTGCCTGTCAATAAGTGTGGTACATGGTGCTGATCCCACCGTTTGTCTGATACCATCCTTTTCACCTCGGTCTGGGATAGTTAATTTAGCAGCTCTCCTCAGGCATCTCATCTCGCAGGATTTTTTTTTTTAGAGTAAGCACACTTGCATTTTGACATCTGATCTCTATTTCTCTGATAATATTGTCTATTTTTACTATCATCATCATCATCATCATCATCATCATCATCATCATCATCATCATCATCATCATCATCATCATCATCATCATCATCATCATCATCATCATCATCATCATCATCATCATCATCATCATCATCATCATCATCATCATCATCATCATCATCATCATCCGGTACTTGCCGGCACTGAATGATATGTCAACATTTACGCATAGTGTGTATTATTTATTTCCTAATCGATTTCTTAGGATGTCTTCTTTTGTAATCACCAAAACGGAAAGTTGGAAGGGAAGATAAGCAAGGGGAGGCAAAGAGAGAAAATGCTGAATGGTTTGACATGACATGAAGAATAGAATAAATTTCTCCAACTATTAATGTGACATAAATAGCTATAAAACAATAAAGATATAGTGAGCTAATGTAACAATTGATGGGAGTTAAAGAGCTATCAACTGAATATGTATATAGTAGGTTAATGCAAACATTAATAGGTGGGATGGGGGGCTGGGTGGTCTCGAGATATGGTGTCCGCCTCGAGTGCTGGAGATCCCAAGTTCAGGCCCTGGTGAGGACCGGGATTTATTTTTAAAAAATCCACTTGGACTTCCAGTAATTTCCCCTGGTCTCTGGGTAGTGAGATCGGACGCCCGTGTGTATTGTTGCGCACGTAAAACATCCCTTGGCAGTTGGAAATCGAAAAGGAGTAGCCTAACGGCGCTGCCGAGGAAAAATTTCGAGTTAATGTAACAGGGCGACAAGACACGAATTATCAATAACGAAGTCAAGCTGTGGAATCCATCTGAGTTTATTACAAGAAGAAGTTAGTCGTATCAAAACTGTAGAATATTTCATAGATAAATTCACACACGACTTGTCGGCTTGAGCGGCAGATGGTAACTAACCTTCTACCCTACCCTTATGACAACGCGTGAGCGTCCCTGGATACATAACTACGGGTGCTCACGCGTGCATCAGCTAATAAACCTATTTCCCCTTATGCACACCATGCCACTTAAACCCCCTTGAACAGAGCCACTCTGTTATATTAACAATCTACCCAATGTATTTCAGGATCCTCGCCGATGCCACGGAGTTCGTGCATTGAGCTGAGTTTCTCCAGACTCAGGTTTGAGTTAGGAGGAAAACGGAGCACTTATGGGTTAAACCGTGTGCCGTGATGTTGATCCAACGACTAAAACTATTCTAACCTAAAACTATTAATGGGTGCGAAAGAATTAGAATGGCAGTCAGTGTAGATTGATTTAATCAAGCGATTAATGGAACAGAAAGAGCCATAACACCAATCACAACATCAATCACAGCACCAAACACACCATTAACCACACCATAAATCACAACATCAATCATAACATGAATCACAACATCATCACATCACCAATCACAACATCAATCATAACATCTGTCGTAACATCAATCACACCATCAATAATAACATAAATCACACATCAATCACAATATCAATCACAACATCAATCACAAAACCAATCATAACCCCAACCACAACATCAATCATTATAAATGTTGCATTTCCTGTGCAGGACGATGTGAAGAAGTTTATCTACTAGACAATTTTACTGTCAGTGGTTCGCCAATGATCTCTGAACGAGAAGTATACTTTGAGGTCCCACTGATCTGTGTACGGAACCATCCCACCACTCCGCTATCAGCACACCCGAAGTTTAAAAACGAACGCTCTTATCCATTCTGCCATGACGATAATGATTCGATGAATTCTCTTTCAGGTCACGTGCTACGAATCCACAACCGAAGAGCAGAAGAAGGCTCATGTACAGAATTATACGAACCCATAGAACTACAGACAATCAACAGTTGTGACTCCTCAAACACCGACAAGATGTCTCCTGCCCAGAAACATACCAGGAAGACAGACACGACTCCAGAAACAGCGACAGGGAAACTCCAGGTAGTACTAGATGAGCACGATATCAATATGAAAATGCTGCCTTCGCTAAAACTGCAGAAAATTCAACAAGATGATGGAAGGGACTTGACATCTCAAAGGATACCAACTTACGGTAGAGCTTGCGGTCCGGAATATGAACGGCGCCTGCTCGATGATGTTGATTTGTCAACCGTTGTCTCCCAGAGAACGTGTGTCCAAGAAGATGGAGATGTTTGCCATGAGTAGCGGAGAAACTGGCAACATTTCTTGGTACACTATGTACCGTTTGGTTTGTTGTTGGTGATGGCTGCTCGCTTGTCTGTGCTGTAAGACAATGAAAGCAGGCAATTTGAACAGATTGAGGCCGTGCTTAAGCAGACAACCATGTAAGAGTATGGTAACGAAATTTGAACAGGTCGCGGCAGTACTTCAGCATATACAACCAACAGACCTAGAATATCATTCAATATCAGACATGATTAAATATGATAACTTTTAACAACATAACATCAACATGACCGCACTCGGCATATTCCCACAAGTGCTTAGTCATCTTCTTCTGCAGCCAGCGAAGAGTTCCCGTTTTGGTGGTACCGGCGGCAGTCTGATTAAACGTCCGCCTGCGTTTTCTTTACAAGTTGAGTGTTGTTCAAACTCACTGCTCGTTCTCCGCTGAATTAGCTTTCTCATATGTGGGTCCATTGATTCTTATGTTGCACTTACCACTCGATTCCCAGAGGACCTTCCCTGCATAGGCCTTGTTACAATCTAACGCACTGCTCAAACGCGCGGCACCAGCCAGTCTATCAACCTGAACACTTCCTCGCAAGCCAGCGTGCAAAATGAACATGTCGCAACACTGCTTCCGAGTGAAATATGACCTGAAATATCACTCAATAACAGACAGCATGAACAGGGCGCATGGTGTTAGAGTGAACAATCACACTAACTGAAACATCATTCAGTAACAAGCAACACGAACATCTTATAACAATTTTCCAACGTGGACAATCACATATGCGGAAGCATCAATCAGTAATGGACAACATGAACGAAGAGCCGCATGTCTTAGAGTGGATAATCACATGTATTGTAACATCAATCAATCAACTTGAACACGTAGCCGCACGTCGTACTGTGGACAAGCAAGTTAACATTACTGGATAAGAATGAACATGCACGTGTCGTAGTAACATTTCATCGTGGACTACTAAATGAACTAAAACATCACTCAGTAACGAACAACATGAACATGTCGTAACAATATTTCAGGGTATACAATCACATAAACTAAAACATCACCAAATAACAAGAAAACATAAGCACATCTTAACATTGTTGCATTCTGGACAATTATGTAAACTGAAATATCACTGGATAAAAATGAACATGAACATGTCGTAATAATTGTTGTGACCTCCTATCCAATGTGTTTAACTACTACTACTACTACTACTACTACTACTACTACTACTACTACTACTACTACTACTACTACTACTACTACTACTACTACTACTACTACTACTACTACTACTAATACTACTACTACTACTACTACTACTACTACTACTAATACTACTACTACTACTACTACTACTACTACTACTACTGCTACTACTACTACTACTACTAGTTATACTAGTAGTAGTACTACTACTATTCCCACTAAACTACACTATCTACTACAATAACAGCTCCATCAATAGCAACAATTAAAACGACAACAACAATAACAAATATTCTGCAGGTCAATCATATCTGAAATGGTCACCCATCGCCTATCCAATGATCTAAATATATGAGACTATCTCCAAACATCCCTACACATCACGGCCTACATCAAATTAATCCTTTAACTGACTTCCTACCAACTCTATGTTACCAATGCCAAACCTGGACAATGACAGAAACAGAGAAAGGAAAAATCACAACAACAGAAATGAGGTACCAGAGAAGAATACTCAACGTATCAAGAAGAGATAAGATCAGAAATGAAGAAATCAGGACTAAAGTGGGGGTTAAAGCAGCACTAGATTTTATTAGAAAGCAGCAAGTCAAATGGTTTGGCCATGCAAGTAGGTTACCAGTCAACAGTATACCACAACAAGCAATGATATGACCGGAGGGAAGCAGAGGAAGAGTCCGACCACGTAAACGATGGACGCGAGGAATAACAGATTCCATGGGAACATCGATATATGAAGCCCATAAGCGGGCACTCTCCTGCTGTTTATGCTTCACCTCGACACCGCAAGGTACAAGAGGAACATGATGAGATGAGATGAGATGAGATGAGATGAGACTGACTTTCTTTACATGTACGTATTATTGTCTCAGAAGAACAGTGACATTTGATACCATTATCATTCGACTGTAAATTGTGTCTATTGCATGACTATTTGCTGTTGTGTATTTACAGCTGCACATATTGAATACACTGATGTAATACAAGAGGCGACTCTCTTTTGTTTCAAATGTCTATGATTAAAGATCTGGCAGGTGCAGTCACTGAATAATCTTTCACTCACGTGACTCGCTCCCACAGCCGTTTGGCTGATGATCTTATTGTATTTGAAGTAGCAGCTTAAGACACAGTTTATTTCACGATGTACAACCAAACATTCCTTGCTAGTCAACTGAGTCACACTCTCACTTTCGCTCTGGGTGACCATTCAGTCCTCTGTGGTCCGTAAGGTGGTCATCTTCCTACTGTATAGTCACTTGCTTACTTGCTTGTGTTCGTTGCCTGTGAACTCCAGCGCGAAGTCCTGTATGTCGGATGAAGACACCCTGTTGTCCAACATCAGTGTGTTATACCGTGTTATACAGTGTTATACCGGACTGAGGTTTGCGTGAGTATCCGTTGTCCCATGTCTGGCTTATTTGTGTACAAACTGGTGGTTCCTCGCCGTGCAGGCAGACACTTCGGAGGAATCAACGATCCTACTGACTTTAGCCAGGACCCCGAAGGGACCTGTTGCCCAGGACGCTCGGCGAGGACGTGTTAGTAGGTCTTGGCCAGTATACAACCTGGCCCTGGTGCCTTGGAAACACCTCTGCGTCCCTGTATAGTCACTGTAGCGTGTGATGTACACTCGACACTACAATATCTCCCTATAGCTGTCACAGCTCAGCGTGATGCCAAACGCTAGTTCACAACTGTCATTCTCGAATATGTCTACGTGGACAATCACAAGTCCGTGTATCGATGTTATGTAATCTAATTGTCGGACGTAATTATTTATGTCCAATACGTGTTGCTGGAAAGCTGTATTGTGTAGAATGCTGTACTGGAAACAAATGCGTTGTATATAACCTGCCAGTCGAACAAACTACGTTTTGTTGTGAAGCTCTCTCGTACCTGAATGACTTGCCTCTAACTCTTTCTCCTTCGACCACATTTAACCGTTTACTACATCTGGTGTTTTACCCATACCGACAATAGTTACATCTAAATATTGAGCACAACCCACTACTGGCAACGCTGATCGCATCCTGGTATGAACCTAAGGCCTATCCACGTCAATATGGAATATTTCCATACTGAATACTTTCATATTTACCTTAGGTTAAGATATAGGCCTTAGGTTAATACCAGGATGCGATCAGCGTTGCCTGTAGTGGGTTGTGCTCAATATTTAAATTTCAAATCCCGAAACAACCAAATAATCAATAGTTAAATCTTCCTATATTATATTATTTTACGTGCCCTAACTTTACTTAACCCTTTCTATGCTATTCTTCTTCTTCTTCAGCGTTCCGAGCCATTGAGGTTCTTTGCTGCAAATACAATCCGTCTCCATTCGTCTCTCTGGTTGACCTTCTCTTGCCAGTCGTTGATTCCAAGTGCTTGTAGATCTGTATATATATATATTATCTCTCCACCGCCTTCTTGGTCTACCTCGGGGTCTGCGGTCATTTATTTCCTGAGTGTAAGCGAGTTTTGTTTCCCTATTATCTTCCATTCTTTCTATATGCCCCAGCCATTGTAGTCTATTAGCCTTCATGATACCAGTGATTAGCGGGGACTTAAACAGATCATAAATGTCTTTGTTACTTCTTCTTTTCCACTCTCCACTATGTGTATCCCTAATGGGTCCAAAGATGCGTCTTAAAATTTTGTTCTCAAAGGTTTGTAACAAGGCTTCGTCTCTTTTCGTTGTACTCCAGGTTTCAGAGCTATGAGGGTCTATAAATTGTGATTATTGCATGACTATTTGCTGTTGTGTATTTACAGCTGAATATATCGGATACATTCATGCAATAAATGAGAAGCATATGTTCGTAAGCTAGTTATTGCTTTTATATGAATTCTGTATTTGCAATGTTTTGTAATTCTTTCAGAAACTCCTATTTCTTGGGTTATTTTCTTTATTAAAGGTTAAATAAAATACCAAGATAGAAATGAAGAACACACATTGTTGCATATCCTTTGAAAGACCCATGTGTTGATTTTATAGACAATTTTACGTTCAGTAGTTTGCCATTCATTTCTGAATGAGAAGTCAACATTTACGCTCCACTGATAAGTGCCGGAATTAACCCACTACCCTGCCGGCAAAGCAAGGAAGTTTAAGTGCGAGGGTATTAAACCGCCCAGCCGTGCCAATACCTAGAACAAATATTGCTGAGCAACAACTTAACTGATTCATTACCAGCGGATAATAAATCGCCAAGTGTGAGCCCTTATTTGGACAGAAGGACGATATATCACCATACCTGGTTCATCGAGTTATTTATTATGTTTCGTGCATCTTCCTCGATTTCAATTCTCAGTGAACGGAAATGTACATGATAATACTTGGTATTGTGGACATATGACAGTGAAAGCTGAATATTGAACACATCAACTGAAGAGTACATATCTGTGCTTGGAAATACGAGGTGCTTCAAATGAAAAACTCAAAGGTGTTATTTAAATTACTATAACCATGCCATTGTCTTGTAACCCGTCAATGTTGTTGTTAAGGATGTTAAAGGTGTTAAGCATGTGACATCACGGTACAGACGAACTCAGTGGCATCATAAGGACAGTGTAAAGATACCGGCGCCACTTTGATATGCATTAAAGTGCAGCAGCATTCTGTTATAGGCTGTTGATCAGTGAAGTATGGTGATGCATGCCTGGTAGTCAAGAAGCTGGAATCAGTGGAGTAGAAAGTTTCAAAACGTCGTGACTTCTATGGCAGAATTGTGGTCCTATGAAGAGGTACAGCAGGTTGTACATGAGCGGTAACACACGCGCCCAAGATACACAATGTATTCATGAATCCAAGCACTGTATCGCCAATGGAGGACTTGCATTGAACGCAGTGGTGACTACATTAAAAATGATGCTTTTGTTTTTACTTTTCCAGAATATATATATATATATATATATATATATATATATATATATATATATATATATATATATATATATATATATATATATATTTCATTTGAAGCTCCTCGTACACAAACAGCAGTTAGTTTCATGTCTTTTCATGAGCTGAGGACGATAAGGAAAGATAGTACAGTTTGGCGTGGTCTTTCAGTAATTTGCCATTGCTTTCTGAAAGGCAGGCGCCTTTGTTAGTACTACCGATAGTACATTGTCGTGTAGGGCAGAGGGGTCTTGAGCCTGCGGAATTATGGATAGGAAAAAAAAAATCATAACCTTACACGAGGTTTTGAACCCAGATCTGCCGATAGGGAGCACGGCGTTCTAGCCATTCGACCAGCGACTCCTCACCCCGGTACCTCACCTCGGTACCTCACCCCGGTACCTCACCTCGGCACCTCACCTCGGCATTTCACCCCGGCACCTCACCCTGGTACCTCACCCCGGTACCTCACCCCGGCACCTCACCCCAGCTCCTCAACCCGGTACCTCACCCCGGCACCTCACCCCGGTACCACACCCCGGCATATCACCCCGGTACCTCACCCCGGTACCTCATACCATCGAAGTAACAGCCAGGCCGTCTGCCCCCAAATCTCTGGCTGTAGATTGCGAAGCTTTGACTCCGTATATCTGAGAATTGTGACATTGCGATTCATTAATCCCTCGGCGAGAGAGGCCGACAGGTGTAACAGCAGAGTATTACATTCATTGGCTGGAAAGGAAAACAAAGTTTCCATTGGCCGGAAAGGATGACAAACAGTTTTCATTGGCCAGAAACGAGAAGTTTTCATAGGCCGGAAAGGAGGGAAGTTGTTTTTTAGTATTCCGAAAGGAGAACAGTCTTTATTGGCCGGAAAGGAGTAGACATTTCATTGGTTGGAAAGGAGAGCAGTTTATATTGGTCGGAAAGATGAACAGTTTTTGTTGGCCAGAAAAGAGAACAGTTTTCATTATTCAGACAGGAGAACACTTTTCATTGCCCCGAGAATAAGCAGTCAATTCCGAAAAGAACACACCAACGAAAAATAGTGATTATTAACACAACCAAAACATGAAGAAAATGAAATATTTAATATATACAATTATAAGAAAAGCTTATGATAGAACGAACGAACGAAAATCTTTATTTTCAAAGGGTTAAGAATTGGGCACGCAGCCCCGTCTGGCATTCTGCCCTTCTTCTCCATTTCGTCTCATACATTCTTTCATTCAGCATCACTTATGAAGCACATTTTTGACAAAAAAAGAAACAATAAGCATTAAAACGCATGAAAAATAATCAATAACAAATGACTCACTGAGGCAATGTTTACAGAAAAGTTTAGGGAGACTGATACTTGGAGATGTCAGCGAATGACAAGACACTTGATAGTGATTCCCGCGATACGTTGACATGTGTTAATTGTTTTGTTGTTACTGTAGTTGTTGTTGTTATTGTTCTTACTTTAATCGTGTTGTTATTGTTTTAGAGTTTCGTTGAATTCAAATGTTCATTGTTATACATTGGTTTACAAGGTGTAGTCTGCGTGCGTCTGGCCCTGCAGCCAGTAGGATCGGCTAGTCTCTCTCTCTCTCTCTCTCTCTCTCTCTCTCTCTCTCTCTCTCTCTCTCTCTCTCTCTCTCTCTCTCTCTCTCTCTCTCTCTCTTTCTCTCTGGAGGGGTGAAAATTGAAAATCAGTAGCCTGCCGATGACTCGCAGACCACACAAGTCTACATGACCTCCCTGTGGTGTAGACCGGGAAACCATGCCCACGAGGTCATGTGCCAACCTGGGCTCACCAGGGGGTGGAGGGGGCGGACTTCGCTTGGTCAGAAGTGTCTATCTTAAACCTGCGACAGGCCTAGAAAGCTGGCAGGGGATATTCCCTACTACTCGAAGAAAAAGAAAGAAACATAATTCGGACGGACCGAAATGCAAACATAATCTTCAATGTTACAGGACAACGAGACAACGATGAACATAGGGAATAATTGAGATCATAGAAATCTCGATACATTGATTGATTGATTGATTGACTGATTTAGGAACCGACATCACAGCATTCGGGACATTCCCATAAGCGCTCCGTCCCCATCCTCAGCAACCAGCGAAGAGTTCCAACGAAATCTCGATACATGAAGCCCATAAACGGGTACTCTTCACTTCGACAGTGCAAGGTACAAGATAAACAAATGATATGAGGACGACTGTTGTACGATTTGAAGGCTTTAAATATTTTTTTGATGACGTCATTAATTCAATCCCGGAAATCAAACAGTAAGATTGTCAGCCATCTTGGACGGTGTACATTGTGTAGGATATGTCATGATTAGCGGCGAGTATCAATAGTTTTGTGCATAGATGCTCTTCTGCAGTAAACGAGACTCAACGCTGTGCTCAGACGTGATCATCAACACCACATGACATGGACTGTAAGAGGATAGCACTACACAAGAGAAGGTTGTGGACAGACGTAATCACCAAAATCACACGGCACGGACTATAAGAAGATTGGCAGTGCATGAGCCAGAGTGCTGTAGACACATGTGATCACCAACGCCACAAGGCATGGACTGTAAGAAGATTGGCAGTGCATGAGCAAGAGTGCTGTGGACACGTGTGATCACCAACACCACAAGGCATGGACTATAAGAAGATTGGCAGTGCATGAGCAAGAGTGCTGTGGACACGTGTGATCACCAACACCACAAGGCATGGACTATAAGAAGATTGGCAGTGCATGAGCAAGAGTGCTGTGGACACGTGTGATCACCAACGCCACAAGGCATGGACTATAAGAAGATTGGCATTGCATGAGCCAGAGTGCTGTGGACACATGTGATCACCAACGCCACAAGGCATGGACTATAAGAAGATTGGCAGTGCATGAGCCAGAGTGCTGTGGACACGTGTGATCACCAACGCCACAAGGCATGGACTATAAGAAGATTGGCAGTGCATGAGCCAGAGTGCTGTGGGCACGTGTGATCACCAACGCCACGAGGCATGGACTATAAGAAGATTGGCAGTGCATGAGCCAGAGTGCTGTGGACACGTGTGATCACCAACGCCACAAGGCATGGACTGTAAGAAGATTGGCAGTGCATGAGCCAGAGTGCTGTGGACACATGTGATCACCAACGCCACAAGGCATGGACTATACGAAGATTGGCAGTGCATGAGCCCGAGTGCTGTGGACACGTGTGATCACCAACGCCACGAGGCATGGACTATAAGAAGATTGGCAGTGCATGAGCCAGAGTGCTGTGGACACGTGTGATCACCAACGCCACAAGGCATGGACTATACGAAGATTGGCAGTGCATGAGCCCGAGTGCTGTGGACACGTGTGATCACCAACGCCACGAGGCATGGACTATAAGAAGATTGGCAGTGCATGAGCCAGAGTGCTGTGGACACGTGTGATCACCAACGCCACAAGGCATGGACTGTAAGAAGATTGGCAGTGCATGAGCCAGAGTGCTGTGGACACGTGTGATCACCAACGCCACAAGGCATGGACTGTAAGAAGATTGGCAGTACATGAGCCAGAGTGGCGTGGACACGTGCGATCACCAACGCCACAAGGCATGGACTGTAAGAAGATTGGCAGTGCATGAGCAAGAGTGCTGTGGACACGTGTGATCACCAACGCCACAAGGCATGGACTGTAAGAAGATTGGCAGTGCATGAGCCAGAGTGCTGTGGACACATGTGATCACCAACGCCACAAGGCATGGACTGTAAGAAGATTGGCAGTGCATGAGCCTGGGTGCTGTGGACACGTGTGATCACCAACGCCACAAGGCATGGAATATAAGAAGATTGGCAGTGCATGAGCCAGAGTGCTGTGGATACGTGTGATCACCAACGCCACAAGGCATGGACTGTAAGAAGTTGGCTGTACATAAGTAAGCTTTAAGGCTAAATAGCGGAACTGTAGGTACAAATAAACAAACTCCTACAGACAGAGACGCCAACAGAGGACATCTAAGAATATGATACTGGCATCAACGCAAGCTTTCAAGAAGAAATAATGCAGGTAGTCTCCATGGCGAAGTAGTCAAGCCGTTTAACTCGGGCTCCGTAGGTTGTGGGTTCGATTCCGGGCCGCGTCCTTCGGTTCACGAGTTAAATTTTTCGGAGACTCCTGTGGGTCGTTGCTAGAGCTACGGAGTTCGTGCTTTGCGCGACGCTTTCCGTGCTGCGGAAAGAGACCGAGCCATATGGGATAAAACCCAGTGCAATGAAGTCGACCCTGTCGACTTTTAAGTCACTTTTTAATGAGAGAAATGCTGCGTAGCATCCGGCAAGAGGTGACACGCATAGCTGAAATAAAAATAGAGAGTCAGCAGAGGCAACGCTAAAGCCCAGAGATCAACCTCAATCTGAAGCCAGCGGTCCATCTTCAATGACCAACACGTGTCAAGGCAAGCCAATTGTACCGAGAACAATAAACCGGAAGCGAGTAGCCAGCTGGTGGCCTTTTGCACATTCGCAACTGCGAGCGCTAACAAGACAAGTTACCTGAACAAGTCAAGCAGCCTGATACGGGGGGAAATGGCTCGTGGCAAGAACACCAAAAGCCGTTTTAGTCGTTTTAGTCGTTGGATCAACATCACTGCACATGGTTGAACCCATAAGTGCTCCGTTTTCCTCCTAACTCAAACCTGTTTCTGGAGAAACTCAGCTCAATGCACGAACTCCGTTGCATCGGCGAGGATCCTGAAATACATGGGTAGATTTTTAACTCGAAATTTTGCCCGGGCAGCGCCGTTAGGCTACTCTTTTTCGATTTCCAACTGCCAAGGGATTTTTTACGTGAGCAACAATACACACGGGTGTCCGATCTCACTACCCAGAGACCTGGGGAAATTACTGGAAGTCCAGGTGGATTTTTTAAATAAATCCTGGTCCTCACCGGGGCCTGAACCCGGGACCTCCAGCACTCGAGGCGGACACTATACCTCGAGACCACTCAGCCCCCTTGTTCTTGTTCAGCAAGAACACCAAAAGACACGTGGCAACCAGGATGTGCAGCGTGGGAGCCGACACTGTCGTAAAGAAGACAGGCGGAGATAAATTTCATGTGAACTGCAACAAAGAACCTACAACTACAGATACTACTGCAGCCACCACGAGGAAAATCGTCGACAACCCACCACAGACAAGAGCCAACACAGATGAGAAGAAGGAGAAAGACACCAGAGTCGGAAACACCGACTCAAAAACTGTCAGATGGGTTGTCAAGGCGTATTCAAATGGAGCTGTCAGACGAACAAATCTCGAAGCAGCTACAGGAGGAGAATCCCAGCATCCGAATCTTGAAGACGGAACGGATCTTGACGTACTCAAAGATCCCTACCACGCTGGCGGTGGTGACGACTGAAGGCAGCGAGATGCCGATCACAGTATCAATCAACAAGAAAATACAACAGCCAGAGAGATTCATCCCAAGAATCAATCAATGTTCAAGATGTCAGAGGGCCGGCCACAGCAGAGCAGAACGTTGCAGTAAGACGGAAATTTGCCGATACTGCGCCGATCACCACACCTTCAAGGAGTGTCCACTGGCCAAGCTGGACACGGACTTCCGATCACCCAACAGAGGAAAGTGCGCCAACTGCCTGGACAAGCATAGAGCAAGATACTTAGGCTGTCCGTACCTTAAAAGACACAGAGACGTCAGACTTGTGCAGAGTTATAATCACATTGAGCCGGGAGTGCAGGGAATGGCCAGCAGGGGGCCACGGAAGTGGAAATCCAGCAACTAATTCAGGATAATGCTCGCCCGAGTGATGTGATTATCTACACAGATGGTTCGGTGTTGAGAGGCAGAAGAAGTGCCTGGGGGTTCTTAGCAAAAGCCAATGGTCGACGTTTGGTGCAGGAGAGCCTGGCATATGACACCACAACATCTAGCTTAAGAATGGAGGTGGAGGCGGTCAGTGCAGCTTTCCACTGGATGGAGAAAACGATATACACACATCGTGATTGTAACTGACTCAGAAAGCATGCTGAGTAGGGTGAGGACAGGCAAGCTTCGTGCAGAGTGGCTTGCTTCGCATCGGAAGTCACGGGTGACAAGCATCGACTGAATCTTTTCTCCGGGGCATGCTGGTGTGCTGGGTAATGAACAGGCGGACAGATTGGCTGGCTCTGCAAAACTTGGTGGAGTATTGATGCTTGATAAGGCAGACGTGGTTGCGGCCTTGTGGGAGCACGGTACACCTCGGAGGAACAAATGGATCACCATGGTCTGTGTCGTGTGTAAAAAATGAATGTCGTAGTAGTTATTTGTTCTTCTTTACCACTTTAGTGTCGTCCCTGGAGTGAGGGGAATCAACACCCACATTTGTTTTAATTCACTATCTCTATCCTGGAGATATCCAGCAGACTCCGTCCACAATACTCCCTCAATCTGAAGACACCTTCTTCTCACTCTTACTCACTCCTGGATCATGCCCCCTCTCATTCTTCCCCAACATAACATACTTGACAACTCTAGCTTCAACAAATAAAAACACGAAATTTATTAAAGCAAAGAGTATATGTAGGAGAAGTGTGTGTGTGTGTATAAGGTGTAGAATGTGTGACGTGTACTCTAAAGTGTCTATAGACTCAGATCAGTGTTCAGGAGTATAGTCATTCTCATCACTGTGCTGAGAACACACTAGCACCATGTATTCCAGACAAGCAACCTCACCAAGGTGATGCTCCTCCAGTCACGTGAAGACTTCCTCCGTTGTCTCTTGAACCACTAGGATGCTTGGACACCCATGACAAACACTGTCTAATGAGAGTCTTCAATCTGATTTACACTATGAATTTCCTCTGTTATTTAACTGATTGTTAATCAGAAAATTATAACCCTATTGTCACTGTTACTGGGGAAATCTTAATGGATCTAGTGTCACTGGTTTTAAAGATTCCCCATATTAACACCACACTCTGAATGTTCTAGGTATCAGTATAAATTTGTATGAATGTTCCTGGTATCAGTAGTGTATTTATACAATGTTCTGACTGTTCAGTGATACACCTATCACTTGCTAAACATAAATCTCATCAGCATGTCCTGCTCAGCAGAAGCTAGGTTCTCGCAAACCAACTTGGGTATAAGCCCAATGTAGCGGCCTCTCAGCAACTTCTGTCTTCAAATTCTGAGCCATCATCTTCTAAATTGTGTTCTAGCTTCACTGTCGAATATCATAGCACACATACGTGGACCTGTAAATGGAACCTGTAGAATACTATGGTGAGGGCAACTCAGTCCTGGCCGGAATTAGGTGAGTGTAGGCCAATAGCAGCACTCAGATCTATAACACAGATCCGATCTCTGTCATACGGCCAAATAACTCATCATATGATCTGAGACATAGCAACACCAGGAAAGAATAAAGCAACGGGTAGAAACCCAGCAGATGCCCTACTGGAAGATCCTACCATTTCACATTCCTCTCCTCCCTCTCAACCATCCTTAATCTCTCTAATTAAGCTTTCCTTAAGCTCTCTACATAATCCTCAACTCCCTGAGTAAAATGATATATCACACAAGCTAGTTGAAGCCACACAATAGAATACTAGTGCCGACGCTCCTATGATACTTTCTAGCACCGCACTTATAGAACATTCTATCACTAATCATAATACATTATATCACCACACCTATAATACATTATATCACCGCACTTCCGGTTTCCAAGATGGCGACGGACGGTCGTGTTGTTTTGTGTTCGTTAACTTTTTCGCGTAGGGGATGGATTTATTCATTTCTTGCGTGTAATTGGTGTGCCAGGATGTAAAACCAGGAGTTTCTACTCAAGATCTGCGCGGGTGCTACGGAGTTCGTGCATCGAGCGAAGCCATCCTTGAGTGAATTTTCAGCAGCGTGTGTGGTTCTCAAAAGTCTGTGTTTACGTTTTTTCAACATGGCGGAACAACGTGTGTGTTCCGAGCGATCAGCAGTCAACATACCGAAGCGGCGTGGTAGCCGCGCAGGGAAAAAGAAGCCAGGTAAGCGCGGTGGCTTGAGACGTTTTAGACTCAAGTGTCACCGTCTAGGACTCAGGAACATCCGTATTCTATATTGGAACTGTGCCAGTGTAAAACAACGGGGCTCTATTTTAGAAACCCTAGTTTACAGGAACGACATTGTAGCACTCCAGGAGACGAGACTGGGCGATCAGCTACTCCGAATTGCCGGCTTCAAATGTTTCTACAACAGACGACATCTGGGAACGGCGATTCTCGTTCGCGACAGCATGGTGGCGTCAGAGCTAGACATGTCCAGTTGGAACAGTTACGATATACAAATACAGGCGTTGAGAGTTCATTCCAGTATACCATTCGTGTTGGTTAATGTTTATGCCCGCAATGCGAGTGTGGACGCCCAGAAGTGGCAGTGCTTAAGTGGCATATTAGGCCACGAGAGAAATGTTATTTTCTGTGGTGACTTCAACGCTAAAGGCATATCATGGGGAAACACTTCCTCCAATACACAAGGGGAGGAGCTCGAGACTGCACTGGAAACCATCGACCTGGTTTGTATCAACAGCGGCTGTGTCACCAGGACAGCAAGCCGTCCAGGCGATGAGGACAGTGCTATTGATCTGGCGCTAGTTTCACCTTCACTCACTACAGTGTGTAGATGGGGTGTCCTAGGACACCATGGCAGCGACCACCACCCATGCAGCATATTGGTGGAGAAAGGCAGAACCAGGCAGCACAAGCTAAAGGTAAAGACGTTCCAGTATGACAGTACAGGGCAAGATGTGGTGAGTAAAATAAGACGTGACAAGCGCAGAACGTTTCAGGGCAGGAAAAAAAGCTGGGAGCAGCCACCGTGGTGGAGTTTCGAGGTGGAGAAGGCTTGGGTGGATAAGCGTAGTGCTGTAAGGAGATGGCAAAATGCCAAGAAGAACAGAGCTGGTCATCCTAGTCCCTGCTTGCACTTAGAAAGAGAGATGCACACAAAAGTAAGCTATTTCAAAAAACTGGTCAAGGTGGTTAAAAGCGAAAAATGGGCAGAGGTGTGTCAAAGAGTAAGCACAGACAAGTCACTGAAATTGTTCTGGCGACTACATAAAAGCATGAGTGGTGTAGTCAAGAATAAGAGCATTTCTGACTTCCAAGGTGCTGACCTCATCTGGCAGAGGACTGACGAGGACAAGGGCAAAGCCCTCTTTGAACGCTACCTTGAGCAGAGCAACCAGACAGACATGGGAGGCCGGAATCTGGCCAAGGAGGTCACCTCAGACAGATGCAAGGCCCAGAACACTTCGGATGAAGACACAGTGACAGTGAAAGAAATCAAGGCTGTGCTTCGACGATCAAAAAACAGTGCTCCAGGTCCTGATGGCATAAGATACGACGACATAAATAGGTGTACCGACAATGAGCTAGAGAAACTAGCAGACATGTACAACAACAGTATAGGGAGTGCTAGCATCAAGGAGGAATGGTTACACAGCTATCTGATTCCCTTGCCGAAGCCTGACAAAGACCACAAAAAAATTCAGGGATATCGAATTATAACCATGCAGAATACAATAGGCAAGCTGCTGGAGAAGGTAATTGCCAGGAAAATATCAAGCCAACTAGAGAGGCAAGGTGTTTTCCCACCTACCCTGGGTGGGTACCGTCCAAAAAGAGAAACCTGGACCAATGCAGCAGTCTTTGCCCACGATGTCTATGAAGGTTTCCACTCAGGCACTGAAACCGTTGCTGCAGCGATTGATCTTGAGGACGCATACAACAGAGTACCACTGGATTTTTTAATGTTTCAGCTTCTTGAACTAAACGTAAGTCCATTCCTCCTTAGTTGGATCGCTGCAGCCCTCTTCCAACGGAAAGTAGTTTTTAGATGTGGCAGTTGGACTTCGGAACCAACAACAATATATCCTGGCCTACCACAGGGATCACCATTATCTCCGGTACTGTTCAACGCCTACACAGTGAGAATCACCAGTGAGCAGATCACTGGACCTGGCAGGACATTGTCATATGCCGATGATGTTTTAGTGTATCGTCAGGGTAAGGATAGAGAGGAGGTTGCTGTGGAACTACAAACCGAACTCAATCGCATAAGTACTTGGTGTGATGAAGCTGGGGCAATGGTCAACCCAACAAAGGCAACAGTGACTTGGTTCTCGTTGAATAATCATATTGTCAACAATCCAACACCAACTGTAATGCTGTGTTCAGAGACGGTGGAAAGAACGCAGGCAATGAATTACCTGGGGATACGGTTTGATCGAAGCCTTGCTTATAATGTGCACATAGACCAGGTGATAACAAAGGCCAAGCGGGGTTTGGCAGCGATGCGGGTGATGGCGGCAGCAAACTGTGAGCAGCGCCATCTATGTCTTCTGTACGAGGGGCTGGTCATGTCTGTTTTGGAGTATGCAATGGCAATCCTGACTCTCAGCCATAAGCAGATAGAAAGGATGGAAAGGATACAGAATGAAGCTATGCGCATTATTCTTGGATGTACAAGAGATACAGCATGCAGGGCGATGCGCTACCTTCTTGATTTTCCAACCATTGAAGAGAGAATGCAAGTTTGCAGGGCACGCGCCTACCTCAGAATTAACGCAAACACACAGCATCCACTGCATAGTGAAATTAGGAAGGTGAAGGGCAGCAGGTTAAAAAGAGGACGGTCGTGGATGGGTCAAGCCGAAGACATTCTTCAACAGGTGTGTTCACTTGAGGACTTAGAACCTGGCGAGGAGTGGGTGCAAGTGCCAACAGACTTCTGCACATCCTTTTCAGTTTGCATCCAACTAGATAGAAAATGCAGACAAGAAAATCCGGCTGCTGTGGAGGCTGAAGTACAAGCGTTGATTTTCGAGAATTCGCTAGACAGTGACGCGGTCATCTACACAGATGGGTCGGTCGTCCGACATGTGAGAAGCTCATGGGCCTTTACAGCTCGGGCCGGAGGGAGAATTGTGAAGGAGGACTCTGGTGCTTTCACTGAAACCACAAGTAGCCTGACCAAGGAAGTCATGGCAGTAAGTAAAGCAATAACATGGCTCGAGACACAGACATTCACTAGGGCTTGTTTCCTTAGCGACTCAATGAACATGATCAAGAGGATAGAGGAGGGGTCGATCCGAAGAGAATGGTTGCTGCCTCTGAAGCGGTCTCGGCTGGCAAAGATTAGTTTCATCTTCGTGCCAGGGCATGCGGGAGTACAAGGAAATGAGCGGGCTGACAAGCTCGCAGGTGAGGCTACTGTGGAGGGCGGACGCGCCATGGACCAGGCTGACATTCTGAATGCTCTACGAGAAGTGAGACTTTTGCAAGAACCAAGTGATGACTGTGAATCTACAACAATGGCCAGACTGCGAGAGCAGCAAATTAAAAGAGGGGTGGCCAAACAAGAACACTACGCAGGGAGCCAAAGAAGATTGATAAACCAACACAGAACTGGCGTCGTTAGCCGCTACACGCTGCGGGATTTGCTGAGGAGGGGATCCGAGCAGTTATGGACTGAATGGTCCGATGTGCAACGAGGATGATCTGTCGACTAACTAACTAACTATATCACCGCACAGTACTGTACTCTATTCCTAATCATACTCTAAGTTAGATATGATTAATAGCCTACCATATGCCTATTCCGGTTGCTAATCGAAACTAGGCAATCACAGACTGGATCTATGTCCGCCGATAAATATCAACAATTTGACACCCAAGTTTCTTTCATTGAACACAACTCGGAAAAACTGCACTGATCTTTCCCACTTCAGAAATCTTGATCGACTAACTGTACTTGTTTACCGCAACGCATTTTATATTAGGCTTGAGTGACGTCACCAACAAGTCTAGACGCTGATCCGTCCAGAATCTGGTTTCCTCCTCCTGTTCTAGACTAACTGGAGTCAATCCGCCGTCAAATTTGCTTTCATTTGGGGAAATTCTTTGTCCCGTACATCAATAGTACAGTCTGTCTGTGAACCACATAATTCCCCACATCACAGAATCCATCCCGCGTCTGTCCAGACTTTCCGTCTAGCATTTCAAAGGCTACAACCGAATTGGCAGACGTTTGGCGTTGTTATTCGTTTCTCGAACCACCCACATCATAAAGATTCGCCGACCAGGGGTAGACATTTTGACGCGACGTATCTTGTCCAGTTAGAAATGCCGATCGTGTGTAGACAGTTTTAACGACGTATTTTTCTCAGTCTGTACAACATCAAAGGGTTGGTTGTTTTTGCAGACTAATGTCGGGTCTGGTTTGTCATCGATCGCAACTAACAAGTTTATTTTCCGTGACAGTCTGGCAAGAATGCGACAGCGAGGGGTGAAGAGGGGATCTGGCCGACGATCGACGCTCAGAGGAAAGGCGAGACGGACATATAATCAGATTGCAACTAGTACTATTAGTGTTGGAACGCTTCGCTGGCTGCTGAGGATGGGGACGGACCACTTATGGGAATGCCCCGAATGCTGTGATGTCGGTTCCTAAATGAATCAATTCAAATCAAAGAGACGTCTTAAAGATCACCATCACAACAAAGACACCATATAAAGACGCAATGCGGAGGTGCGAGTCAGTAACCTGCATCTCACAATCCGAGAAAGAGCAACTGCAACGCCAGATTGATGAGTTAAAGAAGCAAGACAAGCTACTGCAAACATCGGCAATAGCCAGCGACAATGGGAAACTTCTTGCAGAAATAAAGGAGATCCAGCGGGACATCAAACAAGAGGTGGAGAACATGAGGCAGATGATAAAGATAAATTAAGAGAATCTACGAGACATCAAAGTGGTAAGAGAAATGCTAAAAACTGAAAGGGAGCGAACCCAAATGAAACCAGCAGAAGAAACGGAAAAGAACACGGAGAAACCGCAAGATGAAATCCAACAAGAGACGAGCCGGAACAGCAAGATAAAGCCAGCAGCCCAGCCACGACAATATCCCACCAGACATCCAAAGAAAACTGAGATGTGCACCCTGATGACGACACGGAGAGGCCCCGAGGACCTACCGTGGAGGAGTTACGAGAATCGGCTAGACTGGAGGAATGCAGACACCAGGAATTCAAAAGACGTTGTGATGAAAAAGAAAAGAAGGAGCCCAAGAAACTCAGGAGGCCGGTAGACCGAACGAACGAAGATATGCATTATAAAGGCATGGGCAAAATGCGAACATCAAAACTACACGACACAATAATATTAGATAATGGTCTGACACTTGTTATTAGCCACGTGGAATATACTGGCCTACAAAAAGGGGGCTGGCTGTTATACTAGGGTTTTGTTATTATTATTATTATCATATCTATTATTAAGGGGGAAAATAATCCGTATTGAGATAGTGTTCAAATAATTTGCGATTGTATGAATAGGGATTGGTGATGTCTTTGATTTCTTGTGGAAGACTGTTCCACAGCTGAGCTGCAGAGTACGTTAAGCTTGTTTTGTATACATCAATCCTAGGCTTCGGAATGTGTAGTATATTTAAACGTTTACTGTGTCTAGCATTATATTTAAACAATGGCCTAAGGTAATTTGGGGCATTCCGATGCAGAATTTTGTGAATTAGTTTAGCTTTATTGAAAAGCAGGCGTTTGCGGAATGGTAGTAACTGAAGGCGTTTATACAGGCTATGATTGTCAGATAAATGTTTTCTATAAATTAGACTCATGGCCCGTTTCTGGAGTGAGTAAAGTCGCTTGGTGTTTGAATTAGAACAACCGTCCCAGATTATAGAGCAGTAGTCAAAGTTTGTCTGTATATGAGAAGTATAGAATAGTTTCCTTGTGTCCTCATCAAGGAAGTTTTTAATTTTGGCGAGTTGGTAGACTTTTTTCGCTGTTTGTTTAATGAGCGCTTGAACGTGGGAATTAAAGGTTAGGTTTCTATCAATGATTAGGTCTAATGTTTTGTGCTCAATTACACTTTCTACTGGCATGTTATCGATGTGAAGTTGAAGTGATGTGTATAAGCTTAGAGCTTGAAGTCTTTGTCTGGTTGTTAATAACATTGCTTTTGTTTTAGTGATGTTAATTTGCATACGGTTTGAATAGCTCCACCTAACTACATTAATTCTTGTTGTAAAGACGACTCCAGTAAAATACAGTTTTCAGCGTTTGTGTACACTGTAAAAATAGATCGCAGGACGACGAAAGATGCAAAGGTAGATCGTTAATATATATGGCAAATAATAGAGGGCCAAGAATAGAGCCTTGCGGTACTCCAATATTGAAGGTAGTGGTTTGAGACAGAGATTTATTATGTGATACTACTTGCTTTCTGTTTGATAGAAAAGATGATATTACAGTGATTACATTAGGGCCAATTTTCATTGTCTAAAGTTTTTTAATTAATATAACATGGTCTATCATATCAAATGCTTTCTTGAAATCAATAAACACAGTTCCACATAGACTGTTGTTTTTTATATTCTGGTGCAAATTTTCTATCATGTTTGTTACGGCCGTATGGCAAGAATATTTTGGTCGAAATCCTGATTGTCTGTCAACAATAAGCTTGTTGCGAACTAAATACTGTAATGTTACTTTATGGGTGTGTTTTTCTAGTGGCTTAGATAGTGATGATAGTAAAGAAATGGGTCTGTAATTGTTCGGGAGACCATTGTCCAATGAACCAGATTTAAGAAGAGGGTACACTTTAGCGATTTTGAGAGCTGATGGAAAGTGGCCTTTGGTGAGACACTGATTATTTACATAGGTTAGTGATGTACAGATCACTGGCGCAGCACAACGGAGAATCCGGTTGCTGATTCCATCTAACCCAGATGAGGTTGTGTTTATTAGGTTACTGAGGTAAGTGAATACTTCAGTGATTGTCATTAGCGGTATGTCGGAAAGAATATCGCGGGAGCATCTATTCTCGCAAAACGATGACAATAAAGATAAGTTACAAGGAGAATTAGGTATTGAAGCCTTCAACTGGTCTATGTCAGTTTGAAAAAAATTACTGAATTGGTCGCATGTAATATGATTTGATGGTAAAGAATTTCGGAAGTTATACTTGTTTGTCAAGGTGTTAATTGCCTTCCATATATCCTTACTATTTGTTTGATCCATTACTAAGTTTTTAAAGTAATTTTTCTTATCCCGTCGTATGTTATATTGAACTTTGTTTCTAAGAGTACGGTATGCGCTGAGATCCCGCTTTTTATGTGCTTTATCTCTGTCTCTCATAATTTCAAGTATTTCCTGGGTGATCCAAGGTGGCTTGACGTGGTGTTTTACTCGAACTTCCTTGACTGGCACATGTCTATCAAAAACATCAAAAAGGTTTTCATCCAGAACTCCAGAGCATCATCCGGGTCAGGAAGCTGATAAACATTGTCTAGAGGTGAACTGAGCAAGTCCTGTAAAAATGCGTTTTGGTTGAAATTTTTGTAACCTCTATATTTTACACTTATGTGTTTATGTTTAGGAGTTTTAATTCCTTTTTTAGACCACGTGCAGCATATTAGGTAGTGATCGCTCATTGCACAATTGGGAAAGGTGCATTCTATGATGTTGTCTGAGCAAGTTACATGAATGTGATCTATGACTGTTGAAGATGACTTTGTTACTCTAGTAGCTTGTTGTACTATTTGTTGGAAATTGTATGATGCAATTATATTTCCCCATATTATGTTGGATTTGTTGGTGTCAATGTTAAAGTCTCCGAGTAGTATAATTTCCTTCCCGGAAGCGAAAACCACATCCATTATGGTAGTGAAGTTTTCGTACCAGACGTGTCCAGCACTGGGATTTCGATAGAGGTAGCCAATTATCAAGGGTGTGCGGTTTTGAAGTTTTAGCTCTAACCAAATACATTCTATTTCGCAAGTTTCAAAGTCTAGCCTACGGTGAGCATTTAGTAAATTAGAAACATAGGTTACTATGCCTGTCTCTAGGATACCCAGATAGATGGTATGAACCTGATTTTGCCGAATACACGTACTATATAGAAGACGGGGTGATCATCCCATGGCTGACCGCTGAAGAATAAGTCGAAAGGCAGCAGAAACCCAAACTCGAAAGTGAAAACATTCGCAATGAGGAAAATGGAAACGTGGAAAAGCTCACACAGAAAATACACAAAATAGGACGCACAAACCAAATAAAATGTCCTTATAAGGACTGCAACAGTCAAGCCAGACGAGACAGGAGCCTTCACTAACAAAAGACACAAAAGGAAACGAGCACAAAGGATAGCCGCCGACCAAACCCCAACTGACACAAACCAGCATAACCAGTCGGAGATAGGACTATCTCGTAAGAGCGCAAAGGACAAGAATTAGGGTGAATGAACCCACAAAAATCACGGACCTCAACAATAACCACAGCTAAAAGAAACAGGTTGAACGAGGCCGAATTTGGAATTATTGTTTCTCAAGCAAGCTGCTGGTGGCGAAGATGGGAATGATTTTTCTAGAAATGAAGCTGAAAGAAAGCCACGAAACAAAGTCAACGGACGAGTCCCTCTGAGGCCTAGCCCCTCTATGAACTACACCCTGGAAAAGATGAACTTGGAACCGCCACTGACAGACTCAAAAGCAGCAAGAAGACAGCACAAAGGACACCACTCCAGCTGACGTCACAGGCAAGAAATCTATCACACGGGAAAACATAATTTTACCGACACAGAACGAAAGAATCTAAAATAGCGAAACCCTCGTTAGTTAAATGTTTTTTGCATATCCTTTACAGAACATAACAGTCAACTCCAGCAATGTATGGCTCTTTGTGATTCCTGGGCAAGTTTACGTTCAGTATTTGGCCATTGCTTTCTGAACGACCGGCACTTATACCTTTCTATGGAAACAAACACAAGGCGGTCTGCTTCCAAATGGCCCGAAGCGTTTTTTTTTAACGCTGTATGCAAGATTACGAATCGCATTCGTAACCCCTTCACCACAGACCCGGCTAAATCCTCGTATCTCAAGTATAACAAACGCCGTAAAGGCTCTTGAACGAGGTTGAATATTTTTTTCTACAGATCGAAACATCGAAGCGACACAGAAGGTTATGGACAGAGATGATTACCAACGCCAGGAGGCAGGGGCTTTAAGAAAAATTATTGCTAATACCAATAACTACCAGGTGAGTTGAAGTAATATACATGGTTCGTGTTACGTCTTGATATGCATGTCACGTCCCAAGGACATTTCATAGGGCAAACTTGGGCAGAAGAAAACATGGGAAGACAGAAGTATCTTTCACGTGTCTGTCATATCACATATCCCTGAGACGTCACGTGTCGGCTTGTTTGTATAGGGAAAGGGTTCAACTTCAGAAAAGGAACATGAGATACAGCTACTACACACAAGGACAGCAGGGGGTGCGCAAATTACCCACTCCCAGCGGGATGGGGATGTAGTGACGAAACATATCAATTCCGGACACTTAAGGTCTCGTAATTAGCATTACTTTTATAATACACAAGGGAAAGTTGGAGTGGAGGAAAGGCAGGGGAAGACCAAGAGAGAAGATACTAGACAGTCTGACATCGTGGCATGGAGGACTTTCAGCATCAGAAGTGATTAGCTGTACGCGAAACAAAAGATTGTGGACAGACATGATCACCAACGCCACACTTCGTGGACTGTAAGAAGAAGATACAATACAAGCCCAGTACAAATCTGGTGTGGGTAAGTAAAGTCTTAGGATCATCACATTTGTGTAGGTCCTAGGCACGGAGAAATAGGTGGTCAGTCTTTTCTTCGTTTAGCGAACGGCCAGTGCCGGTATCGAACCCACATCCTAACGCTCTCATGCCATTTCCAGCATAGCTTCCTAACCGTTACACGAACATGCTCGCTTAATTACAATCAGTGCACTATAAACAGATGGCGGCGTTGAGGTATTGGTTAGCTGCTCGCTTGCCGGTCTCTTGGTCATGGGTTCGAACCGGCATTGGGCCGGATTTATAATATTAACCTGCGACCACATGTCGACCCAACCTCAAATGTGTGCCAGGAAATGTATTGGCAAGTATAGTTGACCGACCTGATACTGATCACATGATCCAGCGACAGGTATGTATAGATATGAGTCCAGAACGATATGCCCTTAACTGATTCAATTCTAAACAAACAGCAAGTTTAGACTAAACAAGGCAAGGAATGGTTACACAGCTATCTGATTCCCTTGCCGAAGCCTGACAAAGACCACAAAAAAAATTCAGGGATATCGAATTATAACCATGCAGAATACAATAGGCAAGCTGCTGGAGAAGGTAATTGCCAGGAAAATATCAAGCCAACTAGAGAGGCAAGGTGTTTTCCCACCCACCCTGGGTGGGTACCGTCCAAAAAGAGAAAGCTGGACCAATGCAGCAGTCTTTGCCCAGGATGTCTATGAAGGTTTGCACTCAGGCACTGAAACCGTTGCTGCAGCGATTGATCTTGAGGACGCATACAACAGAGTACCACTGGATTTTTTAATGTTTCAGCTTCTCGAACTAAACGTAAGTCCATTCCTCCTTAGTTGGATCGCTGCAGCCCTCTTCCAACGGAAAGTAGTTTTTAGATGTGGCAGTTGGACTTCGGAACCAACAACAATATATCCTGGCCTACCACAGGGATCACCATTATCTCCGGTACTGTTCAACGCCTACACAGTGAGAATCACCAGTGAGCAGATCACTGGACCTGGCAGGACATTGTCATATGCCGATGATGTTTTAGTGTATCGTCAGGGTAAGGATAGAGAGGAGGTTGCTGTGGAACTACAAACCGAACTCAATCGCATAAGTACTTGGTGTGATGAAGCTGGGGCAATGGTCAACCCAACAAAGGCAACAGTGACTTGGTTCTCGTTGAATAATCATATTGTCAACACTCCAACACCAACTGTAATGCTGTGTTCAGAGACGGTGGAAAGAACGCAGGCAATGAATTTCCTGGGGATACGGTTTGATCGAAGCCTTGCTTACAATGTGCACATAGACCAGGTGATAACAAAGGCCAAGCGGGGTTTGGCAGCGATGCGGGTGATGGCGGCAGCAAACTGTGAGCAGCGCCATCTATATCTTCTGTACGAGGGGCTGGTCATGTCTGTTTTGGAGTATGCAATGGCAATCCTGACTCTCAGCCATAAGCAGATAGAAAGGATGGAAAGGATACAGAATGAAGCTATGCGCATTATTCTTGGATGTACAAGAGATACAGCATGCAGGGCGATGCGCTACCTTCTTGATTTTCCAACCATTGAAGAGAGAATACAAGGTTGCAGGGCACGCGCCTACCTCAGAATTAACGCAAACACACAACATCCACTGCATAGTGAAATTAGGAAGATGAAGGGCAGCAGGTTAAAAAGAGGACGGTCGTGGATGGGTCAAGCCGAAGACATTCTTCAACAGGTGTGTTCACTTGAGGACTTAGAACCTGGCGAGGAGTGGGTGCAAGTGCCAACAGACTTCTGCACATCCTTTTCAGTTTGCATCCAACTAGATAGAAAATGCAGACAAGAAAAATCCGGCTGCTGTTGAGGCTGAAGTACAAGCGTTGATTTTCGAGAATTCGCTAGACGGTGACGCGGTCATCTACACAGATGGGTCGGTCGTCCGACATGTGAGAAGCTCATGGGCCTTTACAGCTCGGGCCGGAGGAAGAATTGTGAAGGAGGACTCTGGTGCTTTCACTGAAACCACAAGTAGCCTGACCATGGAAGTCATGGCAGTAAGTAAAGCAATAACATGGCTCGAGACACAGACATTCACTAGGGCTTGTTTCCTTAGCGACTCAATGAACATGATCAAGAGGATAGAGGAGGGGTCGATCCGAAGAGAATGGTTGCTGCCTCTGGAGCGGTCTCGACTGGCAAAGATTAGTTTCATCTTCGTGCCAGGGCATGCGGGAGTACAAGGAAATGAGCGGGCTGACAAGCTCGCAGGTGAGGCTACTGTGGAGGGCGGACGCGGCATGGACCAGGCCGACATTCTGAATGCTCTACGAGAAGTAAGACTTTTGCGAGAACCAAGTGATGACTGTGAATCTACAACAATGGCCAGACTGCGAGAGCAGCAAATTAAAAGAGGGGTGGCAAAACAAGAACACTACGCAGGAAGCCAAAGAAGATTGATAAACCAACACAGAACTGGCGTCGTTAGCCGCTACACGCTGCGGGATTTGCTGAGGAGGGGATCCGAGCAGTTATGGACTGAATGGTCCGATGTGCAACGAGGATGATCTGTCGACTAACTAACTAACTATATCACCGCACAGTACTGTACTCTATTCCTAATCATACTCTAAGTTAGATATGATTAATAGCCTACCATATGCCTATTCCGGTTGCTAATCGAAACTAGGCAATCACAGACTGGATCTATGTCCGCCGATAAATATCAACAATTTGACACCCAAGTTTCTTTCATTGAACACAACTCGGAAAAACTGCACTGATCTTTCCCACTTCAGAAATCTTGATCGACTAACTGTACTTGTTTACCGCAACGCATTTTATATTAGGCTTGAGTGACGTCACCAACAAGTCTAGACGCTGATCCGTCCAGAATCTGGTTTCCTCCTCCTGTTCTAGACTAACTGGAGTCAATCCGCCGTCAAATTTGCTTTCATTTGGGGAAATTCTTTGTCCCGTACATCAATAGTACAGTCTGTCTGTGAACCACATAATTCCCCACATCACAGAATCCATCCCGCGTCTGTCCAGACTTTCCGTCTAGCATTTCAAAGGCTACAACCGAATTGGCAGACGTTTGGCGTTGTTATTCGTTTCTCGAACCACCCACATCATAAAGATTCGCCGACCAGGGGTAGACATTTTGACGCGTGGTATCTTGTCCAGTTAGAAATGCCGATCGTGTGTAGACAGTTTTAACGACGTATTTTTCTCAGTCTGTACAACATCAAAGGGTTGGTTGTTTTTGCAGACTAATGTCGGGTCTGGTTTGTCATCGATCGCAACTAACAAGTTTATTTTCCGTGACAGTCTGGCAAGAATGCGACAGCGAGGGGTGAAGAGGGGATCTGGCCGACGATCGACGCTCAGAGGAAAGGCGAGACGGACATATAATCAGATTGCAACTAGTACTATTAGTGTTGGAACGCTTCGCTGGCTGCTGAGGATGGGGACGGACCACTTATGGGAATGCCCCGAATGCTGTGATGTCGGTTCCTAAATGAATCAATTCAAATCAAAGAGACGTCTTAAAGATCACCATCACAACAAAGACACCATATAAAGACGCAATGCGGAGGTGCGAGTCAGTAACCTGCATCTCACAATCCGAGAAAGAGCAACTGCAACGCCAGATTGATGAGTTAAAGAAGCAAGACAAGCTACTGCAAACATCGGCAATAGCCAGCAACAATGGGAAACTTCTTGCAGAAATAAAGGAGATCCAGCGGGACATCAAACAAGAGGTGGAGAACATGAGGCAGATGATAAAGATAAATTAAGAGAATCTACGAGACATCAAAGTGGTAAGAGAAATGCTAAAAACTGAAAGGGAGCGAACCCAAATGAAACCAGCAGAAGAAACGGAAAAGAACACGGAGAAACCGCAAGATGAAATCCAACAAGAGACGAGCCGGAACAGCAAGATAAAGCCAGCAGCCCAGCCACGACAATATCCCACCAGACATCCAAAGAAAACTGAGATGTGCACCCTGATGACGACACGGAGAGGCCCCGAGGACCTACCGTGGAGGAGTTACGAGAATCGGCTAGACTGGAGGAATGCAGACACCAGGAATTCAAAAGACGTTGTGATGAAAAAGAAAAGAAGGAGCCCAAGAAACTCAGGAGGCCGGTAGACCGAACGAACGAAGATATGCATTATAAAGGCATGGGCAAAATGCGAACATCAAAACTACACGACACAATAATATTAGATAATGGTCTGACACTTGTTATTAGCCACGTGGAATATACTGGCCTACAAAAAGGGGGCTGGCTGTTATACTAGGGTTTTGTTATTATTATTATTATCATATCTATTATTAAGGGGGAAAATAATCCGTATTGAGATAGTGTTCAAATAATTTGCGATTGTATGAATAGGGATTGGTGATGTCTTTGATTTCTTGTGGAAGACTGTTCCACAGCTGAGCTGCAGAGTACGTTAAGCTTGTTTTGTATACATCAATCCTAGGCTTCGGAATGTGTAGTATATTTAAACGTTTACTGTGTCTAGCATTATATTTAAACAATGGCCTAAGGTAATTTGGGGCATTCCGATGCAGAATTTTGTGAATTAGTTTAGCTTTATTGAAAAGCAGGCGTTTGCGGAATGGTAGTAACTGAAGGCGTTTATACAGGCTATGATTGTCAGATAAATGTTTTCTATAAATTAGACTCATGGCCCGTTTCTGGAGTGAGTAAAGTCGCTTGGTGTTTGAATTAGAACAACCGTCCCAGATTATAGAGCAGTAGTCAAAGTTTGTCTGTATATGAGAAGTATAGAATAGTTTCCTTGTGTCCTCATCAAGGAAGTTTTTAATTTTGGCGAGTTGGTAGACTTTTTTCGCTGTTTGTTTAATGAGCGCTTGAACGTGGGAATTAAAGGTTAGGTTTCTATCAATGATTAGGTCTAATGTTTTGTGCTCAATTACACTTTCTACTGGCATGTTATCGATGTGAAGTTGAAGTGATGTGTATAAGCTTAGAGCTTGAAGTCTTTGTCTGGTTGTTAATAACATTGCTTTTGTTTTAGTGATGTTAATTTGCATACGGTTTGAATAGCTCCACCTAACTACATTAATTCTTGTTGTAAAGACGACTCCAGTAAAATACAGTTTTCAGCGTTTGTGTACACTGTAAAAATAGATCGCAGGACGACGAAAGATGCAAAGGTAGATCGTTAATATATATGGCAAATAATAGAGGGCCAAGAATAGAGCCTTGCGGTACTCCAATATTGAAGGTAGTGGTTTGAGACAGAGATTTATTATGTGATACTACTTGCTTTCTGTTTGATAGAAAAGATGATATTACAGTGATTACATTAGGGCCAATTTTCATTGTCTAAAGTTTTTTAATTAATATAACATGGTCTATCATATCAAATGCTTTCTTGAAATCAATAAACACAGTTCCACATAGACTGTTGTTGTTTATATTCTGGTGCAAATTTTCTATCATGTTTGTTACGGCCGTATGGCAAGAATATTTTGGTCGAAATCCTGATTGTCTGTCAACAATAAGCTTGTTGCGAACTAAATACTGTAATGTTACTTTATGGGTGTGTTTTTCTAGTGGCTTAGATAGTGATGATAGTAAAGAAATGGGTCTGTAATTGTTCGGGAGACCATTGTCCAATGAACCAGATTTAAGAAGAGGGTACACTTTAGCGATTTTGAGAGCTGATGGAAAGTGGCCTTTGGTGAGACACTGATTATTTACATAGGTTAGTGATGTACAGATCACTGGCGCAGCACAACGGAGAATCCGGTTGCTGATTCCATCTAACCCAGATGAGGTTGTGTTTATTAGGTTACTGAGGTAAGTGAATACTTCAGTGATTGTCATTAGCGGTATGTCGGAAAGAATATCGCGGGAGCATCTATTCTCGCAAAACGATGACAATAAAGATAAGTTACAAGGAGAATTAGGTATTGAAGCCTTCAACTGGTCTATGTCAGTTTGAAAAAAATTACTGAATTGGTCGCATGTAATATGATTTGATGGTAAAGAATTTCGGAAGTTATACTTGTTTGTCAAGGTGTTAATTGCCTTCCATATATCCTTACTATTTGTTTGATCCATTACTAAGTTTTTAAAGTAATTTTTCTTATCCCGTCGTATGTTATATTGAACTTTGTTTCTAAGAGTACGGTATGCGCTGAGATCCCGCTTTTTATGTGCTTTATCTCTGTCTCTCATAATTTCAAGTATTTCCTGGGTGATCCAAGGTGGCTTGACGTGGTGTTTTACTCGAACTTCCTTGACTGGCACATGTCTATCAAAAACATCAAAAAGGTTTTCATCCAGAACTCCAGAGCATCATCCGGGTCAGGAAGCTGATAAACATTGTCTAGAGGTGAACTGAGCAAGTCCTGTAAAAATGCGTTTTGGTTGAAATTTTTGTAACCTCTATATTTTACACTTATGTGTTTATGTTTAGGAGTTTTAATTCCTTTTTTAGACCACGTGCAGCATATTAGGTAGTGATCGCTCATTGCACAATTGGGAAAGGTGCATTCTATGATGTTGTCTGAGCAAGTTACATGAATGTGATCTATGACTGTTGAAGATGACTTTGTTACTCTAGTAGCTTGTTGTACTATTTGTTGGAAATTGTATGATGCAATTATATTTCCCCATATTATGTTGGATTTGTTGGTGTCAATGTTAAAGTCTCCGAGTAGTATAATTTCCTTCCCGGAAGCGAAAACCACATCCATTATGGTAGTGAAGTTTTCGTACCAGACGTGTCCAGCACTGGGATTTCGATAGAGGTAGCCAATTATCAAGGGTGTGCGGTTTTGAAGTTTTAGCTCTAACCAAATACATTCTATTTCGCAAGTTTCAAAGTCTAGCCTACGGTGAGCATTTAGTAAATTAGAAACATAGGTTACTATGCCTGTCTCTAGGATACCCAGATAGATGGTATGAACCTGATTTTGCCGAATACACGTACTATATAGAAGACGGGGTGATCATCCCATGGCTGACCGCTGAAGAATAAGTCGAAAGGCAGCAGAAACCCAAACTCGAAAGTGAAAACATTCGCAATGAGGAAAATGGAAACGTGGAAAAGCTCACACAGAAAATACACAAAATAGGACGCACAAACCAAATAAAATGTCCTTATAAGGACTGCAACAGTCAAGCCAGACGAGACAGGAGCCTTCACTAACAAAAGACACAAAAGGAAACGAGCACAAAGGATAGCCGCCGACCAAACCCCAACTGACACAAACCAGCATAACCAGTCGGAGATAGGACTATCTCGTAAGAGCGCAAAGGACAAGAATTAGGGTGAATGAACCCACAAAAATCACGGACCTCAACAATAACCACAGCTAAAAGAAACAGGTTGAACGAGGCCGAATTTGGAATTATTGTTTCTCAAGCAAGCTGCTGGTGGCGAAGATGGGAATGATTTTTCTAGAAATGAAGCTGAAAGAAAGCCACGAAACAAAGTCAACGGACGAGTCCCTCTGAGGCCTAGCCCCTCTATGAACTACACCCTGGAAAAGATGAACTTGGAACCGCCACTGACAGACTCAAAAGCAGCAAGAAGACAGCACAAAGGACACCACTCCAGCTGACGTCACAGGCAAGAAATCTATCACACGGGAAAACATAATTTTACCGACACAGAACGAAAGAATCTAAAATAGCGAAACCCTCGTTAGTTAAATGTTTGTTGCATATCCTTTACAGAACATAACAGTCAACTCCAGCAATGTATGGCTCTTTGTGATTCCTGGGCAAGTTTACGTTCAGTATTTGGCCATTGCTTTCTGAACGACCGGCACTTATACCTTTCTATGGAAACAAACACAAGGCGGTCTGCTTCCAAATGGCCCGAAGCGTTTTTTTTTTAACGCTGTATGCAAGATTACGAATCGCATTCGTAACCCCTTCACCACAGACCCGGCTAAATCCTCGTATCTCAAGTATAACAAACGCCGTAAAGGCTCTTGAACGAGGTTGAATATTTTTTTCTACAGATCGAAACATCGAAGCGACACAGAAGGTTATGGACAGAGATGATTACCAACGCCAGGAGGCAGGGGCTTTAAGAAAAATTATTGCTAATACCAATAACTACCAGGTGAGTTGAAGTAATATACATGGTTCGTGTTACGTCTTGATATGCATGTCACGTCCCAAGGACATTTCATAGGGCAAACTTGGGCAGAAGAAAACATGGGAAGACAGAAGTATCTTTCACGTGTCTGTCATATCACATATCCCTGAGACGTCACGTGTCGGCTTGTTTGTATAGGGAAAGGGTTCAACTTCAGAAAAGGAACATGAGATACAGCTACTACACACAAGGACAGCAGGGGGTGCGCAAATTACCCACTCCCAGCGGGATGGGGATGTAGTGACGAAACATATCAATTCCGGACACTTAAGGTCTCGTAATTAGCATTACTTTTATAATACACAAGGGAAAGTTGGAGTGGAGGAAAGGCAGGGGAAGACCAAGAGAGAAGATACTAGACAGTCTGACATCGTGGCATGGAGGACTTTCAGCATCAGAAGTGATTAGCTGTACGCGAAACAAAAGATTGTGGACAGACATGATCACCAACGCCACACTTCGTGGACTGTAAGAAGAAGATACAATACAAGCCCAGTACAAATCTGGTGTGGGTAAGTAAAGTCTTAGGATCATCACATTTGTGTAGGTCCTAGGCACGGAGAAATAGGTGGTCAGTCTTTTCTTCGTTTATGCGAACGGCCAGTGCCGGTATCGAACCCACATCCTAACGCTCTCATGCCATTTCCAGCATAGCTTCCTAACCGTTACACGAACATGCTCGCTTAATTACAATCAGTGCACTATAAACAGATGGCGGCGTTGAGGTATTGGTTAGCTGCTCGCTTGCCGGTCTCTTGGTCATGGGTTCGAACCGGCATTGGGCCGGATTTATAATATTAACCTGCGACC
Organism: Cepaea hortensis; assembly: GCA_963921405.1. Taxonomy (NCBI): domain Eukaryota; kingdom Metazoa; phylum Mollusca; class Gastropoda; order Stylommatophora; family Helicidae; genus Cepaea; species Cepaea hortensis. Next base: position 494,273,598 of record OY992876.1, on the reverse strand, counting down.
ACATGTCGACCCAACCTCAAATGTGTGCCAGGAAATGTATTGGCAAGTATAGTTGACCGACCTGATACTGATCACATGATCCAGCGACAGGTATGTATAGATATGAGTCCAGAACGATATGCCCTTAACTGATTCAATTCTAAACAAACAGCAAGTTTAGACTAAACAAGGCAAGGAATGGTTACACAGCTATCTGATTCCCTTGCCGAAGCCTGACAAAGACCACAAAAAAAATTCAGGGATATCGAATTATAACCATGCAGAATACAATAGGCAAGCTGCTGGAGAAGGTAATTGCCAGGAAAATATCAAGCCAACTAGAGAGGCAAGGTGTTTTCCCACCCACCCTGGGTGGGTACCGTCCAAAAAGAGAAAGCTGGACCAATGCAGCAGTCTTTGCCCAGGATGTCTATGAAGGTTTGCACTCAGGCACTGAAACCGTTGCTGCAGCGATTGATCTTGAGGACGCATACAACAGAGTACCACTGGATTTTTTAATGTTTCAGCTTCTCGAACTAAACGTAAGTCCATTCCTCCTTAGTTGGATCGCTGCAGCCCTCTTCCAACGGAAAGTAGTTTTTAGATGTGGCAGTTGGACTTCGGAACCAACAACAATATATCCTGGCCTACCACAGGGATCACCATTATCTCCGGTACTGTTCAACGCCTACACAGTGAGAATCACCAGTGAGCAGATCACTGGACCTGGCAGGACATTGTCATATGCCGATGATGTTTTAGTGTATCGTCAGGGTAAGGATAGAGAGGAGGTTGCTGTGGAACTACAAACCGAACTCAATCGCATAAGTACTTGGTGTGATGAAGCTGGGGCAATGGTCAACCCAACAAAGGCAACAGTGACTTGGTTCTCGTTGAATAATCATATTGTCAACACTCCAACACCAACTGTAATGCTGTGTTCAGAGACGGTGGAAAGAACGCAGGCAATGAATTTCCTGGGGATACGGTTTGATCGAAGCCTTGCTTACAATGTGCACATAGACCAGGTGATAACAAAGGCCAAGCGGGGTTTGGCAGCGATGCGGGTGATGGCGGCAGCAAACTGTGAGCAGCGCCATCTATATCTTCTGTACGAGGGGCTGGTCATGTCTGTTTTGGAGTATGCAATGGCAATCCTGACTCTCAGCCATAAGCAGATAGAAAGGATGGAAAGGATACAGAATGAAGCTATGCGCATTATTCTTGGATGTACAAGAGATACAGCATGCAGGGCGATGCGCTACCTTCTTGATTTTCCAACCATTGAAGAGAGAATACAAGGTTGCAGGGCACGCGCCTACCTCAGAATTAACGCAAACACACAACATCCACTGCATAGTGAAATTAGGAAGATGAAGGGCAGCAGGTTAAAAAGAGGACGGTCGTGGATGGGTCAAGCCGAAGACATTCTTCAACAGGTGTGTTCACTTGAGGACTTAGAACCTGGCGAGGAGTGGGTGCAAGTGCCAACAGACTTCTGCACATCCTTTTCAGTTTGCATCCAACTAGATAGAAAATGCAGACAAGAAAAATCCGGCTGCTGTTGAGGCTGAAGTACAAGCGTTGATTTTCGAGAATTCGCTAGACGGTGACGCGGTCATCTACACAGATGGGTCGGTCGTCCGACATGTGAGAAGCTCATGGGCCTTTACAGCTCGGGCCGGAGGAAGAATTGTGAAGGAGGACTCTGGTGCTTTCACTGAAACCACAAGTAGCCTGACCATGGAAGTCATGGCAGTAAGTAAAGCAATAACATGGCTCGAGACACAGACATTCACTAGGGCTTGTTTCCTTAGCGACTCAATTGTCAGAGCCTAACATGGTATAGCTGTGCAGCAACATCGTTGCGACACCCGGCTGACTAGATTGTTACCTGACACGCGACCAGCGGTCAGGCTGACGACAGACGCACGCAGGACACGTGACACCACTAGAGGAGTGGGCAGTTGGCGTGCTAAGGTCAGACCGAGCTGGAACTGGAGACCGGACGGACATGTGCGACGAGAGCAAGGCGTTTGTATGAATCTCCGTGATTGAAAGCCGAACGACTGATATCTTGAGCGTCAGACCTATGAGCTGTATTGTGGTTGTGAGCGTCGTGAGTTATATATTGTAGATTGCTGTAATTATCGTTCTGTATTTAATGTGGCAATAAATCCATAGAACTTGTGTTACTGTGTCTTACGTCGAATCACGTTATACTTGTACTGTCTCACACGTGTTAGCCAACGAACCAATTATAAGACCCTGACATGTGTGGACGTGGGTTGCTCGTCCTTGTTTAAGAACCTAATAGATGTAGACGTGTGTTGCTCGTCTTTCGTATTTAAAACTATAATTCTTGAACTTGTGAAATTTGTCAAGGTTATAGCTATGTAAATGTGATCGTGAAAGTCTCAGTATGATCCATTATTACATTGTTTAAATATGTGTAAAACCGTTAGTAAATGTGCAGTACATATTGTTTGATCCTGTAAACGTGTAAAACATTTGTGATTTGTGAAACTTGTCACCGTTTGACCTTGTCGACATTGTTATTTTGTCGCCATTTTGACTTTGTCGCCATCTTGTAAACTTGATGTCTATGTCCTTACTGAATGTCATCTTGATGTAAGTGATGTGTCATCAATGTTATTGATTGTTCAAATACAGATAGATTGTCTTTGTGTATTGAGTTTGTGGAACGCAAAGAGTTTTGGAAAGAGTAACTTCTGTTGAAACTGTTGACGACAAATTTACGACATACAATTACACTCGACGCCATCCAAACCTAGTCAACACTTAGTGACTTGCAGGCACACACCAACAAATAGACGCTAACTTATTTTCTTCCAAAAATAAAGCAGGTTTTTCCGTACCATCCATAACCTTGCCGTAGAGGTCATTAGTGGTTCCGAAGTAACGACCCTACAGTTTTCTAGCCCGAGTGTCCAACCATTCTTCACCGTATCCAGGGCACTTGAGTATATTTTTCTATACTTTAACTTTACGTATGCAATAGTAGGCATGCATCGTATAGTAAAATAAATTGTAAATTGTTTATTACTAACCATTTATAACATATTTTGTGTGGTTGATTTTCATTGACGTATTTTCTCCATCATGTCGTCACTATTTGATTTCATCGATATGGGTATTAAATTACATCTAACAGGTGATGAATTAACAAATTGGAGCGAGAACAAATACTCTGAATACCTGCTGGTACAGGAGAAAAATAATGAACGCGAAGAAAGAGCAGCGGAGAGAGCTCTAAAACAAGCAGAAATGGCTGCCAAGCAAGCAGAGGCAGAAACAGCCTTAAAACAGGCAGAGATTGAAACAGCATTAAAGCAAGCCGAAGTAGAAATGGCTGCAAAAACAAAGCAAGCTGAGATAGACAGTGAACTTAAGAAAGCAGAAATAGCAGCTCAGAGTAAGAAAGAAGAACTAGAGTTACAGTTGAAAATGAAACAACTTGACACTGAGACTGCGATGAATAAAGAATCAAAGAAATCTGAAAGACTGGAAAAAGAAAACCAGTATAAGAAGTATCAAGGTATCGTACGTAACTATACCTCGGGTGACTGCATAGCAGCCTTTACTCAAAATTTTGAGACTTTAATGGAACATTACCAAGTTCCACTTTCTGAATGGAATATTCTTTATATGAGGAGTCTATCTGGGGAACCTCTTAAAGTCATTGAAACCATCCCCAAAGACCTAAGGAAAGAGTACCATTATATTAAATCTAAGATAATGGCACATTTCATGTTAGACGAGGCAGGTTACAGAGAACAATTCAGTAAATTGAGTCCAAAATCAACTCAAACGTTCTCTGACTACCTCTGTTTAGTCCGAGATGTTTTCAGCAAATGGACTTCAGCAGCCAAAATTAATAAAAGTTATGATAGATTAGAAGATCTCATCATTCGAGATAAAATCATTTCTTCTATCCCATCATCGTTTTCTAAGTTCTTACAGGAGAATGAATGCACAAGTGTGGAAGAAATTGAAAGACGTGGGTCGGCCTATTACACGGCCAACAAACAATGCTTTGCCACTGAAGCTACTGACAGTAACTGGGTAGCAGCAGCCAACTATGAGAAAAACTATAGTAGGCAAAAACCAAACAGGCCTACCTCTGAAAAATTTAGACAGTGCAGATTTTGTAAATTTTCTCACCATTTGAACGAGATGTGCGATCAAAACCCAGGATACCAGACATACTTGCAAAATATAGTAAACAGTCAAGACAGAGAACGTAAATTGTTCAAAAATAAACGTAAATGTTTTCTCTGCAAGGCTTTCGGGCACCATCGCATGGATTGTAGAGGCAGGCATATGACCAACAAAGCCAATGCCGCCTTGTTTGATAGCTCAGCGTCAGAAGACGAAAATCCAGAGAAACATCCTGTCAATGCAGCACAGGCTTGTGATGTATTTAATGCTAACAAATGCACTGTCTGTAACACCTTCTATGAAGATGGTATCTTAACATGCGGGCACGCCATCCCTATTGCCAGTGAGGAAGCTAACTTGGTAATAGACTCAAAAGGCAGATTAGACATCCATCACGGGTATGTTAATGGCAAGTTTGCTACAGTACTTCGCGACACCGGAAGTACACTTATTGGCCTGAAAACAACATTCATAACGCCTACAGACTATACAGGCAGACACATCACATGTAGAACATTTTCAGGCAATATTGAAAAATATCCATTAGCATGGGCATACATTGAAACACCATTCCTCACCGGGAAAGTAAAGGTCGCGGCACTTACAAACCCAGTGTGCGATATAATCATAGGAAATTTACCTGAGGTGAATGACAAACCTCATAATCAGGACATAACATCACTATGTATTGATGATAACACATCACCACCAAATGTCATCACTGAAAATGTCATATCACCTATTGAATGTATGTTAGCTAATGCAGCACTAAGTTCTCATCACATCATTGACGATATCATTCCATCATCATCTGATGTCATTGAGTGTGTGAACGCAGTAACAAGAGCTACTGCTAGAGTGCAAGATGAAAGTAACCAAACTGAGGCTATACAAATGCTTAGCCCAGAATTACCACCTAGTGACTCTATGAAGGAAACATTCATAACAGCTCAAAAAGCTGATCCTTCACTGTCAAAGTACTTTGACCTGATCGGCAAAAAGGCAAAAGTAACCAAAAATGCGAAATGGCATTTTGCTTTACACAATGATATACTCACCAGGTACTACACCAGAGGTGACATTACAACAAAGCAAACTGTTTTGCCAACTACTTATCGCAAGCAAGCTTTACATCTTGCTCACGATATACCTTTTGCAGGTCATATGGCATATGTTAAAACCAGGTCAAGACTTTTGACACAGTTTCATTGGCCAAAATTTTGCAATGACATAAGAACATATTGCAGAAGTTGTGATACATGCCAGAAACTAGTAAAAAAAGGTAAACACCCACAGGCAAAGTTACAAGTCACTGACTTAGCCAGTCGACCCTTTGAAAAATTATCAGTTGACATTGTGGGCCCTCTTAGTCATACAACTACTAGAGGGAATAAATATATTTTAACTTGTGTTGATCAATGTAGTAGATGGCCAGAAGCGATCCCGCTAAAGAACATTACTGCCAACGACATCATGGAAGTGTTCTTCCATATTTTCTCCCGAATTGGATTTCCAGATACTATCCAGTCTGATAGAGGCACTCAGTTTATTGCCGCATCCACCCAAGCTTTCACTAAAATGTTAGGAGTGAAGCAAGTTTTCAATACCCCCTATCATCCTCACTCTAGCGGGATTATAGAAAAGCTTAATGGGGACCTGAAGCACATGCTTGCCAAAGTAACTCAAGATCACCCCAACAACTGGGATGTATACTTACCAGCTGTCCTTTTTGCTTATCGCGAGGTACCACATTCTAGTACCGGTTTCTCTCCTTTTGAACTAATCTATGGTGCCAAACCACGAGGCCCATTAACGATTTATCACCAAATGTTAACTAATTCTACTCCAATACTGAAACCCATATCATCATTTGTGTATGTAACATCATTGCGTGAAAGGATTATTAAATCATGTGAAATTGCTAAAAATGCACTTAAACTATCTGGTGCTACTTACAGACAGTACGCAAACAAAGGTAACAGGACTATAACATTGACACCTGGACAGGACGTTCTACTACTACTACCTAGTGACAGAGAGCTACTGACTGATTCTTGGCAGGGACCTTTTAAAGTGACAAGACAAATCTCACCTGTAGACTACGAAATCCAAATAAAAGACAAACACAAAATATTTCACATAAATATGCTAAGACCATACCACAACAGAGACAACGAACAAGACGATACGACAGCTTGCACCGTGATAATAGATCACGAAGATGACGATTCTAGCGACGAGATTCCAACACCTACATTAGACACGACAAACTGCTTGAATGAGATCAAGATCAATCCAAACTTAAGTCAAGCAGAGACAAACAGTTGCAAACAGTTGATACAACAGTACAACACCATCTTTTCAGACAACCCAGGACAAACAGAATTAGTACAGCATCACATCACACTCACATCAAACACACCAATAAGATGTAGACCATACACAATACCATTACACTACAAAGAACAGTTACATCAAGAAATTATCAACTTAGAAAAAAACAACATCATCAGACGATCCTTATCAGACTTCTCTTCACCCATGGTCATTGTACGCAAAAAGGACAAGACAATACGACTTTGCATCGACTACCGAAAACTGAACAAAATAACTGTTTTAGATCTTGAACCAATGGCAAACACTGACGATCTTCTAACAGAACTGACTGACGCTAAGTTCTTTACGACGCTTGACATGTCTAAAGGTTACTGGCAGATTGCTGTACATGAAGACAGCAGACATCTAACAGCTTTTGCCACGCCTTGGGGACTGTACGAATGGTGCAAACTTCCATTTGGGCTAGTCAATGCCCCAGCCACATTCGTACGCATGACACGACTCCTCCTATCTGACATTCCTAATATCATTTGCTATATTGACGACATCTGTGTCCACACAGAGACAATGACGGAACATATAAAGACACTAGAACAGACACTAGAACGTATCAGACAGCACGGACTGACAGTGAAGCCTTCAAAGGTGAACATGGCTTACCAAGAGATATCATTTTTGGGGTACAGAATATCCAATGGCTTTGTCATGACAGACAACAAAATTGTCTCCAAAATTCTAAAACTGTCACTCCCGACTAATAAGAAACAAGTCCGGAGTTTGTTGGGACTGATCAATTATTACAGGCAATTCATTCCTGATTTTTCAGAACTGACCGAGGTTTTTTCTAACTTACTAACCAAGAATAAGCCTGAAAAAGTTGTACACGATGAATGCCTACGAAATGCATTTCATAAAGTTTTGACATACTTTTCTGATAAGAATTCGAATAATCTCATCCTTAAATTGCCCAACATTCGTTTACCTTTCAGATTGAGAACAGATGCTAGCTCCGTTGCGATTGGGGCAGTTCTATTGCAGGAATACAACAACATCCTGCATCCCATTTGTTTCATATCAAGAAAGCTAAGGCCTAGAGAGCGGACATGGTCCATTCCGCAATTAGAGGCACTTGCCTTAGTAGAAAGTGTGACGAAACTATCCAGATATCTTCTAGGACGTCACTTTATCATCGAAACTGACAACAGTCCATTACGGTATATAAATGCCGGAGTACCATCCAACAATATGATTGCTCGCTGGTCCTTGAAGCTTCAAAATTACAGTTTCGAGGTTCGTCACATTTCTGGCAGAATCAATACAATTGCCGATCTTTTGTCCCGTTGTCCAACCGACCCAGTAAGCAATGTCTGAGTGCAGAGTGTACTAATACACTCAGAACAACACAGCCACCAATGAGTGAATGTTTTCTATTCACCTACTGTGTAAGGTCTATAATTGTAATTGTGATACGGTTAAAAAACCGACATGTATAATATACTTATTTTAATCAAGCCATATAATGAGTGTAGTATAATTGTGTAGTGTGTGTTAGAAAGAGAACATTATTAATTGTAAATATACACCAAGAACAGTGTCACAGACGCTTAACCACTTACCAGAAGCGAACTTTACCATTTAACAGTGACAGCTGTGAGTGACTTTCTTCACCGTGATATTTTAACGACGTGTGCAAATGTGGACTGAACAATGACTTCTACACCACCTCTGCATCGAATTTAATCCAAAATGTTCGACAATTGAACATCGGAAATAAGAACATTCAATCTGTATCCAGAAGTTGTGAACACATCGGAAATAAGAACATTCCATCATAATCCGATAGTTGTGATACTAGAACATCAAACACGAACTTTGAAAACATTGAACTATCCGTTACAAAAGAAAACGGGAGCATTTGTGGTCAAACAGCAACTAAATTTTGCGTTTCGTGTGTACTTCCTGTGTAATTTAAAAAGTATAGCAAAATTAGCAGACGATATACAAATATTCAAAAACTTATGACGATTGTAAAATCCTTTTGAATCTATAAAATATAATACACCAATTGGGTACTTATTTAAATCGATTAGTGTAATCTTAGAATCATATCTTGATTAATGTATTCATATTACCGACTTTTTCTCGTTAATATGAAGAAACGTCAAGCAATGACGCTAAGAAATTAAATAATTATTGTCATTTATTGAATTTCTTGATTGTCAAAATTACTTCCCTTGCATTTACGAATTACACCAAGGGCCATAATTTGAAACATATTCATTAATGTGTATTGTATAAATAGACATGTTGTTGCTCAAATGGTTAACACACCGGGTAGGCGTCCACCAAGCATGGCAGAGAGCTGCCAACATTGCAAACCAACATAAGAGCTCCTGGCCAAATGAGGTCAGAGTTTGAGTGTTTAATGCGACTTATGTAAAGTCGTATTTCAGTCTGGCTAGATGGCTGTTGCAAGACAACCATATTATTACGTTTTTTTCAAATTGCTGCGAAGTAGATGCGTGAAGCTGGTAACTACTGATCTGACTGGGTATTAGTGCAATGGAGGTAACCAGCCATCAGGGGGATGAAACCTAAGTTGTGTTAAAAGTTGTACTTCATTTGTCATTTCAATGCAACTTACATTTTTTGTATATATTTCCATGCCATATATGTATGTTCATGCATAACACTGGGAAAGAGTAGTCTCTGACATGAAGTGAACACTACCCCAGTATATACAGACAGCATGAATGAAAGATAACATCTTTCATTGAGGTACCCGGGGAGAATGTCAGAGCCTAACATGGTATAGCTGTGCAGCAACATCGTTGCGACACCCGGCTGACTAGATTGTTACCTGACACGCGACCAGCGGTCAGGCTGACGACAGACGCACGCAGGACACGTGACACCACTAGAGGAGTGGGCAGTTGGCGTGCTAAGGTCAGACCGAGCTGGAACTGGAGACCGGACGGACATGTGCGACGAGAGCAAGGCGTTTGTATGAATCTCCGTGATTGAAAGCCGAACGACTGATATCTTGAGCGTCAGACCTATGAGCTGTATTGTGGTTGTGAGCGTCGTGAGTTATATATTGTAGATTGCTGTAATTATCGTTCTGTATTTAATGTGGCAATAAATCCATAGAACTTGTGTTACTGTGTCTTACGTCGAATCACGTTATACTTGTACTGTCTCACACGTGTTAGCCAACGAACCAATTATAAGACCCTGACACAATGAACATGATCAAGAGGATAGAGGAGGGGTCGATCCGAAGAGAATGGTTGCTGCCTCTGGAGCGGTCTCGACTGGCAAAGATTAGTTTCATCTTCGTGCCAGGGCATGCGGGAGTACAAGGAAATGAGCGGGCTGACAAGCTCGCAGGTGAGGCTACTGTGGAGGGCGGACGCGGCATGGACCAGGCCGACATTCTGAATGCTCTACGAGAAGTAAGACTTTTGCGAGAACCAAGTGATGACTGTGAATCTACAACAATGGCCAGACTGCGAGAGCAGCAAATTAAAAGAGGGGTGGCAAAACAAGAACACTACGCAGGAAGCCAAAGAAGATTGATAAACCAACACAGAACTGGCGTCGTTAGCCGCTACACGTTGCGGGATTTGCTGAGGATGGGATCCGAGCACTTATGGACTGAATGGTTCGATGTGCAATGAGGATGATCTGTCGACTAACTAACTAACTAACTAACTAACTAAGGCAAACAATCAAATATTCAATTCTAAACAAACAGCAGGTTTAGACTAAACATGACAAACAATCAAATATTCAATTCTAAACAAACAGCAAGTTTAGACTAAACATGGCAAACAATCAAATATTCAATTCTAAACAAACAGCATGTTTAGACTAAACATGGCAAACAATCAAAAATTCAATTCTAAACAAACAGCAAGTTTAGACTAAACATGGCAAACAATCAAATATTCAATTCTAAAC
>OY992876.1:494028137-494258137 GCA_963921405.1 Cepaea hortensis | reverse complement strand
CTGTGTCAAGCAGAGTTTATCCTGAACAATAAGGATCTAAATCTGTGTCAAGCAGAGTTTATCCTGAACAATAAGGATCTAAATCTGTGTCAAGCAGAGTTTATCCTGAACAATAAGGATCTAAATCTGTGTCAAGCAGAGTTTATCCTGAACAATAAGGATCTAAATCTGTGTCAAGCAGAGTTTATCCTGAACAATAAGGATCTAAATCTGTGTCAAGCAGAGTTTATCCTGAACAATAAGGATCTAAATCTGTGTCAAGCAGAGTTTATCCTGAACAATAAGGATCTAAATCTGTGTCAAGCAGAGTTTATCCTGAACAATAAGGATCTAAATCTGTGTCAAGCAGAGTTTATCCTGAACAATAAGGATCTAAATCTGTGTCAAGCAGAGTTTATCCTGAACAATAAGGATCTAAATCTGTGTCAAGCAGAGTTTATCCTGAACAATAAGGATCTAAGTCTGTGTCAAGCCGGCTCCGTCGATAAGTACGAGGGTCGTTCAGAAAGTAATGCACTGAAGTAAAACTAAGACAACGTTTTCGCAGCGTTCGGCCGCACAAGAATCCAACAGACCTGCTTCTTCTTCGCGATAATGCGCGCCCTCACACAAATCTGGCAACACGAGAAGCAATCAGCAAAATGGTTTGGACTGTACTACCCCATCCACTCTATAGTCCCGATTTGGCACCCTCTGACTTTGGTCCACTTAAAGATGCACTCCGTGGGACAAGGTTTGAAGTTCATCAAGGAGTGATTTATGCACCGAAGAAGTTGCTACATGATCAAGACAAAATCTGGCATCACCAAGGAACACATGCACTTGTTTAGCGCTGGCATAAAGTCGTACAATTGTTGGCGATTGTGTTGAATAATACCCATGTTTACATGACATATCCATGTATATTTTGTATACATTTCATGCTTTTTGTATAAACAGCTCTTGAGAAAAACGATGTGTAATACTTTTTGAACGCTCTACGTAGTTACGAACGCAATTCGTAATCTCGCATACAGCGTTCGAAACACAGCTGTGGGCGATTTGGAATCAGACCGCATTGCGTAAGTCTTAATACAATGATATACTTCCGGTCCTTCAGTAAGCAATGCAAACAACTGAATGCACACTTGCCAAGCAATAACAAACAGCCACAAATACTGAGATTGACTGCGACGTCTTATAAAGGCTATGCAATTAGCTTTATATATATGAACGCACATGCAAATCTACGCCACATGGCACGGCACATTATGACGATAATTGTATTAAGCGTAAAGCTTGAGTGTTTCACACCTGGCCGTCATTTGATCTGCCTATGTTTGCATAACTGTTGCACGAGAAACAAAAGGCTCCGATATTTACGTGGAGCTCAATCTGTCAACTCGTCGCCATTCATGTTTACGGGGTTATACAAGCGGTAAGAGTCTTCTGTACAGCAGTGATTCTTAGACTGTCAAGTCTGGACTGTCGTGCTGTTAAATATATCGGATATGATGTTTGGATTATCGTAAGTGAGGAGATAGGGTAAGAGTTGAGGTGAGTTGAGTTGAGCTAATAACGGACATCACTGCACTCAGGTAGGAGGCGTGTAGCTAGACAGACGTGCAGTGAGATAGACACGTTGGTGAACAAACAGACGCACATTGCTACAGAGATTGACAAACGAATTGACAGGCAGATTGATAAATATGACAAATGTATAGACATGCTGAAAAATGACTGAACATTTGAGAGGCAGACAGACTGACAGAGAGACCGACAGACAGACCAATAGACAGACATACAGACAGGTATATTTATACGTAGTTGCGCAGGTAGTTAGGTATATAGTTATGTAAGATTGTAGGTGGGTAGGTAGGTATTTAGGTATATATGTAGGTAGGCAGATAGGTAGGTAGGTAGGAGGGTGGGTAAGTAAGCATGTAGGTGGGTATTTAGGTATATATGTAGGTTGGTATTTAGATAAATATGTAGGTAAGTAGGCAGGTATTTATGTAGGTGGGTGGGTGAGTGGTTATTTTGATAGGTATATATATATATATATATATATATATATATATATATATATATATATATATATATATATATATATATATACACACACACACACACATATATAGGCGGGTAGGTAGATATGTAGTTAGGTGGGTATGTAGGTATTTAGGCATACATGTAGGTTGACAGGTATTTCGGTATTTTGTAAGTAGGTAGGTGGATGAGTAGGTATTTAGGTATTATATAAGTAGATAGGTAGTGGGTAGGTAGTTAGGAGGTTAGGTTGGTATTTGAGTATATATATATATATATATATATATATATATATATATATATATATATATATATATATATATATATAGTTAGGTATGTAGGTAGTTAGGTAGGTAGGTAGGTAGGTATTTAGATATTTATGTAGCTAGGTAATTACATGGGTAGATAGGTATTTGGGTAGGTATTAAATAGGTAGGTAAGTCGGTGGGTCGGTAGGTAAGGTAGGTTAGTAGAAAGCAATATAGTCAGACAGACAGAGAGACAGAGAGACAAATAGATAGATAGATGGATAAACCTTTAGTCCAAAAGCCTCGACTTTTAAGACTTGTTTGTATAAATATAAAATGTTACTTATCTGTGTTTGTATAAATATAAAATGTTACTTATCTGTGTTTGTATAAATATAAAATGTTACTTATCTGTGTTTGTATAAATATAAAATGTTACTTATCTGTGTTTGTAATAAATATAAAATGTTACTTATCTGTGTTTGTATAAATATAAAATGTTACTTATCTGTGTTTGTATAAATATAAAATGTTACTTATCTGTGTTTGTAAAAATATAAAATGTTACTTATCTGTGTTTGTTTCTTATGCGCTGACGAAGGCTTTAGTCGTAACGTTTATTTTGTTTCTTGTAATCGTGTTGAAGCTTACAGCCTATTTCTCGAGTTTGGTGATGGTCATGACATTACCAAAGCTGTACTGCAGTCTTCCTTATCCTAGTGTTAACGAGATCGACAAGGCACCAGTGTATGTGATATGTGTTATACTTGACGATGTCCCAGGGAAACAAATGAAAAACAGGATGTGTCCTCCAGTTGGAATGTGAGTGTGTAATGTGAGCCTGTAGGATGTTCCATTGCCGGAATATGACGGATGACCTGAACAGCGGCGTGCATCAAATGTTGTCACAAAGCTTTGTTACATCAAAACGGAAACCACTCTGAAGATGCCACAGGCTTTCAGTGAAGATATCCTAAGCATCAGATGATTTAATGCTTTGCTGAACCGCTTTCAAGATTGCCGCATATCGGCGGAGAGCGGAACAGGGTCTGATCGACCCTTAACAAGCCAAAAAGACGAAATCATTGACCAAGTGCAGGCTTTGGTCATGTAGAACAGTCGCTTCACCATCCGAAAACTTGATTACATGATAGAGAAGACCATTTGATTTGTACTTTCCATGTTGAGGGATGATTTGGTCATTCGGAGAGTTTTTTTTCTTTTTGGCTAAATATATGCCGCTGTGAAATAGAAGCAGTAGAAGACTAGTATCCTGAACTGCACAAACAGCTACCCTGACAAAATGATTACTATAATTGAGTCGTAGGTTTATTGGTACGACCAGCAAACCACGGAGCAGTCGTCACAGCGGAGACATTCATCATCCTCGCACCCACAGAGAGCAAGGCATGTATGTAGCATCGTCAAATTCACGTCCACTTTTCTGTGACTAGCGAGCTGTTCTGGATATCGAGTATACACCACAAGGCCAAACTGTTACCAAAGATTACAACCTGGTGATCATCTATCATCTATCATCTTCCTGATGTCACGCAACGCAAACAAACCGTCTTGTGGGTATCTGGAACTATCTGCTACATGATGGCAAAGCACACGGCCATTCTTCATATCTGATTTAGATTTTTTAGTCCTAAAAATGAATCTGGTAGGTACACTACTCTCTCAACATGGCTCTGTGCGTTGCGTGACTTTTCGCCAAGCTGAAAATGACGCTGGAGGGACTGTGAGTCATGGTTAAAAAGACCAGGTGGAAATCGACGGCCACACTATACTCCATTCCCAGAGAAAACATCCTGAACTGCTTCCATCAATGGAAGGTCTGCTGTAAGAAGAGTGTGCACTCTAACGGAGAGATCTTTGAAAGGTATTACAATTTCAGATGGTCGGGTGAGTTATTTTATTCACCTTGACGACAAGTTCTGGCAGATTTCGTCCTATACATACATTGAAATTTATAATGGCCATAACGAAATTCGAACCTACCGCTTGCAAATGGCTACAGCAACTCGCTGAAGGAACATACGTACTTTGACGTACCGTTCAATAGATACCCTTCACAATGTCTAACGATCAGCATGGTCCAATGGATATGTGTGGATGCTGTTACACGTCCGGTGTGCTGATGCAGAGGCGCTGCGTTCAACCCTGACACAGCTCAATAGCACTAAAATGTTGACTTCTCTTCTTTGATTTGGGGGCGTAAATTACAAGTACCTTAGAGCTGGGAGTGGATCCACCAGATGGCGAGGGACACTGGTAATAAGGAAAGCTAATCCACACGCAAAAATCAGCACAGTGCACTAGATCTAGTAGCACTGGTATAGACTACGCTCAAAACAAAAAGCGAAAAAAAACAAAAAAAAACAGTTGACAACTATGGAACTGTATCTTTAGGGTGGTGCCATTGTGTTCTGGAGGTGTGAGGTTGGAATCCAAGTGTGGCCTCTATATCATTCAAAGTGTACATTGTCTAGTGCAGAGGTGGCCAACACGAGGCCCGCGGGCAGCATGCGGCCCGCCGGGCGTCATGTTGCGGCTCGCAGAGTGGGAAACGACGATGTGGTCGAAGCTGTAGCACGATTGCTTGTTTACTTTAATTAACAAAAAAAAAAAAAAAAAAAAAAAATTAAGTGCGTGGCCCGGCAGGAAATATTAATTCTGATATTTGGCCCGCCTGCTGAAAAGGTTGGCCACCCCTGGTCTAGTGTGTCTGCGTCCGGCTCTGTCGCGAAGAGGTTACCAGCAACATTCGTGATCCCGCGTATCGTAGAATACTTAGTAGACTACTGAACTCACACTTGCCAAGAAATCACAAACAGTCAAAATTATGGGGTTTGACTGCCACGTCCTGTAATTTACAATTAACTAATTATAGTAACTTCTAACATTTACTTCTGCGGGTGCCGATCATTTCATGAGGATTTTATTTAATATGATAGCTGAATGGTATAAAGACCGTGTCTCCAACAATTGATGTTCCTTCAATTTCTCAGCGACGTTCAACATTAAAGCAGTTAGGTGTGTGTAGAGTGCCTGTTTGTATTTACTATTGTTATATGCTTCTGCAGCAGTTACTCCTCGTACCTATGAACATCAATTTCTGGTTGCAGGACTGGGTGACATGGCGTTGGTTATGATTGGAGCCGCCAAGATCCTGGCAAGGAAGACAAGCTGGTGGATGGTCACAGTTGTCCTTGGGGCAGCCGTAGTCTTGGCTTCGTATTGTAAGTAAAATACGGCTACCCCATGTACAGATAATGATGTGGGTTGGCCGGGTCTCTTCTGCGTAACCTTTCTTTTCCTATTCACTTTAACAGATTCATTGCCACACAAAAAGTAGGTTTAAATCTGAGTATACAAGAATATGTATGTCTGTCTTGCTTTACCTCTGAGTGACGACTGTCGGTCACATCCTCTGACCACTTCTTGCTGCTGCATTCTCTCAAGACTATGATAGTCTATCTCTTCTTCTAATCTGACAGAATGTACAGTCAGGGCGAGCGACAGACAGTGTTGGAGATCCAGTGCAAACAACCTTCATTGTGTAGACGGCACCTGATTGATTGATGGTCTCATCCTCAACAAGAACAAGACAACCATGGGTTAAAACAACTCAAAGGCCCGTGTACACATCTTGAAACCAGTTGGGTACATAGTGCTGGCCCCATATTTGTGTCGACCAACCGCCACTAGATGGATGATTGGCCAATAGCATGCCGGTCGCCTTTATTTCCCATGTCAGGCTGGGTCTCCTTGATCCATCCATCCATCATGTGCCATGCCGGAAAGCTTGGGAGGCCATGACTCGCCATTTCACTCGATCACCAGAGTCGTGGATCAGCTCGGTGTTCCTGTCTTGACCATGTCATGTGGACAAGCCATCCAGGTATTTACTTCTCGGTCTTCCCCTTTGTCTGTTCCGTTCGATCTTACCAGTTGTCACCAAGTTTTCCAATCCATTTCTTCTTATAACATGTCCAAAAAAATTTAACTGTCTACGTCTAATGTCTTTAATCAATTTACGATTTTCATTTGTTTCATGTAGTACTTGGTCATTTGTTTTTCTGTCTGTCCATGGAATTCTTTGCATTCTCCTCAGAAACCGCATTTCTACAGCCATCAGATGTTTTTCAGCTTGACTGCTCATTTTCCAAGTTTCACACCCATACAAAAATACAGACTTTATGTAGCACCTCAACACTCTTTTTCTCGTTTTAATTTACATCGTTTTATTGGTCAGTATGTTTTTCATCTTTCTAAAGGCTACATTGCGATTCTTGCTCTAATCTCTTCGAGGCATCTCCCATCAGAAGTTATGACTGTTGGAGATAATTGTACCGATTCACTTGTTGAATAATATTCCAATTTACTTGTATATTACATTGTGGTATTTCTTTTTTCCAAGTCACGACCATAGTCTGTATCTTTTTTTACAATTTAATTCTAACCCCAGTTGTTCACTGTGTACAACAACTGCATCTATTAATTGTTGCAGATCCTGCTCATTGTCTGCAATCAATACTGTATTATCTGCATATCTAATGTTATTGATGTTTCGTCTTACAATGATGACTCCATTCATATCTTCTATATTTCTGAAAATATTTTCAATGTATAAGGAAAAAATATCTGGAGATCCCACAGCGATTAAGAGAAAATTAAATGTCTCGACGATGATTCGAACTCATGACGACCGGGCCGCAGACCAGGGGTTGGGCAAAAATCTGTAAGAGTTGGGTTCACATAAAAACCTTTACAGTATGATAACCATTACAATAACTATGCCATTGGCTTGTAGTCTGTCAATATTGTTGTTAACGATGTCAAGAGGGTTAAGCACGTGATATCACAGTGCAAACGAACGCAGTGACGTCAAAGGGTCAATTTAAAGATAATCCTAACCTCTAATTTTCGTTGCCTGCAGTCAATACTGTATCATCTGCATATCTGATGTTGTTGTTGTTACGTCCTCCAATCCACATCACACAGCGATCGCCGACTGATCTATACAAATATGAGTCTGGCACCATATGCTCAATGCGCTTTGAGGCGTGTACTAAAACCTTTACTGAATTGATTAAATGCTATGGGCTAATACATCGTCTTATTTACAGGCTAGTACATTAAACTATAGTTAAAATATTAATACAGTAGTTTTCCCTATTCAATCCCATTTATTTCGATATATAATAAAACATGGCTGCTACCATATTAACAACTCAACAAGTTATAATTGTGACACACCCCTACTTCACATTTTGCGCAATTTTCGTTTAGTCGAAATATATTTTTTGTTTGGCATTGATTAAGTTCAGAAAGATCCACCAGTTTGAAGATCCCTGAAAATTCACATACCAGCTCTCGATACTTATTGATTAGACGCGTGATTTCGTTTCTTTTCTCTTTGGCTGACATGTCAGCGTTGATTCATTTTGTGAAATTAGTTTATAAATGACGCGTGTAATGTGGAATGTTACCAAATGCTTTACGTTCGATTCAAATAAAGGCGTTTAAAGATATAATCGTAATGATATCCGAAAATAAACTGTTTTCGTTGGCCCTCGGTAAGGGGCATGTGTGTGGGCGGGGTTGTGGTATTTATTAACTTGTGCTAGAGCAGAACAATTGGTCTTAAATCGTATGATTCTTCGAGAGAACTAAACAAACTGAAGAGAGAACAGTGTACCCACTTCACCTCTAAGCGTGTAAAAAGACTCCTTTATGTTAACTTTATTTAAATGTATTCTCTTCACAATATTTAATAAAGGATGTATATATGGCTCCGTTTCTCACTGTGGAACCAGATGGTAAAGACTGATTATATTAACTCTGCAGTTTAAAAGAGTTCTGTTTAGCAAGTGCGCGAATATTTCACAGATACAGCGATTCTGGAGTTTTTATTTTTACTAACCCCACAATGCCGCTCTCATTTCTATGTCTCGCTGACTTCCATTACTACCTTTCTGGGGAGTTCTTCTGATGTTCGATGCGGTTGAAGTTAAGGTAAGCATTGTTCCTGTCGTTGTACATAAGACACATCTACAGAGCATCTTCAGAAGTTTGGTCGTCTAGGCCATACGGGCAGATCGGTGAACCACACAGACGAAACCTATGTTTCTAGTTATCCATTCCGTTATTGCAATAAATATCATCATCATCATCATCAAGTGCCGTGCCGACTGGCGTAGGCGTTCATGACTCTCCACAGGTCTCTGTCCTTGGTTTTCTGGATCAACTCTGTCGTTGATATTCCTCCATGCCACCGTCGCAATCCATCCTAATAAATATAGAATTACATAATTCAGTAGGTATATCTCCAGTATCACCTATTGCGTTCAGCAGTCTGGTGACCTGGTCTATTCCATATTCTTCTAAGGCATTGATGATTTATGTTGTGATGTTATCTGTACCCGTTGTCTTGCCAGTTTTTATATGTGGTTAAGAGCATTCTGAACATCCATCTTCACAATTGATGGTCCTTCGTCTTTATTACGAATATCATACTGTTTCTCTCTTGTATCATCATAAAGGTCTTCACATAATCTGACCACGCATGCGAAATCTGATCTTTTCTATTATGATTTTGCCATGTTTGGTTTCTAGGAAACTCGTTGATGTGTGTGTTCTTTTGTTAGTGATGTCTTTAATTCATTTGTGCATTATTTTGGTATTCCGGGTGTTGTGATGGTTTTCAATTTCCCTGCACTTTTCCTCATGTCACGCTTTTTTTGCCTCTTTGTATAGTTTCCTAATTTTCCCATGAATCTCTTCATATTTTCCCTTGTTATTTTTGTTATTTCTTCTTATTTCCATGTGTTTTAAGATGTCTTCCGTCGTCCATTTCTTACGTCTCATTATCTTCATTTTAGGGGTGATTGTTTCTGCAGCTTGGTGGACTTATTTCTTTAATATTTCCCATTGACCGCTGACATCTTGAAATAATATTTCCATCAATGCAATGCATCAAATCTGTTCTTTATCTCTACGTTGCATTTATCTTGTATCTTCTCACTCTTCAGTGCCCGTAGATCAAATTTAGTGTGTCTTGGTGTATATATGTCTCTCTTTAATGTTATATGTATATTGATAATGACAAATCAATGGTCGCTGTAGCAGTCTGCGCTCGGAGGATGGATGGGTGGACAAAAGAGTGAATAAACTGATGGATGAGTGGATGGGTGGATGGATGAATAGTTGGATGGATGAATAAGTAGATGGAAGGTCGAGTGGGTAAATAGACCTATGATCGAGTAGGTCAATAGATAGAATAATAAATAGATATATTCATACATGAACTTGCCTCTATCAGACGCGCTTACACAGAAGCTACCATTAGCGTGTCGATCTGAATCATCGCTGCATCCAACTAGTTCAAGAATTAACACAACATCAACTACAGCACAATCAACTACAGCGGCACGGAAACCCTCATCCCCAACAAAACGACAGCTTCTTCTGGTCACCTATGGTCGGTCGGGCTCGTCATTCACGTCTGCAATCATCAGCCATGACCCGAGTGTGTTCCACATATTTGAACCTTTGCATATTATCAACGACTATTTGTATATGGAAAATGTCACGTGAGTTTTCCGTCTTCATTTGTGCTGTCGCTCATTACCATCATGTGCCATGCCGAAAAATGTGGGAGGTCATGGTTCGCAATCTCATACGATCACCAGTCCTGGATCCGGTCCGTGTTGACCTGATTATGTCATCTGACCAAGCATCCGGGCATTTTCTCTATTCTTCCCTCTTGCTCATTTCCCATTAATGTAGGACTAATTATTAAATGTTTAAGTGCCATGAGGTGATTAATCGTCTTAACTGATTCAGTCTCATCTCATCTCATCATGTTCCTCTTGTACCTTGCGGTGTCGAGGTGAAGTATAAACTTCGTCAGAGTGCCCGATTATGTGCTTCATATCGATATTCCCATGGACTCTGCTATTCCCTCCGTCCAACGTTTACGTGGTCGGCCTCTTCCTCTGTTTCCATGTGGTCTGTGCATCATTGCTTGTTGTGGTATGCTGTTGAATGGTAACCTACTTGCATGGCAAACCCATTTGACTTGCTGCTTTCTAATAAAATCTAATGCTGCTATAACCCCCACTCAGTGCCACCAACAAATTGTTTTGGACCAAATATGGCATACAGCCTAACGAACAAGTATTATAACGAACATTTCCATTCCCTGTTAAAAAAAAAAAAAAAATAACTGCCATTTTACTGCCTACAGTACCTTGCTATGTAGGGTGGGTGGGGGTGGGTGGGGTGTCTTGAGCCTGAGGTATCCTGGTTAGTGCAGTCACCGCGAACTATGGAGGTTAGGGACTTCTTTTTGTCCCCGACACACAAAAAAATCAAAAAAAAAAAAAAATCAACGCCTTACCAAGAATTCGTACCAGGGTCTCTCGAAGAAGAACCAGGTGTTCTTAGCTACTCTGCCAACCGCTTCACTAAGTACTGACATTACGGAAGATACCACGATACAACCTTCCCCCCCCCCCCCCCCCCCAAAAAAAAAAAAAAAAAAAAAAAAAAAACACACGACGCAGCTAGAATGGCTATATATCACCCTTATATTCAAATGAAAGGTTACTAGTGGTAACATAGTATCCTTCGACCCTGAATCAGTTCAGCGACTTCAAGTATCTGCCATGGAATTATATATCGCTGAAATTTTGTCATTGCGTTATAATGCAACATGTCTGCTACCATACTAACAACTTTTAAATGGTACCTGTAACACACCAGCTACTTCTTATTTTCCGTCATCCATGTTTGTTGGTACCGAACCTGCCTGTTAGTTGGCACTGAATCCATTAATATTATTTCTACATAAACGTATGACCGTGCAGCATAGAAAGACTCGAATGCTTGATAGAATCACCAATCAGGAATAGAATTGGACAGATTCGTTGAAAACCAGATGTTAGAAAGGACGCTAACCCTGGAAAGAATACATATTGATAAATCCTGTTAACATTATAACTAGCTTTCTTAGCTTTCTCCCCTCTGTATATCTTGTCCAGCAATTTCCCCAGTATAATACTAATTTATCTAGTACAAATCGTCCCCCCCCCCCCCCACTACGTTCGCTGTGAACTCAAGCTTAACGCATAGACGTGGTACTACCTCTAGTTCAGTGGACTGATCTTTTTGTGTTGATTATCTGGCACTATTACCAGTGTCCGTCACCATCCGGTGAACCCACTCCGACTTCTGTGCTACTTTTAATGTACGTCCCCAACTCAATGAAAAGAAGTCACGGTGAAGTCCAACTGATCGTGTAGTAAGAGAACCCTCTACCCCGCTATCAGCGTGTAGAAAGTTTAACAGCTCGTTCTTCACCCTTCGTCCGATTGTCCAATTTCGTCGTGATCCTGAAGGAAATGGTAGAAATGTCTTCGAAACATTTAGTTCATTCATTAGTTTGGCTGGCTAGTTGTTTGGTTAATTAGTTCGATGAGTGGTTGGTTGGATAGTTCGATTGCTAATTAGTTGATTAGTTGGTTGGTATTAATTAGATGGTTGGATGGTGAGGTAGATAGTTAGAACAAACGAACGAACGAACGCACTTTATTTTAAAAGGGTAACAAATTGGGCATGCAGGCCCGTCTTACATTCGGCCCTTTCAATCACTCATCTTTCATTCATCAAATGTGCATGTTACATTTACATAGGGAAAAAAAACATTGTCAAATGGATTTTTTAAGCATAAACAATGCATATTACGCATGATGCATTCACATGGGGGAAAAATATTGTCAAATGAAAGTTGTAAACATAAACAGTGCATATTGCAATGTTGTGAGACACATCCCCCATCCACCTGCACATCCCGCAGCGACCCACACACCCCCCACCCACCACACCCCCCACCACCCACACAAACCTCCATGCACCCACACAGACCCAGGCAAACATACATGCCGTCACCCACAGACACACACATCCCCCACCCATCCCATAACCGACACGCACACACCCACCCACATATTCTCCAACACCCACCCACACACCCGCAACCGCCCAGCAAAACACACATCACAAAACCACACACACATATCCCCGCCAACCCACACATCCCGCACCTATCCACACACACATCCCGCATCCTCACAATTTTCTCCACCCATCCACACACACATCAGCCATCCTACACCCACTCACCCACCCAATATCCGCCACCTCTCAACTACACATCCCCCACCTATACACACATCCTCACTGTCAGATGTCGGGGTGCCCACCGTCTAGATGAAAGTATTATTCACTGGCGTGCAACCCCAAATGGTCAGAAACTGACCAGGGACAAAATCTATATGGCTGAACTATAGATTAAGCCCTGAATATCCAACGTACAGCTCCAAGTGGCTCGTTACAAAATTGAAATGAACTGTGCTGAACATTCGCCAAGGAATAGGAAAGAGAAGGTTAGCTAGGATAGATTTTTAAGTCTAAATTTACGTCATTGACAACTATCCCAGTACAGGTTTTTCTCCCTGACTGCTCCATTCCTTGGTGTTTAAGTGAACCCCCACCAATGTACACACATAACACGTATGCACGATTGGAAAAATATAACGCTGAACTTATGAGTAAAACAAACTACAACATTTATTTACTAATCATAATAATCTCCATCTGATGTTTCTTTAAGATGCTGATGAATGCGTATGAGTTTCTGTACTACAGTAATCATGAAGGTGAAATGATTAATATACAATACGTAACTCTGAATCCTGTCTGGATCAGTGAGAGATCAGCGAACTCTCCAGTGGAAACAAAAACCAGCCTGTCAGTCCTGGCTCTACCTAGTCAGTCACTCGTTCTTGAGATCTATAACATAGGTGCTCCTTGTGAGAGCTTGAAAGAAAGTCAAGAATGTGTTATATCTAGTGCTACATCAGCACAATCCTAAGTAATACTAGCACATACATATACAATGACCAGTCTGGCCAAGTTTATCTTCCAACTCTACTGCGTTCACCATCCTCCTTCTCCCTACTGTCTTTAGTCGGGGACGGGCTTTTCAATTGTCTCACACGCCTGTAATTATTACATTTCTTCCGCCCCATGTCCGTGTCGCTAATACCGACATTCTGTGTCAACAGCCGCTCCGTCCAAAGTTCCTGAAAAGGCTAAGCACCATATACCCTATACCAGTTGTGGGTAATGTCTGTACCATTACACCTCCGTTTCCAACACAATCGATGGCCAGTGTGCCCATGCGCACACAATAGCACAACACCAATTTATTCTTAGTGAGTTACCATTTAACAAATCACATCAATTAAACCTAAGGTATACGAATACAAAAATGGCATATAAGGCTATTCTTTCTTACATTGCATAATGCAAAAAAGTAAGTAATATCCTTATCTACAACCAACCGGGGAAACATAGTTTCCATATACGCTACAGAACATATACACAAATTATGCATATGACAATTCAACTATATCAACCTCCGATATACATACATTATATAACTTCAAGATAGACATATAATGATACTCAACATAATAGCATACGGCATTATTAATGAGTAATAATATTGTATACCTACAAAATGAGATATACAACAAGTCTAATTGCAGTGATCACACAGACCAGCCATATTGCTGATCTGTCCGGTTTAGTCACCACTTAGTTACTGCTGTGGTAAGAATTAAAGAAATAGTCAGTTGACTATATTCTGTACAACAAATGCACACACCAAAAGGCAACTAGGATAGTGTACAAAGAAATGACAAGCATCTACCAAGACACCTAAAAGTATACTTAAACAATGATATTTATTGAAATAACCTATGTCAGATATAGACTGAAAATCAGTACATACATCTACAAGACTTAGATAAGTACTAAGAAATAATTCTCCTAGTGAAATCTAGCAACATAAGAATCATACATATGACTACAAACATTGAGCTGGCTGCCTACCTGTTCAGATATTTTTTCATTTCTAACATGACCAGAGCTAACAGCCTATTTAACTAGTATCCCAAATGTCATTAACATTCCTCTGGCCCTTATCTAATTGCCTTATTCGATCTGGTTCACACATTCCTACCGGGCAGACACATTATCTCCCAGCATGTCAGTCATAAATCTTTCTGCATGCACACTAGCCCTCACACCTGTGAGTCTGACAATTATTAGCCCCCTGAGTCTTATCAGTGATTTCACACCTTGCACCTCTAGTCTTTCAGATGGAGGTCAGCCATCGCGGTTGGGCGATTTCCTAGCTGTGCTTATCAGGTGTCATGTCATAGGAACAATTAGGTTCTCATGGCCAGCTGCCAGTTTACAACTCTGTTGGTAAACCTGGGGTGCTTGTGTCATGCCTGGTCGGTTTTAATTACACAGTCCATGGAGTCTGCAATCCAGTGGGTGTAATTATCAGTTTCACATGTAACACCTTGAAGCTGGACTGGCTGGGTAGCTTGAAGGGTGTCAAATTACACTTCTCAGATAGAAAGCCATTCCTGGTGGTTTGTTTACTTGCAGGCTTTGCAAGCTTACGTCAAGACGGTATAGCCTTGAATATAGAGAAAACAGTTTTGTTCGTCTGTTGATCCTCTACATGGCCCATCAAAAGTGAACCGAAAATTGTTCTGGGAAGTAAAGGCTGCATTTCGTGACACCCACCCACAAACACATCTTCCCACCTGCCCATACATATCCCCCACCCATAAACACCCAGAAACACACACCTCCCACCCACACACACCCCACAACCCACATATACCCCACCACACACATCCGCCGCTCACACACATCTTCCAACAAACACATACATCCCCCACCCATACACTCATCTCTCACACACATCCACCCACTCACGTACTCATCCATCAACGACTCACACCCGCACATCACCCACCCACCCATCAACACATGCATCTCTCATCTACCGTCCCACCCACACATACACACCAACCACCCAGCCAAACACACACCCCCATCGTCACATACATCCTTCATCCACCTGCACATCCCACACCTCCCCCACCTCTCACACATCTCCCCTCCCACACAAAACTAAAGATAGTTAGTTAGTTAGATAGTTAGTTAGTTAGTTAGTTAGTTAGTTGGTCGGTTGGTTGGTTGGTTGGTTGGTTAGTTCTTTGGTTAATTAGTTGATTATTTTGTTGGTATTAGTTAGATGGTTGTGTAATTGGGCGGTGATGTAGTTAATTAGTTAGTTTGTGGTTGGTTGGTTAGTTAGTTAGTTAGATTATTAGGTAGTTAGTTAGTTAATTAGATAGTTAGTTAGTTATTTAATTTTTTAGTTAGTTGGTTGGTTGATTGGTTGATTAGTTGGTAAGTTATTTAGTTAGATAGTTAGTTAGTTAGATAGTTAGTTAGTTAGTTAATTAGTTAGCTGGTTAGTTAGTTAATTAGTTAGTTAGTTAGTTAGTTAGTTAGCTGTTTTGTTAGTTTGTTAGTTAGTTTGTGGTTGGTTCATTTTTTTAGTTAGTTCGTTAATTAATTAGTTTGTTAATTTATTAGTTATGCAGTTAATTAGTTAGTTAATTTGTTAGTTAATTTGATAGTTAGTTGGTTAGTTAATTAGTTAATTAGTTAGATGGTTAGTTAGTTAATTAGTTAGTTTGTGGTTGGTTGTTAGATAGTTAGTTAATTTGTTAGTTATTTAGATAGTTTGTTTGTTTGTTGGTTGTTAATTAGTTAGTTAGTTAGATAGTTGTTTGATTGTTTGTTTGGTTGGTTGGTGAGTTAGTTAATTATGTAGTTATTTAGTTAATTAGTTATTTAATTATATAGTTAGTAAGTTGGATAGTTAGTTTGTTAATTAGTTAATTTGTGGTTGATTGGTTAGTTAGTTAGCTATTTTGCTAGCTAGTTAGCTAGCTGGTTAGTTAGTAAGTTAGTTAGTTAATTATTTTGTTAGTTAGTTAGTTAGTTAGTTAGTTAGATTGTCAGTTGGTTGGTTTGTTAGTTTAATTGTTAGTTATTTAATTTGTTAATAATAGGTTAGATAGTTGGTTAGTTAATTAGTTAGTTTGTAAGTTAATTATTTAGTTTCTGGTTAGTTGGTTAGATAGTTAATTAGTTAGTTTGTGGTTGGTTGATTAGTTTGGTAGTTATTTAATTAGTTAGTTTGTTATTTAATTAGTTTGTTTGTTGTTGATTGGTTAGGTAGTTAATTTGTTAGTTTGTGGTTGGTTCGTTGGTTAGTTAGTTAATTAATTAGTTAGGTAGTTAGCGAGTTAATTTTTTTGTTAGTTAGTTTGTTGTTAGTTAATTAGTTAGTTATTTAATTTGTTGGTTAATTAGTTAGTTAGTTAGTTAGTTAGTTAGTTAGTTAGTTGGATGTTTGGTCGCTTGGTTGGTTGGTAGGTTGGTTGGTTGGTTGGTAGGTTGGTTGGTTGGTTATTTATTGAATTAATACCCTTGCCCTCAGGACATTATACATAAATTCAATGCTATATATATTCCTCCCCCTCGCTTCCCAGTATTTGCATCAGTGTCGAGCGGCTAATAGTGCCAGTTCTGTGTGTCTCTCGTGTCTGGACGTTACAGTTTTTGGCCAGACATTTAAACCAGTTTATTCATTGTTATCATAGAATAAATAATTGCTCTCATGCATGAAAGTATTTGTGCTCACACAGAGAAACGTCTCGGAGAAAAGCATTTAGAATAATCGACGCATTTCTACAGTGTGATTTTCACAATTTGGATCCGAACCTGTTTGCTGACATACTGTTTCTATCTAGCAACTCCACGAGAACGCTCTACCAGTGTCTGAACAACAAGGTAAGCTTTCGTCCCTAGGTGACTCAGTTCGAAGTCGGTGTGTCCATTGCAGCTAATCTAAAGCAGTTGATCTGAGTCAAGAAACGACATCACAGCACTCTGGAGATTTCCATACGCGTCCTGTCTTCATTTTCAACATCCAGAGAAGAGTCCCAGTACTAATGGTACCAGTCTGGTCACTCCTTGCCACTGCCTTTATCTGATTTATCCTCTTCCCTTGAACTTATCATGCACCAATACACCCTCCCAACGGTGCAGACTCGGCCAAATAAACCAGCATGTCCTGGGGATCTCTCTTTGAGTTTTGACTGCAAGAAATCTGTCAGCAATCTAATGGGTGCTCCTATGTCCTATTCTTTCTTATGGGTTTGTCGTATTGTTGTTTGTGTAGCTGTTTCTGTCAACAGTCTCATGTCCTCACAATCGTCAAAGATTACAATTAACAACAAAAAGTCAACACTCTAATTTCTTAGCAATTCCAGCAAAGATTACAGTTAATATCAGTGTGTTAATTATTTCTTTCTCTCTCTCCCCCTTTCTCTCTTTATCTCTCTCCTTCTCACTCTCTCTCTCCCTCTCACTCTCTCTCCCCTCTCTCCTTTCACACACCCTCTCTCTTCTACCTCTCTCCCTCTCTCTCATCCCCTTCTCTCCATTTCTCTATTCTCTCTCTCTCTCTCTCCCTCTCCTTTCACACACCCTCTCTCTTCTCCCTCTCCCTCATTCTCTCTCTCTCTCTCTCACACCCCCTTTCTCTCCATCTCTCTACCCCCTCTCTCACTCCCTCCCTCTCCTCTCCCCTCCCCCGTTTCCTGGCGATCTCTGCAAAGACATCATTAATCATTAATGTTGCCATCTCTACTCTGCTGTCAATGCTATACACAATGTGTCTATTTTATGTCATAGGGATTCAAAATACATTTTTATTTCACAAGATGCTGTTATATCCTGTCGTAGTGTTTCATTCCCTTGAACTTTGTCTGTATCTGCAATGTTGCCTCCTGTATGTATTGCACTGTCTTTTTTTTTGGTTCACTCAGTGGTAAATAAAGTTTATTTTCCACTTGTTTCTCTAGGCCAGCAGTTTTACCTAGATATGTCGCATTTTTGGCAATCTTGGAGTATATGCTCTGCTGTCTGAGGCGCCAAACCTCATATTTTCATGGCTGTTTCACCAATCTTGACTTGTGTATACACATGGTTGCGTAATCTATTGTGTCCTATTCCGAGGGGTATAATAATGATTTGCCCTTTGTCCATACAATGGTGATCATCTTGATCTGCTGATTTATTAGATCATTATTTTCTTTTTTGTGGTGTCCTGCCGCAGTCAATAAATGATTTACACACAATGTAACATAATTTGCTATGATTATTTCAGACCCTGAGTGGACATACACACGTGGAGTGTTTTCTATCTACATGGAAATCCTGCCTGACCAGCAACTTCACATTCATCAAAACAATTCGCTTTCGAGCTGAATGGACTGAGCACTTTTTGACACGCTACCCCAACTTGAAGATATTGTATTTGGTGAGGTAAGGTTGATTTTTGCGTCTGAGCTCTGAATGTTTGGTTTGTGAGTCTTAGCTCCGAATGTTTGGTTTGTGCGTCTAGCTACGAGTGTTTGGTTTGTGAGTCTAAGCTTTCAGTGTTTGATTTGCGTGTCTGAGCTCCGATTCTTTGATTTGCGTGTCTGAGCTCCGAGTGTTTGGTTTGTGTGTCTGAGCTCCAAATGTTTGGCTTGTGTTTTAACTCTGAGTGGTATTTTTGTCTGACCTCCGAGTGTTTGGTTTGTTTGTCTGAGGTCCGAGTGTTTGGGTTGTGTGCCTCAGCTCCGAATTTTTGGTTTGTGTGTCTGAGCTCCAAGTGTTTTTTTTTAGTGTGTGTGTGTGTGTGTGTGTGTGTATATATATATATATATATTAGCGCCGAGTGTTTGGTTTGTTTGTGTTAGCGCCGAGTGTTTGGTTTGTATCTCAGGTCCGAGTGTTTGGTTAGTGGGTCTAGCTACGAGTGTTTGGTTTGTGTGTCTAATCTCTCAGTGTTTGATTTGTGTGTCTGAGCTTCGAGTGTTTAGTTGGTGTGTCTGAGCTCCGGTTGTTTGGTTTGTGTGTCTGAGCTCCGGTTGTTTTGGTTTGTATGTCTTAGCTCAGGGTGTTTGGTTTGTGTGTCTTAGTTCCGAGAGTTTGGTTTGTGTGTCTTAGTTCCGAGAGTTTGGTTTGTGTGTCTTAGTTCCGAGTGTGTGGTTTCTGTGTGTAGGTTGGAAATGTTGACTATAGTGAGGTGGTATTTGTGTCAAACAGTCGATGTGGCCGAACGGTTAAAAGAGCTTGTTCCTTTATTTCCGGTGCATGATGTCAACGTCGGGCGTTCAGTCCCTACACATTTATTTGGACTTACAATTTCACTTCTACAATTTCACTTCTCTTTCAGAAAACAATGGCAAACTTTAAAAAAAAAGACATGATATTCAGTGTACAATTACTGAGGTAGACAATTCACATAATGGCGTGAATATGTGTGTTGTATATTTCAGCTTGAAGGATTGATCTAATTACATTAGTTTACGTTGTGTATATTCAGCAGTCTGCAAATGTAATGAAATATGCCAAACAATAAATTATGCAATCCTTTGTTAGTGTAATCATAGTTAAAACTCAGGTTATAAAAATGTGCGTCAAATGTTATCAAATAAACCTCATCATCATCATCATGTGACATGCCAGAAAATTTGAGCGGTCATATTTCGTCATCTGACACGATCACTAGAATCGTGGATTACCTCTGTGTTCTTGTCTCGACCAAGCCATGTGGCCAAGACATCCAGATTTTTACTTTTCTGCCTTCCGCTTGTTCTTTCCCCCTCAATCTTGCCAATTGTCACAAAGTTCTCTAATTTATTTCTTCTTATAACGTATCCCAAATATGTTGACCATCGACGCCTAATTTATCTAATCAGTTTTCATTTCAATCAATCAGGTTTGCATTTGCTTTTTGAAGGACTTGGTCATTGGTTTTTCTGTTTGTCAATGGTATTCTTTACACTTTTCATCAGAAATCACATTTCCACAGCAATCAGATGTATTTCAGCCTGTTTGCTCATTGCCCACGCTTCACATCCATCAAAAGTACAGATCCTATGTAACACCTCAACACTGTTTTTCTCGTTGCAAATGACATCCTTTTATTGGTCAGCACGTTTTCCATCTTTCAAGACTACCTTCGCCATGACGATTCTTGTTGTAATCTCTTTAAGACATCTCTCTTCATATGGTATGACTGTTCCGAGATAATTGTACCGATTGATTTGTTTAAGAATATTTCAATTTACTTGTATATTAAATTCTGGTATTTCCTTCTTCCTAGCGACAACCATAATCGGTGTCTTCTTACAATTTAATTCTAACCCTAGTTGTTCACTGTGTGCAACAATCGCATCTATTAAATGTTTGAGATCCCGCTCATTGTCTGCAATTAATAATGTGTCATCCGCACATCTAATGTTATTGATGTTACATCCCCAAATGGTGATTCCTTCATATCTTCTATATTTCTGAAAATAGTTTCACTGTACAGGGAAAACAAGATACACAACATACCAATCCCCGAGTTTATACACTCTGCCATTCAGTTGTGGAACAATCTTCCACAAGAAATCAAAGACACCACTAATCATTATACATACATTCTCAACTTGTTTGAACACTACCTCAGTACAGACTACATACACCCATAAACAAAAACAACACAAAAAGACAATAATAATGGTAAATTGTCTCAAATGACAACTAGCCAAAAAACATTCCCATATGTATGGCACGTTACACCTTCCTTAGGTATTTATAACGCATGCCCATGTTAAACCTTGCCTCAGTGTGTCATTTGTCACTGATTATTTTTCATGCGTTATAATGCTATTGTTCTTTTGTTGTAAAAAATTGCTTCATAAGTGATGTTGAATGAAAGAATGTATGAGAGGAAATTGAGAAGAAGGGCAGATTGTCAGACGGGCCTATTCTTAACCCTTTGAAAATAAAGATTTTCGTTCGTTCATTCGTTCGTTCGTTCAGTCATTGTCGCACACCTCTCTTGGGGACGTAAATTACAACTACCCCTGATGTCGAAGTTGGTGTGCCTGATGGTGAGGAACAATGGTAACAAAGAAAAGTTAATCCACACGCACAAACAGTTTAGTCCAGTGCTACTGGAAGTATCGTGTATGGAGTACGCTCGAGTTGAAAGCAAGCGAGAGCAAATAAATTATATATAGGCTTGATTTTGTGAGAATGAGTTATTTACTTTATGTCAATGACTGTGTTTGTGAGAATGAGTTATTTACTTTATGTCAATGACTGTGTTTGTGAGAATGAGTTATTTACTTTATGTCAATGACTGTGTTTGTGAGAATGGGTTATTTACTTTATGTCAATGACTGTGTTTGTGAGAATGGGTTATTTACTTTATGTCAATGACTGTGTTTGTGAGAATGGGTTATTTACTTTATGTCAATGACTGTGTTTGTGAGAATGGGTTATTTACTTTATGTCAATGACTGTGTTTGTGAGAATGAGTTATTTACTTTATGTCAATGACTGTGTTTGTGAGAATGGGTTATTTACTTTATGTCAATGACTGTGTTTGTGAGAATGGGTTATTTACTTTATGTCAATGACTGTGTTTGTGAGAATGAGTTATTTACTTTATGTCAATGACTGTGTTTGTGAGAATGGGTTATTTACTTTATGTCAATGACTGTGTTTGTGAGAATGAGTTATTTACTTTATGTCAATGACTGTGTTTGTGAGAATGGGTTATTTACTTTATGTCAATGACTGTGTTTGTGAGAATGAGTTATTTACTTTATGTCAATGACTGTGTTTGTGAGAATGAGTTATTTACTTTATGTCAATGACTGTGTTTGTGAGAATGAGTTATTTACTTTATGTCAATGACTGTGTTTGTGAGAATGAGTTATTTACTTTATGTCAATGACTGTGTTTGTGAGAATGAGTTATTTACTTTATGTCAATGACTATGTTTGTGAGAATGGGTTATTTACTTTATGTCAATGACTGTGTTTGTGAGAATGGGTTATTTACTTTATGTCAATGACTGTGTTTGTGAGAATGAGTTATTTACTTTATGTCAATGACTGTGTTTGTGAGAATGGGTTATTTACTTTATGTCAATGACTGTGTTTGTGAGAATGAGTTATTTACTTTATGTCAATGACTGTGTTTGTGAGAATGGGTTATTTACTTTATGTCAATGACTGTGTTTGTGAGAATGGGTTATTTACTTTATGTCAATGACTGTGTTTGTGAGAATGAGTTATTTACTTTATGTCAATGACTGTGTTTGTGAGAATGAGTTATTTACTTTATGTCAATGACTGTGTTTGTGAGAATGGGTTATTTACTTTATGTCAATGACTGTGTTTGTGAGAATGAGTTATTTACTTTATGTCAATGACTGTGTTTGTGAGAATGGGTTATTTACTTTATGTCAATGACTGTGTTTGTGAGAATGAGTTATTTACTTTATGTCAATGACTGTGTTTGTGAGAATGAGTTATTTACTTTATGTCAATGACTGTGTTTGTGAGAATGGGTTATTTACTTTATGTCAATGACTGTGTTTGTGAGAATGAGTTATTTACTTTATGTCAATGACTGTGTTTATGAGAATGGGTTATTTACTTTATGTCAATGACTGTGTTTGTGAGAATGAGTTATTTACTTTATGTCAATGACTGTGTTTGTGAGAATGAGTTATTTACTTTATGTCAATGACTGTGTTTGTGAGAATGAGTTATTTACTTTATGTCAATGACTGTGTTTGTGAGAATGAGTTATTTACTTTATGTCAATGACTGTGTTTGTGAGAATGAGTTATTTACTTTATGTCAATGACTGTGTTTGTGAGAATGAGTTATTTACTTTATGTCAATGACTGTGTTTGTGAGAATGGGTTATTTACTTTATGTCAATGACTGTGTTTGTGAGAATGGGTTATTTACTTTATGTCAATGACTGTGTTTGTGAGAATGGGTTATTTACTTTATGTCAATGACTGTGTTTGTGAGAATGGGTTATTTACTTTATGTCAATGACTGTGTTTGTGCGAATGAGTTATTTACTTTATGTCAATGACTGTGTTTGTGCGAATGAGTTATTTACTTTATGTCAATGACTGTGTTTGTGAGAATGAGTTATTTACTTTATGTCAATGACTGTGTTTGTGAGAATGAGTTATTTACTTTATGTCAATGACTGTGTTTGTGAGAATGAGTTATTTATTTTATGTCAATGACTGTGTTTGTGAGAATGGGTTATTTACTTTATGTCAATGACTGTGTTTGTGAGAATGGGTTATTTACTTTATGTCAATGACTGTATTTGTGAGAATGGGTTATTTACTTTATGTCAATGACTGTGTTTGTGAGAATGAGTTATTTACTTTATGTCAATGACTGTGTTTGTGAGAATGAGTTATTTACTTTATGTCAATGACTGTGTTTGTGAGAATGAGTTATTTACTTTATGTCAATGACTGTGTTTGTGAGAATGGGTTATTTACTTTATGTCAATGACTGTGTTTGTGAGAATGAGTTATTTACTTTATGTCAATGACTGTGTTTGTGAGAATGGGTTATTTACTTTATGTCAATGACTGTGTTTGTGAGAATGAGTTATTTACTTTATGTCAATGACTGTGTTTGTGAGAATGAGTTATTTACTTTATGTCAATGACTGTGTTTGTGAGAATGAGTTATTTACTTTATGTCAATGACTGTGTTTGTGAGAATGGGTTATTTTCTTTATGTCAATGACTGTGTTTGTGAGAATGGGTTATTTTCTTTATGTCAATGACTGTGTTTGTGAGAATGGGTTATTTACTTTATGTCAATGACTGTGTTTGTGAGAATGGGTTATTTACTTTATGTCAATGACTGTGTTTGTGAGAATGAGTTATTTACTTTATGTCAATGACTGTGTTTGTGAGAATGAGTTATTTACTTTATGTCAATGACTGTGTTTGTGAGAATGGGTTATTTACTTTATGTCAATGACTGTGTTTGTGAGAATGGGTTATTTACTTTATGTCAATGACTGTGTTTGTGAGAATGAGTTATTTACTTTATGTCAATGACTGTGTTTGTGAGAATGGGTTATTTACTTTATGTCAATGACTGTGTTTGTGAGAATGAGTTATTTACTTTATGTCAATGACTGTGTTTGTGAGAATGGGTTATTTACTTTATGTCAATGACTGTGTTTGTGAGAATGAGTTATTTACTTTATGTCAATGACTGTGTTTGTGAGAATGAGTTATTTACTTTATGTCAATGACTGTGTTTGTGAGAATGAGTTATTTACTTTATGTCAATGACTGTGTTTGTGAGAATGAGTTATTTACTTTATGTCAATGACTGTGTTTGTGAGAATGAGTTATTTACTTTATGTCAATGACTGTGTTTGTGAGAATGGGTTATTTACTTTATGTCAATGACTGTGTTTGTGAGAATGGGTTATTTACTTTATGTCAATGACTGTGTTTGTGAGAATGAGTTATTTACTTTATGTCAATGACTATGTTTGTGAGAATGGGTTATTTACTTTATGTCAATGACTGTGTTTGTGAGAATGAGTTATTTACTTTATGTCAATGACTGTGTTTGTGAGAATGGGTTATTTACTTTATGTCAATGACTGTGTTTGTGAGAATGAGTTATTTACTTTATGTCAATGACTGTGTTTGTGAGAATGAGTTATTTACTTTATGTCAATGACTGTGTTTGTGAGAATGAGTTATTTACTTTATGTCAATGACTGTGTTTGTGAGAATGGGTTATTTACTTTATGTCAATGACTGTGTTTGTGAGAATGAGTTATTTACTTTATGTCAATGACTGTGTTTGTGAGAATGGGTTATTTACTTTATGTCAATGACTGTGTTTGTGAGAATGAGGTATTTACTTTATGTCAATGACTGTGTTTGTGAGAATGAGTTATTTACTTTATGTCAATGACTGTGTTTGTGAGAATGGGTTATTTACTTTATGTCAATGACTGTGTTTGTGAGAATGAGTTATTTACTTTATGTCAATGACTGTGTTTGTGAGAATGGGTTATTTACTTTATGTCAATGACTGTGTTTGTGAGAATGAGTTATTTACTTTATGTCAATGACTGTGTTTGTGAGAATGAGTTATTTACTTTATGTCAATGACTGTGTTTGTGAGAATGAGTTATTTACTTTATGTCAATGACTGTGTTTGTGAGAATGAGTTATTTACTTTATGTCAATGACTGTGTTTGTGAGAATGAGTTATTTACTTTATGTCAATGACTGTGTTTGTGAGAATGAGTTATTTACTTTATGTCAATGACTGTGTTTGTGAGAATGGGTTATTTACTTTATGTCAATGACTGTGTTTGTGAGAATGGGTTATTTACTTTATGTCAATGACTGTGTTTGTGAGAATGGGTTATTTACTTTATGTCAATGACTGTGTTTGTGAGAATGGGTTATTTACTTTATGTCAATGACTGTGTTTGTGAGAATGAGTTATTTACTTTATGTCAATGACTGTGTTTGTGAGAATGAGTTATTTACTTTATGTCAATGACTGTGTTTGTGAGAATGAGTTATTTACTTTATGTCAATGACTGTGTTTGTGAGAATGAGTTATTTACTTTATGTCAATGACTGTGTTTGTGAGAATGAGTTATTTACTTTATGTCAATGACTGTGTTTGTGAGAATGGGTTATTTACTTTATGTCAATGACTGTGTTTGTGAGAATGGGTTATTTACTTTATGTCAATGACTGTGTTTGTGAGAATGGGTTATTTACTTTATGTCAATGACTGTGTTTGTGAGAATGGGTTATTTACTTTATGTCAATGACTGTGTTTGTGAGAATGAGTTATTTACTTTATGTCAATGACTGTGTTTGTGAGAATGAGTTATTTACTTTATGTCAATGACTGTGTTTGTGAGAATGGGTTATTTACTTTATGTCAATGACTGTGTTTGTGAGAATGAGTTATTTACTTTATGTCAATGACTGTGTTTGTGAGAATGGGTTATTTACTTTATGTCAATGACTGTGTTTGTGAGAATGAGTTATTTACTTTATGTCAATGACTGTGTTTGTGAGAATGAGTTATTTACTTTATGTCAATGACTGTGTTTGTGAGAATGAGTTATTTACTTTATGTCAATGACTGTGTTTGTGAGAATGAGTTATTTACTTTATGTCAATGACTGTGTTTGTGAGAATGAGTTATTTACTTTATGTCAATGACTGTGTTTGTGAGAATGAGTTATTTACTTTATGTCAATGACTGTGTTTGTGAGAATGGGTTATTTACTTTATGTCAATGACTGTGTTTGTGAGAATGGGTTATTTACTTTATGTCAATGACTGTGTTTGTGAGAATGGGTTATTTACTTTATGTCAATGACTGTGTTTGTGAGAATGAGTTATTTACTTTATGTCAATGACTGTGTTTGTGAGAATGGGTTATTTACTTTATGTCAATGACTGTGTTTGTGAGAATGAGTTATTTACTTTATGTCAATGACTGTGTTTGTGAGAATGAGTTATTTACTTTATGTCAATGACTGTGTTTGTGAGAATGAGTTATTTACTTTATGTCAATGACTGTGTTTGTGAGAATGAGTTATTTACTTTATGTCAATGACTGTGTTTGTGAGAATGAGTTATTTACTTTATGTCAATGACTGTGTTTGTGAGAATGGGTTATTTACTTTATGTCAATGACTGTGTTTGTGAGAATGGGTTATTTACTTTATGTCAATGACTGTGTTTGTGAGAATGGGTTATTTACTTTATGTCAATGACTGTGTTTGTGAGAATGGGTTATTTACTTTATGTCAATGACTGTGTTTGTGAGAATGAGTTATTTACTTTATGTCAATGACTGTGTTTGTGAGAATGAGTTATTTACTTTATGTCAATGACTGTGTTTGTGAGAATGAGTTATTTACTTTATGTCAATGACTGTGTTTGTGAGAATGAGTTATTTACTTTATGTCAATGACTGTGTTTGTGAGAATGAGTTATTTACTTTATGTCAATGACTGTGTTTGTGAGAATGGGTTATTTACTTTATGTCAATGACTGTGTTTGTGAGAATGGGTTATTTACTTTATGTCAATGACTGTGTTTGTGAGAATGGGTTATTTACTTTATGTCAATGACTGTGTTTGTGAGAATGGGTTATTTACTTTATGTCAATGACTGTGTTTGTGAGAATGAGTTATTTACTTTATGTCAATGACTGTGTTTGTGAGAATGAGTTATTTACTTTATGTCAATGACTGTGTTTGTGAGAATGGGTTATTTACTTTATGTCAATGACTGTGTTTGTGAGAATGAGTTATTTACTTTATGTCAATGACT
The DNA here is from genome assembly GCA_963921405.1 of Cepaea hortensis. Taxonomy (NCBI): domain Eukaryota; kingdom Metazoa; phylum Mollusca; class Gastropoda; order Stylommatophora; family Helicidae; genus Cepaea; species Cepaea hortensis. Next base: position 494,230,615 of record OY992876.1, on the reverse strand, counting down.
GTGTTTGTGAGAATGGGTTATTTACTTTATGTCAATGACTGTGTTTGTGAGAATGAGTTATTTACTTTATGTCAATGACTGTGTTTGTGAGAATGAGTTATTTACTTTATGTCAATGACTGTGTTTGTGAGAATGAGTTATTTACTTTATGTCAATGACTGTGTTTGTGAGAATGAGTTATTTACTTTATGTCAATGACTGTGTTTGTGAGAATGAGTTATTTACTTTATGTCAATGACTGTGTTTGTGAGAATGAGTTATTTACTTTATGTCAATGACTGTGTTTGTGAGAATGGGTTATTTACTTTATGTCAATGACTGTGTTTGTGAGAATGGGTTATTTACTTTATGTCAATGACTGTGTTTGTGAGAATGGGTTATTTACTTTATGTCAATGACTGTGTTTGTGAGAATGAGTTATTTACTTTATGTCAATGACTGTGTTTGTGAGAATGAGTTATTTACTTTATGTCAATGACTGTGTTTGTGAGAATGAGTTATTTACTTTATGTCAATGACTGTGTTTGTGAGAATGAGTTATTTACTTTATGTCAATGACTGTGTTTGTGAGAATGGGTTATTTACTTTATGTCAATGACTGTGTTTGTGAGAATGGGTTATTTACTTTATGTCAATGACTGTGTTTATGAGAATGAGTTATTTACTTTATGTCAATGACTGTGTTTGTGAGAATGAGTTATTTACTTTATGTCAATGACTGTGTTTGTGAGAATGGGTTATTTACTTTATGTCAATGACTGTGTTTGTGAGAATGAGTTATTTACTTTATGTCAATGACTGTGTTTGTGAGAATGGGTTATTTACTTTATGTCAATGACTGTGTTTGTGAGAATGAGTTATTTACTTTATGTCAATGACTGTGTTTGTGAGAATGAGTTATTTACTTTATGTCAATGACTGTGTTTGTGAGAATGAGTTATTTACTTTATGTCAATGACTGTGTTTGTGAGAATGAGTTATTTACTTTATGTCAATGACTGTGTTTGTGAGAATGAGTTATTTACTTTATGTCAATGACTGTGTTTGTGAGAATGAGTTATTTACTTTATGTCAATGACTGTGTTTGTGAGAATGAGTTATTTACTTTATGTCAATGACTGTGTTTGTGAGAATGAGTTATTTACTTTATGTCAATGACTGTGTTTGTGAGAATGAGTTATTTACTTTATGTCAATGACTGTGTTTGTATGTCTGTCTAACAGAGATGTCCGGGCAGTTCTGTACTCTCAAGCACGTCATTTCCGAAAAATCAAAACCGAAGAACATGCAGCAGAAATGGCGGGACATTTCTGCCGACAAGCCAGCAAAGATTTCCAGGTCTTTCAGCGGTTAAACAAGAAGTTCCCTGGACGTGTGAAGGGGATTCGTTATGAGCATGGCTGCCTGGATCCCGTAAACTACGCCCGCACCATCTATAAGTTTGCTGGTTTAACATTCAACAACACAACCAAACAATATGTACAACAAATCACAAAATCTAAGTCATCTCAGGGCGCTCAGGTTGATCCGTATAGTGTTGTACGGCAGGACTCTATCCAAGCGATGAATCAATGGAGACAAACAGCAGGATTCAGAACTGTAACAAAAATTGACAAGATTTGCGAGAGTGTCTACACTCTGTTTGGATATACAGCTGTTCGGTCACAGTGGGAGTTGAAGTCCAATCAGTTGTTAATGAAACCCGTTTATAATAGTATTTTTGGTACGACCAAATGACAAAAAAAAATGTGAACCTATTTATGTCAAGTATCGTGAATAGTGTGTGTGTGTGTGTGTGTGTGTGTGTGTGTGCGCGCGTGTGCGTGTGCGTGTGTGTGTGTGTGTGTGTGTTAAAGCGTTCGCTGTAAATAACACAAACAAAACAGAGGTAATGACTATAACTAAAGAAGAACAAACAACAACAATTCACCTAAACGAACATCCCTTGAAACAAGTAAAGCGTTTCAAGTACCTAGGAAGTATAAAATCATCAAATGGCAGATCAGAAGACGAGATCGAAAATAAATGCAATAAGGCAAATCAACTCATTGGACAAATGGCACCAATACTAAAGAACAAATATATATCAGTAACTACTAAGAGAGCACTTTACAACACAATCTTCCTGCCAACTCTGTGCTACCAATGCCAAACCTGGACAATGACAGAAAAAGAGAAAAGAAAAATCACAACAATAGAAATGAGGTTTCTGAGAAGATTACTCAACGTAACAAAAAGAGATAAGATCAGAAATGAAGAAATTAGGACTAAAGTGGGGGTTAAAGAAGCATTAGATTTTATTAGAAAGCAGCAAGTCAAATGGTTTGGCCATGCAAGTAGGTTACCAGTCAACAGCATACCACACCAAGCAATGATGTACAAACCCGATGGAAACAGAGAAAGAGGCCGACCACGTAAACGCTGGACGGAGGGAATAGCAGAGTCCATGGGAATATCGATATATGAAGCCCATAATCGGGCACTCTCACGAAGTTTATACTTCACCTCGACACCGCAAGGTACAAGAGGAACATGATGAGATGAGATGAGATGAGATGAGATGAAATGAGATGAAGCGTCCGCTGGCTTTGAACTCAATCCTAGTCTATAAACGTGCTACTACTAGTGCACCGGACTGATTTTTGAGTCTGGATTAACTTTCCCTATTACCAGTGTCCTTCGTCATCAGGCGAACCCACTTGGACTTCTGAGGTACTTGTAATTAACGTTCCCAGGTCAATGAAAAAAATAAATAGCATTTTAGTCCATCTGGCCGGTGCAAGGATTGAGCCCGATACCTCAGCATCAGCACACCGGATGTTTAAGAACGATTTCTCTTATCCATTCGGCAATGCTGACCTCCTGTTTTGTATTCGGTCTCTCTGTCTTGTCGGTCCTGTACTCGCTGAACAAGACAACGCGAGAGCAAAGACATGTCTCTGGTAGGAAGGGCAACCCACTCAAACACACAACATAATAGATGCTCTCTAGCTGCATCCGAGGGAGTCTCCGTGACCAAGTGGTTACTTCGCATTCCGAAGGTTGTAGATTTGATTCCTGGCTACCTTGTTCGGTTCACGGATGCAGCTTTCTCCCAGACCCCTTGGTATCGTCGCTGAAGCTATAGAGTTCGTGCTTTCTACACTTCCGACAGGCCGCTCTCCAGAAAGAGACCGAGCATAAAGCACCTACGTTTTATCCCATATGGCTCAGTCTCTTTCCGCAGCTAACTGCCGAAAGCGTTGCACAAAGTACGAACTCCGTACTTCCAGCGACGACCCCCAGGAGTCTCCGAAAAAAGGCACTCGCGAACCGGGAGAGCTTTCCTGAATTAAACCCACATCCTTCGGAGCCCGAGTCAGACGGCCATATGGGAGAAAACTTGGTGCAATGAAGTCGATGCTCTAGCCCTTTGAACACCTGTTTAACTGTAGCCCTGATGTCTCTACCAGTTTGATCTGACCGTATTCTAACTCTCACCTGTAAGTTTCCCCTTTCTCACTGTATCGGTGTATGATCAGGCAGATGTTGCCAGGGCCTTTTGGGATCAATTGTAAAGTGTGGATGACTAGATACATCAGTATCATTCCTTCATCATGTGCCATGCCAGTAAGAGTGGAAACAATTAGGTATATTCAGCTCCTGCGAAAAGAATAGACAAACTAAACACAGACATAATGCACATACCTTACAAAGAAATCCATCGTACACAGGTGAAAACAAAGTATGAAGCAATCAATAAAAACATAAAATGAAATAATAAAATTAAAAACAAAATAAGTACAGTAAAACACAAAGGACGGCCGACGTTTCGATTCTAAGAATCTTTGTCAAGGACACGAAAACACAAATAGATTTTTTTTTAAACGAGAAGAAAACAGAAAAAAACAAACACACTAAATAAATTTACACAACTACTTGGTTCCCATGTGTGAGTAGAAATTGTGGTTTGAACCCGTTTACAAAGGCTCTCTTTTGGCTCAAAAGTTTACGCATAGTTAGGTTGCCGGAGGGCCAGATAGGATTTGTGTTGTCAAAGATATGTGAACAGTCCGATATGAATATATAGAGGTGTGTAGACAGTTAGGTATGGATATAGAGAGGGAGGACAGCATAGTTATAGTGTAAATAGTTCGATGTGAATAAATAGAGGCGTGTGAACAGTTGGATATGAATATATAGAGAGAAGATGGCATAGTTATACAGTGGCGTCCACAACAGTATTGATACCTGCTGGATGGAAGCATCCCAGAAAGTTAATTAATTGGCTTTCAATTTTGAGCCCAATGGAGCTGTAGGAGAAGCAAGGTTTCATTCAATGAAGTGACACATACTTCGCCGACTCCATTATGGTTAGAAGAACTAACAGGACAGGTTTATCAGCGTCCTGGTTAATATCTCTGTGGTGTTCCCTAAAGCGGCCGGCAAGGTGTCTGCCAATTTGGCCAATATAGTTCATGTCACATCGCTTGCAGATGATAACATATATAAGATTGCTGGGTGTGCAAGTAAAAGAATCTCTCAAGGAGAATGCGCCTAGGGGGATTGCAATCGCTGGTGTCTGAAAAACGTATGGGTATGTCAGACAAATCTTACGGTGGCATTTAAATGAGCCCACAGATGAAGTATCTGTGGGGAGGCGAATATGCGCAAAGTAGTCTCTGAGGCTCTGTTTCGGAGGAAAATTACTCTAGGGCCGTTAGAGAACACCTCACGAGTGGTTGGATTGGATTCCAGGATAGACCAGTGTCGGAGAAAAAATATGCTTGATGGCATAGGCATGTGGATGGAAGGTGGGGATAAGCTTAGGTTCATTGTTAGGAGGTCGCGTTTTTATTTATAAGGGGCATTTCACCCGAGACTTGGTTTATACGGCGGAAAGCTGTGGACAGGATGTTCTCTCGGTAGGTACGTTTGCGGAAAAAGTCAAGCATTTCATGGGCTTTCTCGAGGAAGTCATTAAGAGTGGGTGGTCATATTTCGCCATCTTCCACGATCACCCGTAAAGTCTGTGCTTTTGTCCCGACCATAGCATAAGATCAAGCCGTTCAGTTTGCGGTTTTCGTCACATGGAGGGAATTGCCAATATTTTCACATGAAAGAACAAGTAGCAGAAATTGGTGGAAAATTTCTGCTGCAAAGATTTCCAGATCTTCCTCTGCTTAAACAAGAATTTCCCAGATTCGTTATGAACAGGGATGCCTGGATCCCGTACAATACGCCTGTACCATCTACAGCTTTGTTTGTTTAAACTTCAACAACATAACCAGACAATATGAACAACAAATAACAAAATCTAAGTCAAATCAAGGCGCCCGGGTTGAGCCGTATATTGTTGTACAGCAGGATTCTACCCAAGCGTTGAACCAATGGAGATTGAGTGAAGGTTTAAAAACTATGACAAAAATTGACAAGATTTGTGAGGAGGATTATTATACTTTTAGATATAGGCCTACAGTTACGAGAAAAATTGGTTTCAAATCTATTATTAGCCAAACCAGTTTCTGGTGGTCTCTTTGGTAAACTTGACAATGAAATGTTTGGGAGTCTCCTTCATAGTGTGCTGTATTGTACCATCTGCATGACTTGTCTTTAGTAACTGGTTGGGATCTGTCTCTTGACAGTTTTTACTTGTTTTATTGACTGAGAATGGATGGACGTATGGACACACACACACACACGCACACACGCGCACACGCGCACACGCGCGCACGCACGCACGCACGCACACACACATAGTTTGCTTCAACACGTTTTGAACCCACAAAAAGCTAACCACATATGTCAGAGTGGATTATATATCAGTGGCAATCAACAGTATAAGCATAACAAATGTCATTACTCACTATAGTATCTTGCGGTGGAGGGCAGGGGTGTCTTGAGCCTGAGGAATTAAGGCAGCCTGGTTATTGCAGTCGCGGTGAACTGTTCAGGTTAGGGTTTTACTTTTTTCCCCTGACGGAAAACAAAAATTCACACCTCATAGAGGATTTGAACCCGAGTCTCACGAATGGGTGCCGGCGTTCCAACCACACGTTCCAGCCACTCGCTTTTCAGTATAAGTAACCACTGGAATAGGCAGTAGTAAACGGTGTGTGCAATGAAGTCATCAAATGACTTCAACACTAGCCTTAGGACTGATTAAAACAATGGCGACGATGATAACTGGGAACAACAGAGTCAAGAATATGTTGTATATATGGAATGAAAACAATAAAATACAAAGGTTCTAGAAACACTGGGAATGAAAAGAGTGTTGATGAAAGAAATAAAAAAGAGGCAAGAGAAATAATCGGCCATGTTAAAAGACAGAACTCTTATTAAAACCATCCTGGAGGGTAAGGTCGAAGGCAAGTGAACAAGAGGTAGACAACGAGACATTGGGGGAAGATAATATCAAGAGATGGGCGAACAGCAGTCTGACAGAATGTACAGTCAGGGCTAGAGACAGACAGTGTTGGAGATCCACTACATCTAACCTTCATTGTGAAGACGGCACCTGATCGACTGGATGGAGTGACATGGTCAGATGACTTCACCCCACCAACTCTTCAGACTAACACATGATGATGATGATGATAAATATTTCGAACAAAATATGACGGCATTGAAACAAGGTCCATTAACTTTCATTTACTGAAGATAAGATTAACGTCCCCTGATTTCTATTTCTTTATTGTTGTATTTTACGAGTGTCCAACAATACTTCATACATGAAATCCTCATACATAAATTTAGCATAAAAGAGTACAATAAAGCTAAGTTAACATAAAAGAGTACATTATATCAAGGTTACCGAGTACATGAAATCATGGTTAACATAAAAGAGTACACGAAATCAAGTTTAGCAGAAAGGAGTATATAAAATAAAAATAATTTGTTTTTCATGAAATATACAAAAAATAAACGTGGACATAAAAGAATACATTAAATTTAAGTCAACTAGCATAAACATGAAATGGAATTAAACGTGAAAGCGTACTTCTTCTTCTTCTTCAGCGTTCCGAGCCATTGAGGTTCTTTGCTGCAAATACAATCCGTCTCCATTCGTCTCTCTGGTGGACCTTCTCTTGCCAGTCGTTGATTCCAAGTGCTTGCAGGTCTGTACATGTATTATCTCTCCACCGCCTTCTTGGTCTACCTCGGGGTCTACGGTCATTTATTTCCTGAGTGTAAGCGATTTTTGTTTCCCTATTATCTTCCATTCTTTCTATATGCCCCAGCCATTGTAGTCTATTAGCCTTCATGATACCAGTGATTAGCGGGGACTTAAACAGATCATAAATGTCTTTGTTACTTCTTCTTTTCCACTCTCCACTTTGTGTATCCCTAATGGGTCCAAAGATGCGTCTTAAAATTTTGTTCTCAAAGGTTTGTAACAAGGCTTCGTCTCCTTTCGTTGTACTCCAGGTTTCAGAGCCATACAGCACAACTGGTCTGATCAGTGTTTTGTATATTGTGATTTTGGTGTTACGAGATAGCGCCTTTGATTTTAGTAGATGTTGTAGTGCATAGTATATCTTATTTCCAGAGTTGATTCTAGTTTGTATTTCTTCCCTTATGATGTTGGAGCAGTTGAAGATCGTACCCAGGTATTTGTATGTTTCCGTTCTTTTAATGGTCATATTATCTATTTGTATGTGGCCAGAGTTTCTAGCCATTCCGTCTCTTGAAATTACCATATATTCTGTCTTATCTTGGTTGATAACCAGCCCCATCTGTTGGGCTTTTTCCTTTAAGTGAGTCAATATTTCCAATGTCTTTTGTGAAAGCGTACTAACAATCAAAATCTTAAACAGAGATAAATGTGAAATAAAACTGTGGATAAATGTAGATAAAATAAAAGCATAATCATACGCATACAATTTAAATTAGCAGACAACATAATGCGAAATGGTCAGCTTGGCCTAACAGATAAGAGTGTTAGTTCTTAAACATCTAATGAGCTGGTGGCGAGGTAGGGGGTTTAACCCCTACACCGGTCAGCTGAACTCAATACTTCTCATCCTTGACTTGGGTATGCAAATTACAAGTACCTCTGAAGTAGGAGTCCCAGTTAACAACCACAAGGCAGAGCCTAACCAAACAACAGACTCCCAGTTAACAAACTCCTCGGACGACCGACCCATCCGTGTAAACGACAGCATCATCCTTTAAATAATTCTCGAAGATCAGAGCCTGTACTTCCGCCTCCACAGCAGCTGGATTTTCTTGTCTGCATTTCATGTCTAGTTGGATGCACACTGAAAAGGATGTAAGAGCTCTGTTGGCACTTGTAGCCACTCCTCGCCAGGTTCTAAGTCCTCAAGTGAACACACCTGCTGAAGAATGTCTTCGGCTTGACCCATCCACGACTTTCCTCTGTTTAACCTGCTGCCCTTTACCCTCTTAATCTCGATATGCATTGGATGTTGTGAGTTTGCGTTGGCTCTGAGATAGGCACGTGCTTAGCAAATTTGTATTCTGTCCTTCATGGTTGGAAAATCAAGAATGTAGCGCATCGCCCTGCATGCTGTATCTTTTGTACATCCAAGAATTAGAAGAAGAAGAAGAAGAAGAAGAAGAAGAAGAAGAAGAAGAAGAAGAAAAGTAGGAGGGGGGAAGAGGAGGAGGGGGAGGAGGAGGAGGATGAGGATGAGGAGGAGGAGAAGGAGAAAATGTAAATGGAGAAGAAGTAAAAAGAGGAGGTGGAGGGGGAGGACCAGAAGTACAGCAAGCAACAACAGCAACCTAAAGAAAGTTCATTATTTGAGAGACTGCTGAAGACTGTCTCCCAACAGTTAGCACAAGGATCAGTATTACAATCACTGTAACTGGACGACCAAGGGCATGCCACTCCCCCAGCAGCATCTGCATCAAGCACAACCTTTACTGGCTTATTTCACTAATGTTAAAGTTAGGGCAGACTGGCTCAGATGTGCTGCCTCCTCTTCTGTGTGGGTGTAGTAATCTAATATAATAAACTAGGAGACTACACACCCCAGCTGAAAATAGAAAATAGTCGGCAGAGCAACAAACACATGACATTCATCCAGTAAATTGTTGTATTCAGTACTTCTTCTTCTTCTTCAGCGTTCCGAGCCATTGAGGTTCTTTGCTGCAAATACAATCCGTCTCCATTCGTCTCTCTGGTGGACCTTCTCTTGCCAGTCGTTGATTCCAAGTGCTTGTAGGTCTGTACATGTATTATCTCTCCACCGTCTTCTTGGTCTACCTCGGGGTCTACGGCCATTTATTTCCTGAGTGTAAGCGAGTTTTGTTTCCCTATTATCTTCCATTCTTTCTATATGCCCCAGCCATTGTAGTCTATTAGCCTTCATGATACCAGTGATTAGCGGGGACTTAAACAGATCATAAATGTCTTTGTTACTTCTTCTTTTCCACTCTCCACTTTGTGAATCCCTAATGGGTCCAAAGATGCGTCTTAAAATTTTGTTCTCAAAGGTTTGTAACAAGGCTTCGTCTCCTTTCGTTGTACTCCAGGTTTCAGAGCCATACAGCACAACTGGTCTGATCAGTGTTTTGTATATTGTGATTTTGGTGTTACGAGATAGCGCCTTTGATTTTAGTAGATGTTGTAGTGCATAGTATATCTTATTTCCAGAGTTGATTCTAGTTTGTATTTCTTCCCTTATGATGTTGGAGCAGTTGAAGATCGTACCCAGGTATTTGTATGTTTCCGTTCTTTTAATGGTCATATTATCTATTTGTATGTGGCCAGAGTTTCTAGCCATTCCGTCTCTTGAAATTACCATATATTCTGTCTTATCTTGGTTGATAACCAGCCCCATCTGTTGGGCTTTTTCCTTTAAGTGAGTCAATATTTCCAATGTCTTTTGTTCACTTTGCCCTATAATATCTATATCATCTGCATAACCAAGCAGCTTGGATGTTCCTCCAATATCACATTCCTCCTTTACCTTCCTTACAACTTTCTCTAGAGCCAGATTGAAGAGTAGCGGCGATAGTGCATCACCCTGTTTCAAGCCAGATGTTATTTGGAAGGGGTCTGATTTCCTGCCTTTATATGTTACTATATTATAAGTATCTTCCATGCATAGTCTGGTCATGTTGATTAACTTCCTTGGTATTCCAAATTCCTGCATAGCATTCCATAGACTATTCCTATGGACACTATCATAAGCCTTTTTAAAATCCACAAAAATGTTATGGAGATCTCTTTTATATTCCCAATGTTTCTCGGCCATTTGTCGTAAGATAAATATCTGATCTATTGTTGATCTGTTTTGTCTAAAACCCGCCTGGTAGTCACCTAATATGTCTTCTGAATATGGTTTTAGTCTATTTAGTAATACTGCGGATAGTATCTTATAGCTTGTGGACAGTAGTGATATTCCTCTATAATTTCCACATTGGAACTTGTCTTTTTTCTTAAAGATAGGTATCAATAATGACTCTTTCCAGTCATGGGGTAATTCTTCTGTCCTCCAGATTTTTATTATTAGTTCGTATAGCTTTAGATGTAATGCATGGCCACCTGCCTTTATAAATTCAGCAGCAATTCCATCAGTCCCAGTTGCCTTATTGTTTTTAAGTCGTGTGATTACATATAGGATTTCTTCAAATGTAGGTTCTTCAATTTGTGGTTCGCATGTTAGAACCTCTTCCTGTGAGAAAATGTGACTTGGAGCTTCACAATTTAGTAATTCAATAAAATATTCTTTCCATGTGTTGCACATTTCCTCATTGGTATTTATCATATTCCCATTTTTGTCTTTTAAACCATATGTGTTTTGTTGGTGCCCTCGTTTCATTGACTTCAGTTCTTTAAAAAATTTTCTGGATTCATTTTTCTGGTGATTAGTTTCCATATCTTTGATTATATTACTCATATATTCTCGCTTCTGCTGTCTGACTATTTTTGTAGCCTCTTTACATTCATTTCTATAATGCTCTTCCTTTTGGATGTTATTGATGTCATTTTACCATACATGTCTGGCATTCTTCTTCCTAATGACTGCTTCTTCACATTTATGATTGAACCATCTGTTCTTTCTATGCGTGGTTAACACACCGAGACATTCTTCTGCGGTAGACTGAATTGTATTCTTGATGTTCAACCAAGTTTGGTCAATGCTTTCCTCCAAAGGGTTTTGCAGAGTTTCAAGTTTACATTTTATTTCATCTGTAAATTTCTCTTTGACTGTAATGTCTTGCAGTTTTTCTCTGTTATATGTTGGGTGTAATCTTTGTAATTTAGTATAGAAAGCTCTCTTAAGTTTTATTTTAAATTTTGCTCCAACGAGGAAGTGGTCACTGTGGCACTCAGCTCCTCTATAACTTCTGACTTGCTGTATGTTTGATGCATTTCTGTTGTTAATTAAAATGTGATCTATTTGATTATAGGTTCTCTTGTCACATGATTTCCAAGTTTGTTTGCGTATATCCTTTCTTTGTAGTCTGGTACTGCTAACCTGCAGTCCTTTGGCTTCTGCCAGGTTGATGACTCTCCATCCATTATCATTTGAAGTTGTATGTAGGCTTTCCATACCGGCCACTTTTTTATTAGTTTGCTCTCTCTCTATTTTTGCATTGAAGTCTCCCAGCACAATCAGGATGTCCTGTTTGTATTCAGTACTTGACACCTATAATTGCTTTTCAAAATGTCCATCTAATATAAGCCAGATGTCCATCTAAAACAAGCCAGATGCCCTGTCTCTGTTGCTGTTAGAATAGCTAAATATCAAATTGAGACAACCAACCCACAGTGGGATATCTATAGCATGCATAATTCTGACAAGATCCTTTAACTAGAACTGGCAACATCATATATAACAGAAACAATAGGAGCCCTATTGTCAACCAACACAGAACTGGCAATATTATCCACCGCACTGTGATACATTTGTTGGGGGGGGGGGGGTGATCTGGGGACCTTCGGGCTTATACAGAGTGCAAGAATGACTACCCCGACAGATAACAAGAAACATGAGAAGCACTCACGTCTGCTTGATGAAAAGTTGTGCATGAGTTGTTCAACTATGGATATGATTGCTGGACACTGGATGATGTAATTGTGGAAGAGCACGAGGAGGAGGAGAAGTAGTTTACCTTATTCGTCATTCCTCGAGCGAGATGTGCATTATGAGGTGAATGTTGAGAATAGCGTTGCCAGAAAAGAAAACAAACGCCCAGGTATATTGAACTGCAGGTGTGACTAGGCCGCTCGTTAAATATGTCGGGAGAAGACAATTAAATTTAGGAGATATACCAGCAGACGATTGTCTTCAGAGATATACCAGCAGACGATTGTCTTCAGAGATATACCAGCAGACGATTGTCTTCAGAGATATACCAGCAGACGATTGTGTTCACCTCCAGGTCTCCACAATGAAGTGGTTAAGCTGCCAGCCTCGCGATCTGAAGGTTGTTTGTTCAATTCTGGACTTTGTCATTCGGTTTGCGAGTGCAATTGTTTCTGAGACTCATGGGGTTCGTCACTGGAGCTACAGAGTGTGTGCTTGGTGAGATGCTTATTGGCAGGCCATCCTACAGAAAGAGACCGAGCCATATGGGTATAAAATCTGGTGCAATGAAGTCGACCCCATTGCCTTTAAACCAGCAGCAGAGATGGAACAGAAAAACTGAACCGAGTGTGGGAACATGAAGCCTATACGCAGGCACTCTCCTGCTGTTTATACTTCAACTCGACACCGCAAGGTACAAGAGGAATATGATGACATGCGATGAGGTGATGAGTGGGAGAAAATCAGAGACACGAGACAGAGAAAGGGATATGTAGACCGTTGAACAACTAAGCTAACTAACATAAACAACTTCATGAACGTGTATCAGACAACAGAGAAAACTGAAGAGAGTGATCACCAGGGCCTGCTCCAGAGTTGGCGCCTACAGATATGATGAGGCTTAAAATGAAAACCTTAGAGTTGATTTTGTTTTGTTATTTTTGTTATTTTTTGTTATTTTTTTTTTGGTGGTGAATAAATTATGAAACAGTAAATAACAAATGTATAATGTTTCGATGTAGTCACCACTGCCTTCAATGCCAGTCCTGCAGCGTCGACCAATTGCTTGGATTTGTGTATAAAAGAAGTCTCCTGGTAATTACTTAAAGTGCTTAACCCGGTCGTGAACAGTCTATCACAGAAGTCACGCAGTTATGTACTCCAGTCATACACTTGCTGGACTGACAGGCATGCATCACCATACTGGACCTTCATTGGTTGATTTTTAGCAAGATTACGCTCAGTAGTTTGCCATTGCTTTCTGAGCGGCCGGCTCACATACCCCCGTAAGTAACTAACGCGACGCGATTCGCTACCGTATCTCGCGCAGCTGCGATATCCTCCGTGGGTATACCGGATTACGGAGAAAGTCAATAATCTCTTCGCCAGGGAGACCGGCAACTCTTTCTATGCTATAGTATTTTACGTGCGCTAACATTAGTTAACTCTTTCAATGCTATGACATACTATTAATTGTGTTTATTGTGTAATTATTTACTGCTGTGTATTGACAGCTGAATATTTCGGATACATTCATGTAATAAAAGAGAAGAATATCTTCGTAAGCTAGTTATTGCTTTTATGTGTGTTAGAAAACATCATAGCCACGTACCACTCGAGGCGAAGTGCAGTTAGAACACAAGAAGGTATATCAGTTAGTTAGTTACTCACGGTTCCAACTTCACAGCAACAGGTCATCCCCATTATGCTCCGTTCCTGTGCCAGTGAATATCACACAAAACGCTCCCCACTGCCCAATGTGAAAAGTGGAAAATACAGGAGTCTCGACAAACAACATCCCGCACAGATACACTGTGCATAATGCCGCCGCCAGAATGTCAACACAATAGTCCCCCACGAAACACACAGTTCATCTCTGATGGAATCGACAGTTATTTTCTCATCTGGGTGTTTCCTAGATGTTCACCCACACAGTCCAGACACCTCTAGATGTTGTCTGTTCCGTTTTCAGATATTTAACAATGCTGTCGCCAGAATGCCAACACAAAAGACCTCCACGAAACCATGCAGTCCATCTTCGGTGGAAGCGGCAGCTATTTTCCCATCAATATGTCCACAGTCAATACAAGAGTAAAACAGGGATGTGTGCTCTCTTCTTTGCTATTTAATATCTACATGGACAGAATATCCAAGAAGCAAGTCTTGACAGAACAGATTCAGAAAATTTAGAACTCTTTACTTCAGATGAAACATTTGATCCACAGGAAATAAATGAACTTCTATTGCAGACGATCAGTGCCTATTTTATAGCGACGAGGGCAGATTGCAAAATTATATTAATAATTTGAGTTCATCATGCAGCAGATACAATATGAGTATAAATACAGCCCAATCCGAAGTAATGCAAGTTAGCAGATCGCCTGGTCCACTAAGTATACAGATAAAAAGCAGATCTCTGAAACAAATTAAAGAATTCACATATCTTGGAAGTATGATCACAGAAGATGGCAGATTGGACAGAGAAATCGAAATCAGATGTCAAAAAGCTAGTGCACTTTCTACATCAACTATCACCCTTACTGAAACATCCAAATATACCCATGTCCGCAATACGACAGATAATAAACAACATATTCACACCAATCCTATGCTACCAATCTCAAACTTGGATGTTATCCAAATCACACGTTCGCAAAATCAACACCTATGAGATGAGATGCCTGAGGAGAGCTGCCAACTTAAAATTTTGAGACCGAGTAAGGAGTGCTGTTATTAGACAGACAGTAGGATCAACACCTTGTGCCACATTTATTGAAAGACAGAAGATCAAGTGGTTTGGCCATGTCGTTAGAATGCAACACCATCAACTACCAGCACCGGCCCTATACCAAAGGTCATCCGCGACGAGACCAAGATGACATCCAAGAAGAACGACATGAAATGAAACATTGCAGTGCCGCCCATCGGACGCTGGAACGCACATTATTCCTTCTCACGGCGATTGACGGCAGAAGTGGAAGATGGTGATGATGATGATTGCCACATTGCGTTTAGACATAATGACGTCATCGGAAAATGCGGTAGAAAATCATAGAGGAAAACACCACAAGAAACTAAGAAACGGTGGATAAAGAACACAAAGGACAGTGACGTCAGTTATCAACAGAAAGGACATTGATTGAGAAGGTACTAGCTGGCCGTGAAATGCAAATATTGGCGATAGAATAGTGTTGGCACATGAAACAGTGGCTGCGACGGAGATAGCAGGGAAAGAAGATATACAGGGTTTGCTACAACGTGTCGCTACATAACTTACGGGGTACCTAGACCTACATCGCGCAGAGCGGCAAAGTAGAACTGCAGGCAGAACGACAGAAGGGCAACGGAAGATGCGAAGGTACAATCTCTATGTAAGCAGGTTAGTGTTGAGTATCAATGAGTTCCTGTAAATAGAACTAGGTCCCGCTTGGCAACAACAAGCACCTAGGTACGGATAGAATTGATAGAAAATCTCAAACTGACTGTGAGATCTTATTAAATGTTATTACGTTTCAAAATCTTCAACATGACAGTTGGCTTCGTCATTTCCCTGCCGTTCCAGTTCTGAACTTTGCTCGTTTACTTTTATAAGTTTGTGTCGAGCCGAAATGATTGATCGTGCTATTTGGACATTTTTCATGTAATTGTTATGAATGCTGGACTTATAGCATGGCAGCCTTGGGTGCATCGTTTTTCCGGGAGTGCCAACAGAAAATATTACTAACTAGTCACTCATTCACATCCGCCATTTGCCACTTATTTGCACTGGCCAGGAAAACATCGGAACCCAATCACAAAAGTAATTATCTGTATAATTATTAGTCAAGTCAGGAATCGTGTCTACCACCAGTCTGCATCAAGTTTATATAGACAGGAAACATACCATTTACACGTGGATATCTTCTTTGCGTTCATCCGAAGTGTTTTTTCAGATGTGATTGCGGTGTGTCTAGTTAGGCACCCTTGGATCGAAACCCTTAGGCCAACACATCCGGCTTTTAGCGTGCATTTTTGACCAGGTTAGCATTCCTGGGAGACTCTCACTTTTGTGGCGCCATCTGCAACCATGCTGGCCAAGGTGGAACGGTCGAAGACAACGGTCATCCCTCAAAGGAAGGCAGGGACAGTCCATAGCATTTTCCGCCATCCAAGGTTGCTTCCATAGTTGCAGGGCCGACACATAACGCCCTGGATCTGGGCTCACCGAGGGAGATCGTCACGTCCTGCTCATGGCTGCTTTAAATCCTCACTTCAATATATTGGTCATTTCGTTTCCCCGGGTCATTCCCGCACAAACCAGACAGGTTTGCAGACGGCATCCACTCAGCGAGTTTTCGGACATGTGCTTGTCGTTGCGCCCATCAGAGCTTTTCCAGGCTCAACAGACATTCGGAAAACTACCCAGTCAGAGCTGTTCCGAACAAGAGCGGCATTCGGAAACTAGGTAGTCAGAGCTGTTCCTAGCACGAGAGACATTCGGGCGAGACATTTCACTCGGACGTAATTGCGTAGTGTCAATTTTTAGTTTGCCACCCGTAGGCCGACACTTCCGACTTCTGGCGGGCATTTTTTAGTGAGGTTAGCCTTCCTCTGGTTTCGAGACACGTTAGACTGTTGTAATGTCACCCACATCTCAGCTGGTCAAGATAGAACGATCAACGATATCGCGGACGGCCCTCAAAGGAAGGCAGGGGCAGACCATGGGCATCATCTCACTATCCGAGGGGGCTTCCATAATTGCAGAGCCGGCACATTTTGCTCTGAGACTGGGCTCACCCAAGGAGTTTCCACGTCCTGCTCATGGCTGCTTTTATTCCTCACTTCCATGTGTTGAGCATCCCGCTTGCCACTGATCGCTCAAGCACACACCAGGAGCGGTCAGATTGCGGGCGACATCCACTCGGTAAGCTTTTGCTTGTGACTTCAACCCACGCAATAGGTACGCTCGCCGTGCGTTCCATTTTGCGTTGAGACGTTCTTCCACTTATATCTACTCTCTCTATGAGTTAGATACAGAGTTTCCGTAACCATGCCCTTCGACTGGGGCACTTTTCTTTCTTTTTTTGTACTCGCTCACGAGGTAGGCTACATGTGCTGCCGGCTCAGCACCTTACCTTCGTGCAGCAGTGAACGGGAAACGGTCTGGCCCTCTCATCCGGGAATCCCTCATATCCCCCAGCTGAGAGCCTTCGAACATGTATCAGACCTGAGCATGTAGCTTGCTCAGTATCACGTTTCTTTTTTCCGGTAGACGGGTATCGCCTGGCTCTCAGATCCGAGGGTTTGTGGCTTAGAGGCGTTCAGCCACAGCCCTCGACAGGGAGCCTTAAGAGTTTTGTCCGAACCAAGAAATTCTGCCTTCGTGCACCTGATTTAAATTTTGACTGCTATCCTCAGTCTATATCTGCAGAGCAGCAGGTTGTGTCTTTCTTAGTCTGGTCCCTATCCCATAAACTGTCCGATATGTAATTTTTCACCCATCGGCAAGCAAATGGGGTCGATGGGACACGCAAGCTCCCCCACCACGTCAAGGTGGAGACACATCGGGGGAGACACGTGGATATAGGTACTAGAGGAGATACAGAGATGGAACATACACAATAGACTGTCCCTTCCACACACTTCCTTTTCTCCACATGATCCACTTAAGACATTTTCCACACCAACGCTTCCGTCCACAAGACTCCCTCACGCCACCTTCACTGTTTCACCAATTTCTGCACGTGACATTTATGATGCCATTAACTAGAAAGTAAACATGCTCATGGATCTTACGTCGTACACATTGTGTTGAGTCAAGCATTCATCAACGTCATTCCAGTAATCAAGGTCGTCTCTGGAACACTGTCGCTGGCTGTTAGAGACGTGGAAGCAGCATTTCGTTTATCACGGTGCCATTTCAATATATTAGACTGACACCTCACTTGCATATAATCAACGCAACGAGTTTTCTGCACAGAATGTCAGATTACTCAACGTCAACGCTTCACACTGGACATTATAGACTTGACCTCCATCGACGCTTCCTTCCATCATCAGTCTTTGGGAAAGCTGGATTTTATTGAGACGCTCATCTAGACATTGTTCACCGGATCTTTCATGAAGAGGCAATTGAATGGGAGATTGAAAACACGCCAACAAATGCTGTCACAAGAGCACAAGTGCATCGTCAAGAAGAAGAAGATAAGGACAATTCTTCATCTTTTCAGACTGATAGTGACAATGTTCAGAATACTATAACACTGACTGCGGACTTAGCTACGGAACAACAACAAGATTTAGATAAAAAAAGCTTTAGATAAAAAATTAGACAATTTTGAGAACAAATGTCTTAGAAGACTTCTAAACATCCACTGGACAGACTTCAGAACCAATTCGCAAATAAGACAAGAGACTAAGCAAGATACAGTATCCAATTTCATAAGAAGACGCCGTTGGAACTACATCGGCCATGTACTCAGAATGGACAAGTCAAGACTCCCCTACCAAGCCCTCAGTAGGGAAAAGAAAACGGGGAAGACCAAGAGAGACCCTCCGTAGAACCATCATTAGAGAAGGCTCATTCAATGGCCAAGTAAATATCCAAGATCTACAACAGGTAGCAGCGAACCGCCAAGCATGGAGAGACAGGACTTCTGCCCTATGCGCCGCCTTAGGCTCACGAGGAAAGACTAACTAATGAAGTCGATGCTCTAGCCCTTTGAACACCTGTTTAACTGTAGCCCTGATGTCTCTACCAGTTTGATCTGACAGTATTGTAACTCTCACCTGTAAGTTTCCCCTTTCTCACTGTATCCGTGTGTGATCAGGCAGATGTTGCCAGGGCCTTTTGGGATCAATTGTAAAACGTGGATGAACAGATACATCAGTATCATTCCTTCATCATGTGCCATGCCAGTAAGAGTGGAAACAATTAGGTATATTTAGCTCCTGCGAAAAGAATAGACATACTAAACACAGACACAATGCACATACCTTACAAAGAAATCCATCGTACACAGGTGAAAACAAAGTATGAAGCAATCAATAAATATATAAAATGTAAAAATAAAATTAAAAACAAAATAAGTACGATTCTAAGAATCTTTGTCAAGGATACGACAACACAAATAGATTTTTTTTTTAAACGAGAAGAAAACAGAAAACACACACACTAAATAAATTGACACAACTACTTGGTTCCCATGTGTGAGTAGAAATTGTGGTTTGAACCCGTTTACAAAGGCTCTCTTTTGGCTCAAAAGTTTACGCATAGTTAGGTTGCCGGAGGGCCAGATAGGATTTGTGTTGTCAAAGATATGTGAACAGTCCGATATGAATATATAGAGGTGTGTAGACAGTTAGGTATGGATATAGAGAGGGAGGACAGCATAGTTATAGTGTAAATAGTTCGATGTGAATAAATAGAGGCGTGTGAACAGTTGGATATGAATATATAGAGAGAAGATGGCATAGTTATACAGTGGCGTCCACAACAGTATTGATACCTGCTGGATGGAAGCATCCCAGAGAGTTAATTAATTGGCTTTCAATTTTGAGCCCAATGGAGCTGTAGGAGAAGCAAGGTTTCATTCAATGCAGTGACACATACTTGGCCGACTCCATTATGGTTAGAAGAACTAACAGGACAGGTTTATCAGCGTCCTGGTTAATATCTCTGTGGTGTTCCCTAAAGCGGCCGGCAAGGTGTCTGCCAGTTTGGCCAATATAGTTCATGTCACATCGCTTGCAGATGATAACATATATAAGATTGCTGGGTGTGCAAGTAAAAGAATCTCTCAAGGAGAATGCGCCTAGGGGGATTGCAATCGCTGGTGTCTGAAAAACGTATGGGTATGTCAGACAAATCTTACGGTGGCATTTAAATGAGCCCACAGATGAAGTATCTGTGGGGAGGCGAATATGCGCAAAGTAGTCTCTGAGGCTCTGTTTCGGAGGAAAATTACTCTAGGGCCGTTAGAGAACACCTCACGAGTGGTTGGATTGGATTCCAGGATAGACCAGTGTCGGAGAAATAATATGCTTGATGGCATAGGCATGTGGATGGAAGGTGGGGATAAGCTTAGGTTCATTGTTAGGAGGTCGCGTTTTTATTTATAAGGGGCATTTCACCCGAGACTTGGTTTATACGGCGGAAAGCTGTGGACAGGATGTTCTCTCGGTAGGTACGTCTGCGGAAAAAGTCAAGCATTTCATGGGCTTTCTCGAGGAAGTCATTAAGAGTGGGTGGTCATATTTCGCCATCTTCCACGATCACCCGTAAAGTCTGTGCTTTTGTCCCGACCATAGCATAAGATCAAGCCGTTCAGTTTGCGGTTTTCGTCACATGGAGGGAATTGCCAATATTTTCACATGAAAGAACAAGTAGCAGAAATTGGTGGAAAATTTCTGCTGCAAAGATTTCCAGATCTTCCTCTGCTTAAACAAGAATTTCCCAGATTCGTTATGAACAGGGATGCCTGGATCCCGTACAATACGCCTGTACCATCTACAGCTTTGTTTGTTTAAACTTCAACAACATAACCAGACAATATGAACAACAAATAACAAAATCTAAGTCAAATCAAGGCGCCCGGGTTGAGCCGTATATTGTTGTACAGCAGGATTCTATCCAAGCGTTGAACCAATGGAGATTGAGTGAAGGTTTCAAAACTATGACAAAAATTGACAAGATTTGTGAGGAGAATTATTATACTTTTGGATATAGGCCTACAGTAACGAGAAAAATTGGTTTCAAATCTACTATTAGCCAAACCAGTTTCTGGTGGTCTCTTTGGTCAACTTGACAATGAAATGTTTGGGAGTCTCCTTCATAGTGTGCTGTATTGTACCATCTGCATGACTTGTCTTTAGTAACTGGTTGGGATCTGTCTCTTGACAGTTTTTACTTGTTTTATTGACTGAGAATTGATGGACGTATGGACACACACACACACACGCACACACGCGCGCACGCGCGCACGCACGCACGCACACACACACACACACACACACATAGTTTGCTTCAACACGTTTTGAACCCACAAAAAGCTAACCACATATGTCAGCGTGGATTATATTTCATTGACAATCAACAGTATAAGCATAACAAATGTCATTACTCACTATAGTATCTTGCGGTGGAGGGCAGGGGTGTCTTGAGCCTGAGGAATTAAGGCAGCCTGGTTATTGCAGTCGCGGTGAACTGTTCAGGTTAGGGTTTTACTTTTTTCCCCTGACGGAAAACAAAAATTCACACCTCATAGAGGATTTGAACCCGAGTCTCACGAATGGGTGCCGGCGTTCCAACCACACGTTCCAGCCACGCGCTTTTCAGTATAAGTAACCACTGGAATAGGCAGTAGTAAACGGTGTGTGCAATGAAGTCATCAAATGACTTCAACACTAGCCTTAGGACTGATTAAAACAATGGCGACGATGATAACTGGGAACAACAGAGTCAAGAATATGCTGTATATATGGAATGAAAACAATAAAATACAAAGGTTCTAGAAACACTGGGAATGAAAAGAGTGTTGATGAAAGAAATAAAAAATAGGCAAGAGAAATAATCGGCCATGTTAAAAGACAGAACTCTTATTAAAACCATCCTGGAGGGTAAGGTCGAAGGCAAGTGAACAAGAGGTAGACAACGAGACATTGGGGGAAGATAATATCAAGAGATGGACGAACAGCAGTCTGACAGAATGTACAGTCAGGGCTAGAGACAGACAGTGTTGGAGATCCACTACATCTAACCTTCATTGTGAAGACGGCACCTGATCGACTGGATGGAGTGACATGGTCAGATGACTTCACCCCACCAACTCTTCAGACTAACACATGATGATGATGATAAATATTTCCAACAAAATATGACGGCATTGAAACAAGGTCCATTAACTTTCATTTACTGAAGATAAGATTAACGTCCCCTGATTTCTATTTCTTTATTGTTGTATTTTACGAGTGTCCAACAATACTTCATACATGAAATCATCATACATAAATTTAGCATAAAAGAGTACAATAAAGCTAAGTTAACATAAAAGAGTACATTATATCAAGGTTACCGAGTACATGAAATCATGGTTAACATAAAAGAGTACACGAAATCAAGTTTAGCAGAAAGGAGTATATAAAATAAAAATAATTTGTTTTTCATGAAATATACAAAAAATAAACGTGGACATAAAAGAATACATTAAATTTAAGTCAACAAGCATAAACATGAAATGGAATTGAATGTGAAAGCGTACTAACAATCAAAGTCTTAAACAGAGATAAATGTGAAATAAAACTGTGGATAAATGTAGATCAAATAAAAGCATAATCAGACGCATACAATTTAAATTAGCAGACAACATAATGCGAAATGGTCAGCTTGGCCTAATAGATAAGAGTGTTAGTTCTTAAACATCTAATGAGCTGGTGGCGAGGTAGGGGGTTTAACCCCTACACCGGTCAGCTGAACTCAATACTTCTCATCCTTGACTTGGGTATGCAAATTACAAGTACCTCTGAAGTAGGAGTCCCAGTTAACAACCACAAGGCAGAGCCTAACCAAACAACAGACTCCCAGTTAACAAACTCCTCGGACGACCGACCCATCCGTGTAAACGACAGCATCATCCTCTAAATAATTCTCGAAGATCAGAGCCTGTACTTCCGCCTCCACAGCAGCTGGATTTTCTTGTCTGCATTTCCTGTCTAGTTGGATGCACACTGAAAAGGATGTAAGAGCTCTGTTGGCACTTGTAGCCACTCCTCGCCCGGTTCTAAGTCCTCAAGTGAACACATTTGCTGAAGAATGTCTTCGGCTTGACCCATCCACGACTTTCCTCTGTTTAACCTGCTGCCCTTTACCCTCTTAATCTCGCTATGCATTGGATGTTGTGAGTTTGCGTTGGCTCTGAGATAGGCACGTGCTTAGCAAATTTGTATTCTGTCCTTCATGGTTGGAAAATCAAGAAGGTAGCGAATCGCCCTGCATGCTGTATCTTTTGTACATCCAAGAATTAGAAGAAGAAGAAGAAGAAGAAGAAGAAGAAGAAGAAGAAGAAGAAGAAGAAGAAGAAGAAGAAGAAGAAGAAGAAGAAGAAGAAGAAGAAGAAGAAGAAGAAGAAGAAGAAGTAGGAGGGGGGAAAAGGAGGAGGGGGAGGAGGAGGAGGAGGATGAGGATGAGGAGGAGGAGAAGGAGAAAATGTAAACGGAGAAGAAGTAAAAAGAGGAGGTGGAGGGGGAGGACCAGAAGTACAGCAAGCAGCAACAGCAACCTAAAGAAGGTTCATTATTTGAGAGACTGCTGAAGACTGTCTCCCAACAGTTAGCACAAGGATCAGTATTACAATCACTGTAACTGGACGACCAAGGGCACGCCACTCCCCCAGCAGCATCTGTATCAAGCACAACCTTTACTGGCTTATTTCACTAATGTTAAAGTTAGGGCAGACTGGCTCAGAGGTGCTGCCTCCACTTCTGTGTGGGTGTAGTAATCTAATATAATAAACTAGGAGACTACACACCCCAGCTGAAAATAGAAAATAGTCGGCAGAGCAACAAACACATGACATTCATCCAGTAAATTGTTGTATGCAGTACTTGACACCTATAATTGCTTTTCAAAATGTCCATCTGAAACAAGCCAGATGTCCATCTAAAACAAGCCAGATGTCCATCTACAACAAGCCAGATGTCCTGTCTCTGTTGCTGTTAGAATAGCTAAATATCAAATTGAGACAACCAACCCACAGTGGGATATCTATAGCATGCATAATTCTGACAAGATCCTTTAACTAGAACTGGCAACATCATATATAACAGAAACAATAGGAGCCCTATTGTCAACCAACACAGAACTGGCAATATTATCCACCGCACTGTGATACATTTGTTGGGGGAGGGGGGGGGGGTGATCTGGGGACCTTCGGACTTATACAGAGTGCAAGAATGACTACCCCGACAGATAACAAGAAACATGAGAAGCGCACACGTCTGCTTGATGAAAAGTTGTACATGAGTTGTTCAACTATGGATATGATTGCTGGACACTGGATGATGTAATTGTGGAAGAGCACGAGGAGGAGGAGAAGTAGTTTACCTTATTCGTCATTCCTCGAGCGAGATGTGCATTATGAGGTGAATGTTGAGAATAGCGTTGCCAGAAAAGAAAACAAACCCCCAGGTATATTGAACTGCAGGTGTGACTAGGCCGCTCGTTAAATATGTCGGGAGAAGACAATTAAATTTAGGAGATATACCAGCAGACGATTGTCTTCAGAGATATACCAGCAGACGATTGTGTTCACCTCCAGATCTCCACAATGAAGTGGTTAAGCTGCCAGCCTCGCGATCTGAAGGTTGTTTGTTCAATTCTGGACTTTGTCATTCGGTTTGCGAGTGCAATTGTTTCTGAGACTCATGGGGTTCGTCACTGGAGCTACAGAGTGTGTGCTTGGTGAGATGCTTATTGGCAGGCCATCCTACAGAAAGAGACCGAGCCATATGGGTATAAAATCTGGTGCAATGAAGTCGACCCCATTGCCTTTAAACCAGCAGCAGAGATGGAACAGAAAAACTGAACCGAGTGTGGGAACATGAAGCCTATAAGCGGACATTCTCCTGCTGTTTATACTTCAACTCGACACCGCAAGGTACAAGAGGAACATGATGACATTCGATGAGGTGATGAGTGGGAGAAAATCAGGGACACGAGACAGAGAAAGGGATATGTAGACCGTTGAACAACTAAGCTAACTAACATAAACAACTTCATGAACGTGTATCAGACAACAGAGAAAACTGAAGAGAGTGATCACCAGGGCCTGCTCCAGAGTTGGCGCCTACAGATATGATGAGGCTTAAAATGAAAACCTTAGAGTTGATTTTGTTTTGTTATTTTTGTTATTTTTTGTTATTTTTTTTTTGGTGGTGAATAAATTATGAAACAGTAAATAACAAATGTATAATGTTTCGATGTAGTCACCACTGCCTTCAATGCCAGTCCTGCAGCGTCGACCAATTGCTTGGATTTGTGTATAAAAGAAGTCTCCTGGTAATTACTTAAAGTGCTTAACCCGGTCGTGAACAGTCTATCACAGAAGTCACGCAGTTATGTACTCCAGTCATACACTTGCTGGACTGACAGGCATGCATCACCATACTGGACCTTCATTGGTTGATTTTTAGCAAGATTACGCTCAGTAGTTTGCCATTGCTTTCTGAGCGGCCGGCTCACATACCCCCGTAAGTAACTAACGCGACGCGATTCGCTACCGTATCTCGCGCAGCTGCGATATCCTCCGTGGGTATACCGGATTACGGAGAAAGTCAATAATCTCTTCGCCAGGGAGACCGGCAACTCTTTCTATGCTATAGTATTTTACGTGCGCTAACATTAGTTAACTCTTTCAATGCTATGACATACTATTAATTGTGTTTATTGTGTAATTATTTACTGCTGTGTATTGACAGCTGAATATTTCGGATACATTCATGTAATAAAAGAGAAGAATATCTTCGTAAGCTAGTTATTGCTTTTATGTGTGTTAGAAAACATCATAGCCACGTACCACTCGAGGCGAAGTGCAGTTAGAACACAAGAAGGTATATCAGTTAGTTAGTTAGTTAGTCACGGTTCCAACTTCACAGCAACAGGTCATCCCCATTATGCTCCGTTCCTGTGCCAGTGAATATCACACAAAACGCTCCCCACTGCCCAATGTGAAAAGTGGAAAATACAGGAGTCTCGACAAACAACAGCCCGCACAGATACACTGTGCATAATGCCGCCGCCAGAATGTCAACACAATAGTCCCCCACGAAACACACAGTTCATCTCTGATGGAATCGACAGTTATTTTCCCATCTGGATGTTTCCTAGATGTTCACCCACACAGTCCAGACACCTCTAGATGTTGTCTGTTCCGTTTTCAGATGTTTAACAATGCCGTCGCCAGAATGCCAACACAAAAGTCCTCCACGAAACCACACAGTCCATCTTCGGTGGAAGCGGCAGCCAATTCCCCATCAATATGTCCACAGTCAATACAAGAGTGAAACAGGGATGTGTGCTCTCTTCTTTGCTATTTAATATCTACATGGACAGAATATCCAAGAAGCAAGTCTTGACAGAACAGTTTCAGAAAATTTAGAACTCTTTACTTCAGATGAAACAATTGATCCACAGGAAATAAATGAACTTCTATTGCAGACGATCAGTGCCTATTTTATAGCGACGAGGGCAGATTGCAAAATTATATTAATAATTTGAGTTCAACATGCAGCAGATACAATATGAGTATAAATACAGCCAAAACCGAGGTAATGCAAGTTAGCAGATCGCCGGGCCCACTAAGTATACAGATAAAAAGCAGATCTCTGAAACACATTAAAGAATTCAAATATCTTGGAAGTATGATCACAGAAGGTGGCAGATTGGACAGATAAATCAAAATCAGATGTCAAAAAGCTAGTGCACTTTCTACATCAACTATCACCCTTACTGAAACATCCAAATATACCCATGTCCGAAATACGACAGACAATAAACAACATATTCACACCAATCCTATGCTACCAATCTCAAACTTGGATGTTAACCAAATCACACGTTCGCAAAATCACCACCTATGAGATGAGATGCCTGAGGAGAGCTGCCAACTTAAAATTTTGAGACCGAGTAAGGAGTGCTGTTATTAAACAGACAGTGGGATGAACACATTGTGCCACATTTATTGAAAGATAGAAGATCAAGTGGTTTGGCCATGTCGTTAGAATGCAACACCATCAACTAATAGCACCGGCCCTATACCAAAGGTCATCCGCGACGAGACCAAGATGACATCCAAGAAGAACGACATGAAATGAAACATTGCAGTGCCGCCCATCGGACGCTGGAACGCACATTATTCCTTCTCATGGCGATTGACGGCAGAAGTGGAAGATGGTGATGATGATGATTGCCACATTGCGTTTAGACATAATGACGTCATCGGAAAATGCTGTAGAAAATCATAGAGGAAAACACCACAAGAAACTAAGAAACGGTGGATAAAGAACACAAAGGACAGTGACGTCAGTTATCAACAGAAAGGACATTGATTGGGAAGGTACTAGCTGGCCGTGAAATGCAAATATTGGCGATAGAATAGTGTTGGCACATGAAACAGTGGCTGCGACGGAGATAGCAGGGAAAGAAGATATACAGGGTTTGCTACAACGTGTCGCTACATAACTTACGGGGTACCTAGACCTACATCGCGCAGAGCGGCAAAGTAGAACTGCAGGCAGAACGACAGAAGGGCAATGGAAGATACGAAGGTACAATATCTATGTAAGCAGGTTAGTGTTGAGTATCAATGAGTTCCTGTAAATAGAACTAGGTCCCGCTTGGCAACAACAAGCACCTAGGTACGGATAGAATTGATAGAAAATCTCAAACTGACTGTGAGATCTTATTAAATGTTATTACGTTTCAAAATCTTCAACATGACAGTTGGCTTCGTCATTTCCCTGCCGTTCCAGTTCTGAACTTTGCTCGTTTACTTTTATAAGTTTGTGTCGAGCCGAAATGATTGATCGTGCTATTTGGACATTTTTCATGTAATTGTTATGAATGCTGGACTTATAGCATGGCAGCCTTGGGTGCATCGTTTTTCCGGGAGTGCCAACAGAAAATATTACTAACTAGCCACTCATTCACATCCGCCATTTGCCACTTATTTGCACTGGCCAGGAAAACATCGGAACCCAATCACAAAAGTAATTATCTGTATAATTATTAGTCAAGTCAGGAATCGTGTCTACCACCAGTCTGCATCAACTTTATATAGACAGGAAACATACCATTTACACGTGGATATAGGTAGTAGAGGAGATATAGAGATGGAACATACACAATAGACTGTCCCTTCCACACACTTCCTTTTCTCCACATGATCCACTTAAGACATTTTCCACACCAACGCTTCCGTCCACAAGACTCCCTCACGCCACCTTCACTGTTTCACCAATTTCTGCACGTGACATTTATGATGCCATTAACTAGAAAGTAAACATGCTCATGGATCTTACGTCGTACACATTGTGTTGAGTCAAGCATTCATCAACGTCATTCCAGTAATCAAGGTCGTCTCTGGAACACTGTCGCTGGCTGTTAGAGACGTGGAAGCAGCATTTCGTTTATCACGGTGCCATTTCAATATATTAGACTGACACCTCACTTGCATATAATCAACGCAACGAGTTTTCTGCACAGAATGTCGGATTACTCAACGTCAACGCTTCACACTGGACATTATAGACTTGACCTCCATCGACGCTTCCTTCCATCATCAGTCTTTGGGAAAGCTGGATTTTATTGAGACGCTCATCTAGACATTGTTGGCAATTGAATGGGAGATTGAAAACACGCCAACAAATGCTGTCACAAGAGCACAAGTGCATCGTCAAGAAGAAGAAGATAAGGACAATTCTTCATCTTTTCAGACTGATAGTGACAATGTTCAGAATACTATAACACTGACTGCGGACTTAGCTACGGAACAACAACAAGATTCTTCTCTTAAAATCTGTTTTAATAACATGAACAATCCTTCGAAACAAGCTAAAAATGGTGATTGGAAATTTGTGTTAGACAATAATATTTTGTATAGACAATACGAGCCCTTTCTGACGTACTAGGGGTATTGAGATGCGGCTACGTTGACACTCTTTAGGAATTACACACTGATACACCGTGAACACAACTCGTCACCACCGAGTGATAGAATGGCATCA
Source organism: Cepaea hortensis (assembly GCA_963921405.1). Lineage (NCBI taxonomy): Eukaryota > Metazoa > Mollusca > Gastropoda > Stylommatophora > Helicidae > Cepaea > Cepaea hortensis. The sequence goes on along the minus strand of OY992876.1, from coordinate 494,201,870 downwards.
TGTATTGTTTCTATGTGACACAATCACTGGGATATTCAATGTTACGTGTACACCCACGACATATGTTTACACACTGATTGTAGTACGTCCTGCTATCCAGGCTATCTAATAAACTACAATGGTCTACACATACACTCTTCTGCCCTACTTACAGTCCTGTTACATCTGGTCGCATGGCGCCTACATTCACAGGCCGGCAACCTCTGCACACGGCACACCACTCGACTCCGTGCTGTAACATGTCCACCCGCCTGGTCGCGGCAACGCTGTTCTCCTCCATCGGTACACGCTTGAAATATCTAGCGTACACTCAGTTACTTGCCGTCGACGATTCTTGGCGTTTCATCGCCACAAGGGATATTCAGTTCTCAGCCGACACACTTCTCTGCTTTCGTGATCTGTCCGTGATGGCTTCCCAACTCCAACTGACCGCCTTTGTCCGTGACCCTTCTCGACCCTTCTTATCACGTGGCCTAATCCTTGCAATTCTATTGGCCCTTACGAATACCCGCTCCCCCGGTGTATTCTTTTCCTCTGATCGCCCATGACAATTTATCCTATCGTTTCACAGTAATTTACTCAACCAGACTTGACTTAACCAGACTCATGGCATATGCCCCCCGCAATTTCAAAAATGTTCTACATTTTTGGGTTCTTCCTTATCTCTACACTTGACATGAGTCAGCTTGGTCGCACATGTCTGTCCACTGGTCGCACATATCTGTCTACTGCCTCATGCCTTAGAGCTTGCTTCTCAGATACCTTTAACTTCCCTCTGTTACGTTGATATCCTGCTATACCTTCACACAAATTATAATGTCGGACACGAATATCCGTCTATTCCCAAATAGACCTCGTGTGGCCTCAACCCCCTTTGTGTTCGGCAAGTTGAAGACCAACCTACTATGAGTCCCAATGTCCCACCCCGGACATTCCCATAAGGTTCCTCATTTATACCTCGGTATAAACAACTGACACCCTCCCCAGCCCTTAAGCCCTGGGTGCAGGAACGTGTGTATTGCAGACATATCAATTTCACCCATATTTTATTTAAGCTCTATCTTGCTCCTGAGTAGTCTATGCTACGACTGTGGATCTCTTTTGTGCGGGTACCTATGACTCTTGTATTTGTCTTGTCAACGTGTGTGCGTGGTCGGCTGCCATTAGTTACTTGTGCTCTATGGCTATCTATTCCCTTCATTTGCCTTATGTTTATGCCTGGTGTTCTTACTCCCAACTTTTTCCTTGTAGTGTTCCTAATACCATGACCCTTATATACCTTTATATACATCTACTGCCATGCCGAAGTGCTACATGTTGAAATCTTATATGTACACAGTACTACCACTTGGTACTACTAATAATCCTACTACACTATCCTTGTATCCTTTCCTTCAATTTCACTTGCACTCTGTTCTCTCTCTCTCTCTCTCTCTCTCTCTCATTCCCTCTCTTCATCCTTTCATCGTTTGTCTTTCTCTCTCTCTGTGTCTCTTTTTTTTTTCTTTTTTTTTCAATAGTGTTTAATTTTTTTTTTTTTTTTTTTTTTTTTTTTTTTTTTTTTTTTTAATGTCTTCCAACCCGCATACTACAATATTACATACTACTATACAAATGCTCCATCTATGCCTGTACGCTTCCTGTATACTGTTGTGCACGTATCCAGGTTGTGTTCCAATTGATTCTCATTCGCACAAGTTCCTACTCTCAGTCTTCTCGTCCCCTTTCTCTCACTTCACTGTCACTCAACCTATTCTTATGTTATGTACATTTTACCACCATCAGCTAAATTTCTCCTACCAATTTTACATGTCTGTCTCTCCAATATACAATATTGTCATAAAACCTTAATAATATATACAATTGGACTCACATGTAATATTGCAAGCACTAGTCAAACTTTCACTCGCCCATCATTATCATTTTTGTGACATCAATATGTATCATTGGTAGTAGTGTCTCAGTTACCTTCTTCTTTGTCTTTCTTAGCCTGCTGTCTGGTAATCGCATTGCCATATGCCTTACTATAATCCCATGTCCGGGCTTCCTCTTCCGTACAATCTTTTGCCCCCGGTATGTTACCTATCATAAGGCCTGCACATGGGTTTGGTAATACCGCCACTCGTATTCTCCCTTCATAGTATGGGCAGGATATATGAACCCATGCTATAGCATACTTTTTCTTTGTGCCGCCGAAGGTACGGCATGTCACACTATCTCCCGTGTATTCACTGTTCAGTACCAGACTTCGATCCACGCCTACTATAGACGCCCCTGTATCTCTAACGCAGGTTGTCATCTTTCCGTTCACGAGTGCTTTATGGACTTTCAAGGACCCATTGTAAATGTTGGTCGCATTTGCCTCTATTGCAGGCACTGTGTGCCTACACGTGGGGTTACTGAACTCTTGTCTCTTATTCACGTCTGTCGCTATGTCCCCTACATTTGTCTTTTGGTCATGTTCTTCTTTAGTCAGCCGTCTCAGTCTACACTCTCTGGCTACGTGGCCCAGACTGTTACAGACCCAACATTTTCGACTGTTTACGTAGTCTGCGTACCTCTCGACTCTATTAGAAGGACAGTTTCTGATGTACGAGTCGTACTTAGGGTTTCTATTTCCTATATCAACAGCCCCATGTTGGCGCCCACAATATGTACATTCACTTACTCGCTTTGATCGAGCTACCGTAGCTGATCTCTGTAGGGCCGGTCTATATTGAGTAGTTTGGTGATCTCTACTCTTGGGTCTATTCTGTTGGTATTTACCTTGGTTATCATTACGTTTCTGAAGATGTGTAATAAGCTCTTTCACTGTCAACCCACATCTCCCACCTAAAGTTATGAAATCTGTTTGATGATCTCTACTCTTGGGTCTGTTCTGCTGGTCTTTACCTTGGTTATCATTCCGTTTCTGAAGTTCTGTCTTAAGCTCTGTCACTGTCAGCCCACATCTCACACCTAAATCTATGAAATCCGACCATGTTGGCATGGTTATATGATGTATCTACTGAGTGATATATCTATTACCATCTGTACACGCAGTCAGTGTTGCTGCTGATCTTGTTTTGTTAACCTGTAACCTGGAACAAAAGAGGTTCTCTAACTAACATCATCCCTGTGGAAGAACAATCTAATTCGTCAGGCTGATCACACCATATCATATATAGATGCCTGGTAGCTCTCTGTAATTGAGCAGTACACATAGAAAATTAATTAGAATTAACTTGCCCTGTATATATCCAGCGATGATGTTTCCAGTGGCTTGATCCCGATACTCAGTTCACTTCCGCTTGCTTCCGGGCTTGATCCAAATCAGCGTGGCCGTCCCCGTTTCACTCACAGGTCGACAAGGATAAACTTGGTCGTCAGGTGCAGCTCCACATCAAAGGTGTAGATACCTCATAGTGTACTACTCACTGTCCTGGAACACATTTCTGGAACAGATACTAGTTTTGACATAATTAGTCTATGCCGGCATTCTAATGCATGCAGCCCCCCGAATACGGCTTCACACTGTTATTCTTGTGGCAAGATGCCATAATGTTTCTGTATTTCTATTTTCCGGGATTTCCTAATATTAAAGTGTTGTCGCTCATGCATAACGCCCAGTTAATCAGAAATTATAACGTTGAGTATCGACGTATGTTCCGTTGTTTGTATTGCTGCTACTCATCTTCTTAGCTTTCGCAGAATTGGCGGCTGACTGCTCCATTGTACTTTGCAACATGAATGCTAACTTCTATGATGATACCTCACTTTGAAACCATCACCTGAATCAAGTTGCCCCCTATTCTTACTTATGCTTTTCAATGTTGTTTAATACAACCGATTACTTTCCTGAGCTGTTGAACCTCGCTCACTGCGAGTTACTTTCTTGTACATAAGCTCAACCGTCCTATGTTCAACACCTAGCCATGGTTTTCTGTTATCTATAATTAATGCGCTTGTACTATTATCTTGTTGGTGTACATAGCCTTAACTGTTTATGGTTTATTGAAAAATCTGTAGCTGACAATACATACATACTTGTTCACTACCATGATAACCATTGCCTCAATTTTGCCGAGTTCTTTTGAAGGACGAATCCCCCCAAGTTGCCAACGAGCCCTTTCTGACGTACTAGGGGTATTGAGATGCGGCTACGTTGACACTCTTTAGGAATTACACACTGATACACCGTGAACACAACTCGTCACCACCGAGTGATAGAATGGCATCATGTATTGTTTCTATGTGACACAATCACTGGGATATTCAAAGGTGCATGTACACCCACGACATATGTTTACACACTGATTGTAGTACGTCCTGCTATCCAGGCTATCTAATCAACTACAATGGTCTACACATACACTCTTCTGCCCTACTTACAGTCCTGTTACATCTGGTCGCATGGCGCCTACATTCACAGGCCGGCAACCTCTGCACATGGCACACCACTCGACTCCGTGCTGTAACATGTCCACCCGCCTGGTCGCGGCAACGCTGTTCTCCTCCATCGGTACACGCTTGAAATATCTAGCGTACACTCAGTTACTTGCCGTCGACGATTCTCGGCGTTTCATCGCCACAAGGGATATTCAGTTCTCAGCCGACACACTTCTCTGCTTTCGTGATCTGTCCGTGATGGCTTCCCAACTCCGACTGACCGCCTTTGTCCGTGACCCTTCTGGACTCTTCTTATCACGTGGCCTAATCCGTGCAATTCTATTGGCCCTTACGAATACCCGCTCCCCCGGTGTATTCTTTTCCTCTGATCGCCCATGACAATTTATCCTATCGTTTCACAGTAATTTACTCAACCAGACTTGACTTAACCAGACTCATGGCACAGAGGTTCAACATTGTGTTTACAAACAGTGCTACCAACCAAATATCGTAGCGAAGCACTGAAGTTGGCACATGATTCGCCATTTGCGGGGCATATGGGCATTGCTAAGACTACTCATAGGTTGTTAGCACAATTTTATTGGCCTGGTTACGCCAAAGATATCACAAATCATGTTCGTTCGTGTTCATTGTGCCAAAGAACCACACAAAAAGGCAAACACCCTACAGCTCATGTTCAGAAAACTGATTTGGCATCACGCCCATTTCAAAAGATTGCTGTGGATATTGTGGGTCCACTTAACACTACTACTGATCGTGGTAATCGATTTATCTTAACCATGATTGATTTATGTACTCGTTGGCCGGAGGCTATCCCGCTCAAACACATCACTAGTAGATCCATCCTAGATTCATTGTTATTGATTTTCAGTAGGATAGGATTTCCATTATACATTTTATCAGACAGAGGTAGTCAGTTTATATCTGCGGCTACCCAAGCAGCGATGAAAGTGCTGGGTATTCCACAGGTGGTTAGTTCACCGTGGCACCCAATGACGAATGGGGTAAATGAAAATTACAACGGGCTCCTTAAACGAACCCTAGCAAAAGTTGCGGCTGAACGTCCGAAAGACTGGGACATTCTATTGCCTGCAGTATTATTTGCGTACCGGGAGGTACCACAAGCTAGTACTGGTTTTTCTCCATTTGAGCTCGTATACGGAGCCAATCCTCGTGGTCCATTGATGCTATACAATGACATGCTGACTAACAAAACATATGACCACCCTAAAAGAAAAGCATATGAAATGGTTACGCAGTTGCGACATAAAATCATGACAGCTTGTCAAATTGCTAAATCAGCACTTGAGAAGGCATGGGAGAAATATAGGCAATACGACAATAGAAAGGCCAAGACAATAGTCTTGAAAGAAGAAGACAACGTGTTACTATTACTTCCCGACCCTCGGGATTGTCTTGTTACTTCGTGGCAGGGTCCATTTAGAGTCATCAGAAAGGTTAGCGACGTCGATTATGTCATTGAGGTAAAAGGGAAAAATAAAATTTTCCACATTAATATGCTAAAACCTTATGTTACACGTGACACTGACACTCCGTATGACAACCAACAAATACCACATAGAGTTGCAGCAGCTTGCTGGGTTATCAACGAACAACAAGAAGACGCTATTACACAACAAATACCAACACCAACAGTTAACAGTGATAAGGATTGGCAAACAATACAAATTAATAACAAACTATCACCACAAGATAAAGATAGGCTTATTTCAGCTATACAAGAGTTTAGCACAATCTTTTCTGATAAACCTGGGCAAACATCACTTATTAAACACAAAATTACTTTACTATCTGATATTCCAGTAAAGGTGAAACCATATCCTATCCCTCTACATTATCTGGATAAGATTACAGCAGAAATATCTGAACTTGATCAAAGTGGTATAATTAGGAAGTCCATTTCAAATTATTGTTCTTCGGTAGTCATTGTGAAGAAAAAAGATGGTTCACTACGTTTGTGTGTCGATTACAGGAAAGTGAACGCGTTAACACTCCTCGATGCTGAACCAATGCCAAATATCGATGAACTAATTGAAGGCATGGCAAACTCTAAGTTATTTTCCAAGATTGATCTTACTAAAGGATATTGGCAAATCCCCATGGATGAAGATTCCATGCATATTACAGCATTTAGTACTCCTTTAGGTTTGTACGAATGGGCATATCTTCCATTCGGGTTACAAAATGCACCAAGCACATTCATGCGTATGATGAGAAAATTACTACACGGTATTTCTAATGTTGCTACATATATGGATGATATCTGTATCCATACTTCTGACATTGACACACATGTTAAAATATTAAAACAAGTATTTCAGAGAATACAACAACATGGTCTGAAAGCAAAACCTAGCAAAATAGAAATAGGTTTCACTGAAATACAATTCCTTGGTCATAGAATTTCTGACGGATTCCGTAAAACTGATCCACAAGTAGTTACCAAGATCTTAAATATTAAACCACCTACCACTAAGAAGGAACTTCGAAGTCTGTTGGGTCTCATTAATTACTATCAGAAATTTATTCCTAACTTTGCTGATATGACGGCAACATTTTCTGAACTTCTAAAAAAAGGTCAACCAACGAAAATTATCTGGACAGGTGATCTTGATAAATTATTACAACAGATCAAAACTCTGTTCAGCACATATCCTATTCTTAAATTGCCTGATATCTCTAAAGATTTCGTTTTACAAACAGACGCTAGTTTTCATGCAATATTACTTCAAATACATGATGGTAAATTTCATTCTATTCTGTACTTCAGTAAGAAACTATCAGATACTCAGAGAAATTATGCAATTACCGAACTGGAAGCTTTAGCGTTAATTGAGAGCATTGATACGTTTTCTAGATACCTTCTTGGGAGAAAATTCCTAGTTCTTTCTGACAATAAACCATTGCAGATCTTTAAATCTGGTCATCCAAAGAACTCCAGAATTCATAGATGGTCACTTCTGTTACAGGACTATGAATTTGATATCTGTCACATTCCAGGCAAAGACAATAATTTGGCAGATCTTCTTAGTCGTCTCTAAAAAAAATTAGGTATGTTATATTTTCTTACTTATTGTCTGCGTTCGTGTTTGGATTTTCGTTAGGCTGATTAACATATATTGCATACATTCACCCAGGTAGATTACTGTTGAAAAACAACAAATTGCGAATTATGTTAAATTTGTTATTGTTATATGGATATGTACATAGTTTGTTTAATTCGTTCTTTGGCAGGGACATTGTTCGCCATGACGAAGTGACACACTGCACAGTCGATTGCAATTAACCATGTGCGCTGTAATTGATGAACTATACCTGAACATTTCTGGATTATCGGAAATCGTTTGTATTTCTAAAATAGTGTTATGTCATATTATTACAGCATATTCGCGATAAACATTGATAGTTATAGTGCTATTTCGTGGATCGAAACCTGACGATTGATTAGAGTGTATGTGTTGAACACTGATACAGTAGATGCAAATAGACACGGTTTTCGTCGCGAAACGACATATGTTAATATTAATTGTACCCTTGTGATCACTACTTGAGTAACATTATTCATTTCATTAATTAATTATTAATTTATTGCTAATGCGTAGCATAGAATTATATATATATTTTCTTTCATATAATTTCAGTTCATAAAGTTAAGTAGTTACATATTCTTATTAGTATTGTTTATATTTGGTACTTAATGATGATGAGTCATAGGTTGTCACTTTTACTGTGATCGCTATTGCCAAGTATAGCCAACACATTATGAAATACGCCGTTATATGATATTGTCACTCGGTCATTATTGCCACACCTACACAAAGAGTTTATGATGACGTCTCTAAAGAGCATTTACCTCGATTACGCCTAAAATTATGACGTCAAAATACTAGTACCTCACCTACCCGTTTGATGAGATTAAGATTCACGACATAGCAGTCGAGAACTGCACAGATGGTTACAAGACAATAGTAGATGCAACTGGTACCTGTTTATTCCTCACGTCCCCTTACTCCAGGTTTTGACCTAGAGAAGGACGCTTGTCCTTAGGGACAAATGAGGGACTGATCTTTATGATTAGTTAGTACAGCCTCCCCATGGGCTGTATACACGACATCTACCGTTGGTGTGTAGATTGGAGGGAGTGCCCGTTATATATATTTTTTTAGTTTGTGGGTAATCGATAGGTGTCCATAGCATCTTGCTAGTCCGATAAAAGTCATTGTGTCTGCACTGCTATATGTCAGGTTAATTCTCTTGATGTAAAAAAATGATTTCATCATTTTAAAAGGGAGGGGGGCATACTGCCACATTGCGTTTAGACATAATGACGTCATCGGAAAAGGCGGTAGAAAATCATAGAGGAAAACACCACAAGAAACTAAGAAACGGTGGATAAAGAACACAAAGGACAGTGACGTCAGTTATCAACAGAAAGGACATTGATTGGGAAGGTACTAGCTGGCCGTGAAATGCAAATATTGGCGGTAAAATAGTGTTGGCACATGAAACAGTGGCTGCGACGGAGATAGCAGGGAAAGAAGATATACAGGGTTTGCTACAACGTGTCGCTACATAACTTACGGGGTACCTAGACCTACATCGCGCAGAGCGGCAAAGGAGAACTGCAGGCAGAATGACAGAAGGGCAATGGAAGATACGAAGGTACAATATCTATGTAAGCAGGTTAGTGTTGAGTATCAATGAGTTCCTGTAAATAGAACTAGGTCCCGCTTGGCAACAACAAGCACCTAGGTACGGATAGAATTGATAGAAAATCTCAAACTGACTGTGAGATCTTATTAAATGTTATTACGTCTCAAAATCTTCAACATGACAGTTGGCTTCGTCATTTCCCTGCCGTTCCAGTTCTGAACTTTGCTCGTTTACTTTTATAAGTTTGTGTCGAGCCGAAATTATTGATCGTGCTATTTGGACATTTTTCATGTAATTGTTATGAATGCTGGACTTATAGCATGGCAATGATGATGATGATGATGATGATGATGATGATGATGATGATGATGATGATGATGATGATGATGATAATGATAATGATGATGATGATTATGGTGGTGGTGGTGGTGGTGGTGGTGATGATGATGAGATGATGATGATGATGATGATGATGATGATGATGATGATGATGATGATGACGATGATGATGATGATGATGATGATGATGATGATGATGATGATGATGGTGATGATGATGATGATGATGATGATGACGATGATGATGATAATGATGATGATGATGATGATGATGAGATGATGATGATGATGATGATGATGACGATGATGATGATGATGATGATGATGATGACGATGATGATGATGATGATGATGATGATGATGATGATGATGATGGTGATGATGATGATGATGATGATGATGATGATCATGATGATGACGACGATGAATGTTTTGTAGATCTTTCAGAAACTCCTATTTCTAGGGTTATTTTCTTTATTAAAGGACAAATAAAATACCAAGATAGAAATGAAGAACACACATTGATGCATATCCTTTGCAAGACCCCTGTGTTGATTTTATAGACAATTTTACGATCAGTAGTTGCCCTTGCTTTCTGAACGAGAAGTCAACATTTACGCTCCACTGATACGTGCCGAGTAAACCCACTATACTGCAAGCAGCTCAAGGAAGTTTAAGCGCAAGGGTGTTAAACCGGCCAGCCTCGTTGATTCCAAGAAAAATTATTGAGTTAGTTAGTTAGTTAGTTAGTCGTAGTTCCAACTTCACAGCAACGGGTTGTCCCCATTATGCTCCGTTCCTGTGCCAGTGAATATCACACACAACGCTCCCCACTGTCCAAGGTGAAAAGTGGAAATGACAGGAGTCTGCAGTCACGTTCCAAAATACCTCGGGCAGATTCAAAAGCATTTCACACGAAACTCACAGCTCACAGTGTCGCGCCACGCACTCAATCAGTAGCAGGGCGACGGAACCATCAAGCCTCCTTAGTCGCCTCTTACGACATGCGTGGTAGGCTACAGTGTTGCTATTCTTTGCTTCCCTTATTGAGTAAAATCTGAATTTATCCAGTGTCAACGGATAATATATCGCCAAGAGTGAGTCTTTATTTGGAAAAAGGACGATATATCACCATACCTAGTTCATCGGGTTATTTATTTATTTATTTATTTATTTATTTATTTATTTATTTATTTATTGTTTTGTGCATCTTCCGCGATTTCAATTTTTCAGTGAACTGAGATTGATATTATCTATCCATCATGTACCATGCCGGTAAGCGTGGGCGGTCATGTTCTGCCATCTCACTCGATCACCAGAGTCGTGGATCAGCTCAGTGTTCCTGTCTCGACCATGCCACGAGGCCAAGCCATCCAGGTACTTGTCTCTAGGTCTTCCCCTTGGTCTGTTCCCCTCGATCTTACCAGTTGTCCCCAAGTTCTCCAAATCATTTCTTCTCATAACATGCCCAAAACATGTTGGCTGTCTACGTCTAATTACTTTAATCAGTTTACGATTTTCATTTGTTTCTTATAGGACTTGGTCATTGGTTTTTCTGTCTGTCCATGGTATTCTTTGCATATTCCTCAGAAACCAAATTTTCACAGTCATCAGATGTTTTCAGCCTGTTTGCTCATTGTCAACTCTTCATATCCATACAAAAGCATAGGTTCTATGTAGCACATCAACACTCTTTTTCTCGTTTCAACTGACATCTTTTTATTGGTCAGAATGTTTTTCAACTTGCAAAAGGCTACCTTCGCCATGGCGATTCTTCTTCTAATCTCGTCAAGGCATCTTCCATCAGATGTTGTGACTGTTCCGAGATAATTGTACCGATGCACTTGTTTAAGAATATGCCCATTTACGTGTACATTACATTGTGGTATTTCCTTCTTCCCAGTGACGACCATAATCTGTGTCTTTTTACAATACAATTGCAACCCTAGTTGCTCACTGTGTGCAACAACCGCAGCTACTAAATGTTGCAGATCTTGCTCATTGTCTGCAATCAATACTGTATCATCTAATTTTATTGATTTATCGTCCCCCAATCATGATTTCTTCCGTATCGTCTATATTTCTGAAAATAGTTTCACTATGCAGGGAAAAAAGATGTGGAGACATTACACTTCCCCATCTCACACCTCGCTTAATAGGCTGATATTGACCTACTTCGTTATCAATTCTTATGGCAGCCTGTTGCTTCCAATAGATGTTTTTGTACAAGTATAATGTCTTCCCCATCAATTTGTAGACCTGCAAGCACCTTTAACGTGTTGACATGTCTTACTTTATCGAAAACCTTTGTGTAGTCAATAAAGCTCAGATGTAGGTTTTCGTTTACTTGTATATAACGTTCAATTAATGTTCTCATCACGTATGCAGTATTTACTGTACCCTTGCCTTCTACAAACCCCCATTGTTCTTCTCCTATTTCGGGTTGTAATTTCTTTCTAACTCTTCGCATGAACATTCTTAGCAAAATCTTCGTGATGTAGCTCATTATATTAATTGTTCAATGTTGATCACATTCCAAGGCTCCTGATTTCTTTGGGATTGCTATAAATATAGAATTACATAATTCAGGAGATATATCTAAAGTATCAAATATTGCGTTCATCAGTCCGGTGACCTGGTCGATTCCATATTCCTCTAAGGCATCGATCATAGGAATGGCCAACAGTGCTTTCAACATCATGAAATCAGTATTAACATCTATATAGTTTACAGTTCATTAAACATGAGAATTGCCAAATATTACGTTTATTCAACACTACTATACGGCGTATATACTACTATATACTACCTAATGGCGTATTATATATATATATATATATATATATATATATATATATATATATATATATATATATATAGAGAGAGAGAGAGAGAGAGAGAGAGAGAGAGAGAGAGACAGACAGACACACACACACTAGACGACCCGGCCCTGCTTCGCCCAGTCCCAGGCGTGGAGCGTCTCATTTAATTCATATAAGTAGTCATTATACATTCAAATACATTTCTCTAAGTGCACAGAGTACACGTTCGGCCCCTGCTCTCGTTCCCGTGGCTCGTCTGTTTCTGATGCTCCCGTTCCCGTAGCTCGGTGTTTCTGATGCTCCCGTTGCCGTAGCTCGGTGTTTCTGATGCTCCCGTTCCCGTAGCTCGGTGTTTCTGATGCTCCCGTTGCCGTTCCCGTGGGAGTGAGAACAACATCTGTACAACATTTCATCTCAATCGGATGGACCGTTCGGGAACGCATAAAGGACACACAAAGAAAAAAACATTCTCTTTTTTATATATAGTAGAATAGTAGAAGATAGTAGAAGATATGGAAATATGGTATATGGCCAAAATATTGGAAGAGAACTATCTTCATTCCAATAACTATAAAGGCAACCTGAAACTACTGAACGTAACACCCATTAAATGCTGGGTTGACTGCAACGTACTTCAAAGGATATGCAACTAACTTTCACTCCAAAAAAAATTACATTATTCAGTGTAGTAATAGAAGAATAAAACAGTTAATGTGATGTCGAAGAGAAATAAAAAGATGAGTTAGAAAATTTTCACGTATCTAAAATAGATGCATTATTTTTATGAAAACTTTGAAAATGCCTTAAAGTTTTCATCACTTTGTTTATAACGCATATGAATGTAGATAACTTCTTTTAACCCTGGCCGAGGGGTTAGCAGCTTTCTCCGCTAATCCCGAATACTCTCGTGGTTGACGTGAGCGCACGAGAATTAGATGTGGTTCGAGTCGCGCCAGTGACTTATGAGAGTATGGAGCCGGTCGCTCAGAAAGCCGTGGCGTGCTGATGAGCGTAATCTAGCCTAGGAATCAACATACAGCTGAAAGATGCTGGTGTTGACCGCAATATCCTGAAACAGGATGGAAACGCGGAAAAAAAAAAAAACATTTTATAAAACTTTAAGAAAAATACAACCATTATTTAAATTACATAATATAACAATGCTGCTAAAAGCAATGTCCCTTGATGTAACTTTTGTTGTTAAGTCCCCTTAATTATACGTCTTTCCTTTTAATGTTGTTGTATTACGTACAAAACTGTTTTTAAACTAACTATGTCAGTTGGATCCGCGGGAGTGAGAAGAACATCTGTACATAATTTTATCTCAATCGGATGGACCGTTCGGGAACGCATAAAGGACACACACACACACACACACACACACACACACACACACACACACATACATTGTTTTATATATATAATATATATATATGTGTGTGTATAATGTTTATTCAACACTACTGCATGGTTCTCTTTGAATAACCATATTGTCAACACTCCAACACCAACAGTAAATCTGTTTTCAGCGACTGGGAAGAATGCAGGCAATGAATTACCTGGGGATAAGTTTTGATCGAAGGCTTGCTTATAATGATCACATAGACCAGGTGATAACAAAGGCCAAGTGGGGTTTGGCTGCGATGCGGGTGATGGCGGCAGCAAACTGTGAGCAGCGCCATCTATGTCTTCTATACGAGGGGCTGGTCATGTCTGTTTTTGAGTATGCGATGGCGATCTTGACTCTCAGCCGTAAGCAGATAGAAAGAATGGAAAGGATACAGAACGAAGCTATGCGCATTATTCTTGGATGTACAAGAGATACAGCATACAGGGCGATGCGCTACATTCTTGATTTTCCAATCATTGAGGACAGAATACAAATTTGCAGAGCACGTGCCTACTTCAGAGTTAACGCAAGCACACAACATCCACTGCCTAGTGAAATTAGGAAAGTGAAGGGCAACAGATTAAAAAAAAGGAAGGTCGTGGATGGGTCAAGCCGAAGACATTCATCCGGGTGTGTTCCCTTGAGGACTAAGAACCTGGGGAGGAGTGGGTACAAATTCCAGCAGATTTCTCTACGTCTTTTTCAGTTTGCATCCAACTAGACATAAAATGCAGAAAAGAAAATCCGGCTGCTGTGGAGGCGGAAGTGCAAGCATTGATTGTCGAGAATTCGTTAGACGGTGATGCTGTCATTTACACAGATGGGTCGGTCGTCCGACATGTGAGAAGCTCATGGGTCTTTACGGCTCAGGCCGGAGGGAGAATTGTGAAGGAAGGCTCTGGTGCTTTTGTTGAGACCACAAGTAGCCTGACTATTGAAGTCATGGTAGTAAGTAAAGCAATAACACGGACGAGACACAAACATTAACTAGGGCATGTTTCTTTAGCGTCTCAATGAGCATGCTCAAGAGGATAGAGATGGGTGGATCCGAAGAGAATGGTTGCTGTCTCTAGAGTGGTCTCAGCTGGCAAAGATTAGTTTCATCTTCGTGCCAGGGCATGCGGGAGTACAAGGACATGAGCAGGCCGACAAGCTCGCAGGTAAGGCTACTGTGGAGGGCGGATGCACCATCGACCAGGCTGACATTCTGAATGCTCTACGAGAAGTAAGACTTTTGCGAGAACCAAGTGATGAATGTGAATCTACAACCATGATCAGACTGCTAGAGCAGCAAATGAAAAGAGGTGTGGCCAAAATGGAAGTATTTTCATTTATTCTGGTAGAGATGTCGGAGGCCAGAGTGGAGTGGCATATTGTTTAGATAAGACAACTGCAAAAGCTTTAATGGGATATAATCCAGTTAGTGATAGAATCCTCACTATTAGACTTAAAGGCCGTCCAAAAAACACAACTCTCATACAGATATATGCACCTACTTCAACAGCAGAAAAGGACCAAATTGAAGATTTTTACAACACACTACAAGACATATTAAATAAGATTGGTCATAATGATATAGCAATAATAATGGGAGATTTTAATGCAAAAGTATGTGCAGGAAGAGCTGAAAATGAGAGACACGTTTTAGGAAAATTTGGATTAGGAAATAGAAATGATGCAGGTGACAAATAAATTAATTGAATTTTGCACAGAAAATGAGTTAACGATAGCCAACACACTTTTTAAACAACATCCAAGAAGACTCTTGGAAGTCTCCAGACAGTTTTACCAAAAATCATATAGATTATATTTTAATACAAAGAAGATGGAGATCAAGCATTACATCTGCAAAAACCCTACGAAGTGCAGACTGTGATACAGATCATCAGTTATTAGAAGCAGATCTGAAATTAAAACTCAAAAAGCTTACCCGAGGACCAAGGCCACTTCGTTTTGATCTCACAAAAATACCAGACGCATACAACATAGAAGTTAGGAATCGCTTTGGGGTCTTGATGTCTTTACAAGAAGAAATGACACCTGATGAACTGGCAGTACAAGCTAGAGATATCTTGATAACTGCAGCCAAAGATTTCATTCCGACCAAGAAAAAGCAACTTAAGCCATGGATTACATCAGACACGTTAGAATTAATAAAACAACGAAGGGAGCTGAAACAGAAAGGAGATGAATCCGATAGCAGGATGAAGTATAAATCTTTAACTCGAGAAATAAGAAAGAACACAAGAAAGGACAAAAATCAATATATACAAGATTGCTGTACCAGAATAGAGCAATATAAGGCTGGAAGAGATTATGAAATGTTCAAAGAAATGAAGTTATTGACAAGAAATGTTCAACCTCAATTGAATGTTATCTGTGACAAGATGGGAAATACCTTAACAGAATCTAGACAAATTCTAGAAAGATGGCAGGAGTACTGCAGTGGAATGTATGATATGAGTGACAGTGAGGATATGAATGAGATACATGAGCCAATGACAGCAGAGACAGAACCTGAACCCTCATTAGATGAAATTGCTTGGGCTATGAGGAACCTGAAGAATGGTAAATCACCTGGATGTGATGAGATACCAGCTGAACTAATTAAAGCAGGAGGAGAAGAAAGCATACACATATATCATGCATTATGTACAAAGATTTGGAAATATGGTATATGGCCAAAAGATTGGAAGAGAACTATCTTCATTCCAATACCAAAAAAGGGCAACCTGAAATTATGCACCAACTATAGAACTGTTGCCCTGATCAGTCATGCAAGTAAAATTCTACTAAAAGTCATAATGCGAAGACTTAGTAAGAAAATGGAAGAAGAGATTAACGTAGTTCAAGCTGGATTTAGACAAGGAAGAGGAACAAGAGATCACATATTCAACATGCGTTTAATAATAGAGAAGTGCAGAGAATTTAATGTAAACCTATTCTCATGTTTTGTGGATTATTCAAAGGCATTTGACTGTGTACAGCATCAGAAACTTTGGGAAATCATGAGGAATATGGGCTTTCCATCACATGTAGTACATCTCATAAAAATGCTATATCTAGACCAACAAGTAGCAGTTAGAATAGATGGCGAGACATCAGATTGGTTTGACATCAAGCAAGGAGTCCGTCAGGGCTGTTTGCTGTCACCCTATTTGTTTAACCTGTACGCCGAAAATATAATGAGAAATGTAAGAGATGATACAAACAGGGAGCCATATGATGCCCTAAATATCGGCGGTCATGACATACCAGAGATTCGATATGTTGATGATACAGTATTACTATCCACAACACAGAATGGCATAGAAAACCTAATAGCCTCAACACAATTGAATAGTGAAAATCACAACTTATATCTTAACATAGCAAAAACTAAGATAATGCATACAGATAAAACTACTTGGTTCTCGTTGAATAATCATATTGTCAACACTCCAACACCAACTGT
Organism: Cepaea hortensis; assembly: GCA_963921405.1. Taxonomy (NCBI): domain Eukaryota; kingdom Metazoa; phylum Mollusca; class Gastropoda; order Stylommatophora; family Helicidae; genus Cepaea; species Cepaea hortensis. The sequence goes on along the minus strand of OY992876.1, from coordinate 494,184,802 downwards.
AATGCTGTGTTCAGAGATGGTGGAAAGAACGCAGGCAATGAATTACCTGGGGATACGGTTTGATCGAAGCCTTGCTTATAATGTGCACATAGACCAGGTGATAACAAAGGCCAAGCGGGGTTTGGCAGCGATGCGGGTGATGGCGGCAGCAAACTGTGAGCAGCGCCATCTATGTCTTCTGTACGAGGGGTTGGTCATGTCTGTTTTGGAGTATGCAATAGCAATCCTGACTCTCAGCCATAAGCAGATAGAACGGATGGAAAGGATACAGAATGAAGCTATGCGGATTATTCTTGGATGTACAAGAGATACAGCATGCAGGGCGATGCGCTACCTTCTTGGGTTTCCAACCATTGAAGAGAGAATACAAGATTGCAGGGCACGCGCCTACCTCAGAATTAACGCAAACACACAACATCCACTGCATAGTGAAATTAGGAAGGTGAAGGGCAGCAGGTTAAAAAGAGGACGGTCGTGGATGGGTCAAGCCGAAGACATTCTTCAACAGGTGTGTTCACTTGAGGACTTAGAACCTGGCGAGGAGTGGGTGCAAGTGCCAACAGACTTCTGCACATCCTTTTCAGTTTGCATCCAACTTGACAGAAAATGCAGACAAGAAAATCCGGCTGCTGTTGAGGCTGAAGTACAAGCGTTGATTTTCGAGAATTCGCTAGACGGTGACGCGGTCATCTACACAGATGGGTCGGTCGTCCGACATGTGAGAAGCTCATGGGCCTTTACAGCTTGGGCCGGAGGGAGAATTGTGAAGGAGGACTCTGGTGCTTTTACTGAAACCACAAGTAGCCTGACCATGGAAGTCATGGCAGTAAGTAAATCAATAACATGGCTCGAGACACAGACATTCACTAGGGCTTGTTTCCTTAGCGACTCAATGAACATGATCAAGAGGATAGAGGAGGGGTCGATTGGAAGAGAATGGTTGCTGCCTCTGGAGCGGTCTCGACTGGCAAAGATTAGTTTCATCTTCGTGCCAGGGCATGCGGGAGTACAAGGAAATTAGCGGGCTGACATGCTCGCAGGTGAGGCTACTGTGGAGGGCGGACGCGCCATGGACCAGGCCGACATTCTGAATGCTCTACGAGAAGTAAGACTTTTGCGAGAACCAAGTGATGACTGTGAATCTACAACAATGGCCAGACTGCGAGAGCAGCAAATTAAAAGAGGTGTGGCCAAACAAGAACACTACGCAGGAAGCCAAAGAAGATTGATAAACCAACACAGAACTGGCGTCGTTAGCCGCTACACGCTGCGGGATTTGCTGAGGAGGGGATCCGAGCACTTATGGACTGAATGGTTCGATGTGCAATGAGGATGATCTGTCGACTAACTAACTAACTAACTAATACAGATAAAACTGCTATGGAGAAAGAAATATACATTAATAGGAGAAAATTGGAGGTGGTGGACAATTTTGAATATCTTGGGTCATTGATTACCAATAGCGGTGACACAATGAAAGAAATTAAACGGCGACTATCCATTGCTCTTCAAAGACTAAAACAGATGAATAAATTATGGAGTGGGACAGACAGAACTACAAAAATTAGACTTTTAAGAGCATGCATCTTTCCCATTGCAACATACGCCTGTGAGACATGGACACTTACTAAACAAGCTGAACAGCGCATACATGCCTTTGAATATAAATGTTATAGACGAGTTCTAAGAATATCTTGGGTAAAGAAAAGAACAAATGCATCCATACTTCAAGAGTTGAATATTAAGGAGGGTTGGCTATTAAAGACGATAAAACAAAGAAAGTTGAAGTATTTTGGTCACTTGAAACGGCACGACAGTTTGGAGAGAACAATAATGGAAGGGTATATGCCTGGGAAGAGAGAAAGAGGAAGGCCAAAGAGAAGATGGGTGCAGGATGTGGCGGATGATCTCCAGATGGGTGTATCAGACGCGGGACATCTTGCTTGTGATCGAGAAGTTTTCCGGAAGGTTGTTATGGGAGCGAGGTTCTGCAAAGGACATGCTACTGAATGAATGTGGCCAAACAAGAACACTACGCAGGAAGCCAAAGAAGATTGATAAACCAACACAGAACTGGTGTCGTTAGCCGCTACACGCTTCGGAGTTTGCTGAAGAGGGGATTTGAGCACGGATGATCTGTCGACTGACTGACTGACTGACTGACTGACCGACCGACCGACCGACCGACCGACCGACGGACCGACCGACCGACCGACCGACCGACCAACCAACCAACCAACCAACCAACCAACTAACTATCTAACTAACTAACTAAACTAACTAACTAACTAACTAACTAACTAACTAACGAAGGAACGAACGAACGAACAAACGAACAAACTTTATTTTCAATGGGTTAAGAATTGGGCACGCAGGCCCGTCTAACATTCCTGCGCTTTTATCACTCTCTTTCATACATTATTTCATTCACACATCATTCAAGGCTATCAGAGAACAGCAACAATATAAAAGATATTATAAAGGCATGGGCAAAATGCGAACATCAATACTATACGACTTAGTAATATTAGTTAATGGTATGACACTAGTTATTAGCCATGTGGAATATACTGGGCTACCAAAATGGTACTGGCTTTTATACTAGGGTTTTGTTATTATTATTATTTGTATTATTAATGGGGAAGATAATCCGTACTGAGATAGTGTTCGAATAATTTGCGATTATATGTATAGGAATTGGTGATTTCTTTGATTTCTAGTGGAAGATTGTTCCACAGCTAAGCTGCAGAGTACTTTTAGCTTGTTTTGTAAAAGTCAATCCTAGGCTTTGGAATGTGTAATATATTTAATCGTTTACTGTGTCTAGCATTATATTTAAACAATGGCCAAAGGTAATTTGGGGCATTCCGATGTAGGATTTTGTGAATTTGTAAGTTAGTTAGTTAGTTAGTTAGTTAGTTAGTTAGTCTGTTAGTTAGTTAGTTAGTTAGTCTGTTAGTTAGTTAGTTAGTTAGTTAGTTAGTTAGTTAGTTAGTTAGTTAGTTAGTTAGTTAGTTAGTCGCAGTTCCATATTTAGCCATATTGAAAAGCAGGCGTTTGCGGAGTGGTAGTAACTGAAGGCGTTTATGCAGGCTAGGATTGTCAGATAAATGTTTGCTATAAATTAGACTCATGGCCCGTTTCTGGAGTGAGTAAAGTCGCTTGGTGCTTGAATTAGAACAACCGTCCCAGATTGTAGAGCAGTAGTCAAAATGTGTCTGCATATGAGAAGTATAGAATATTTTCCTTGTGTCCTCATCAAGGAAATTTTTGATTTTGGCGAGTTGGTAGACTTTTTTCGCTGTTTGTTTAGTGAGCACTTGAACGTGATAATTAAAGGTTAGGTTTCTATCAATGATTAGGCCTAATGTTTTGTGCTCAATTACACTTTCTACTGGCATGTTATCGATGTGAAGTTGAAGTGATGTGTGTGAGTTTAGAGTTTGAAGTCGTTGTCTGGTTGTTAATAGCATTGATTTTGTTGTAGTGATGTTAATTTGCATACGATTTGCATAGCTCCACTTAACTAAATTATTTAATTCTTGTTGCAAAGACGACTCCAGTAAAATACAGTTTTCAGCGTTTGAATACACTGTGCAGTCGTCTGCAAATAGATCGCAGGACGACGAAAGGTGCAAAGGTAGATCGTTAATATATATGGCAAATAATAGAGGGCCAATAGAGGGCGGTACTCCAATATTGAAGGTAGTGGTTTGAGACAGAGACTTATTATGTGATACTACTTGCTTTCTGTTTGATAGAAAAGATGTTATTAGAGTGACTACATTAGGACCAATTTTCATTGTCTCAAGCTTTTTAATTAAAATAACATGGTCTATCATATCAAATCCTTTACTGAAATCAATAAACACAGTTCCACATAGACTGTTGTTGTTTATATTCTGGTGCCAATTTTCTATCATGTTTGTTAGGGCCGTATGGCAAGAATATTTTATTCGAAATCCTGATTGACTGTCAACAATAAGCTTGTTGCGAACTAAACACTGTAATGTTACTTTATGGATGTGTTTTTTTTTTGTTTTTTTTTTAGTGGTTTAGATAGTGATGATATTAAGGAAATAGGTCTGTAATTGTTCGGGAGACCATTGTCCAATGAACCAGATTTAAGAAGAGGGTACACTTTAGCGATTTTGAGAACTGATGTAAAGTGGCCTTTGGTGAGACACTGGTTATATACATAAGTTTGTGATATACAGATGACTGGCGCAGCGCAACGGAGAATCCAGTTGCTGATTCCATCTAACCCAGATGAGGTTGTGTTTTTTTTAGGTTACTGAGGTAAGTGAATACTTCAGTGGTTGTCATTAGCGGTATGTCGGAAAGAATATCACGGGAGCATCTGCTCTCTCAAAATGAAGTCAGTAAAGATAAGTTGCAAGGAGAATTAGGTATTGAAGCCTTCAACTGGACTATGTCGGTTTGAAAAAAAAATAAAAAAATACTGAATTGGTAGCATGTAATATGATTTGATGGTAAAGAATTTCGGAAGTTATACTTGTTTGTCAAGGTGTTAATTGCCTTCCATATATCCTTAATATTTGCTTTATCCATTACTAAGTTCTAAAAGTAATTTTTCTTTTCCCGTCATATTGTATATTGAACTTTGTTTCTAAGAGTACGGTATGTGCTGAGATTCCGCTTTTTATGCTCTTTATCTCTGTCTCTCATAATTTCAAGTATTTCCTGGGTGATCCAAGGTGGTTTGACGTGGTGTTTGACTCGAACTTCCTTGATTGGCACATGCCTGTCAAAAACATCAATAAAGGTTTTCATCCAGAATTCCAGAGCATCATCCGGGTCAGGAAGCTGATAAACATTGTCTAGAGGTGAACTGAGCAAGTCCTGTAAAAATGCGTTTTGGTTGAAATTTTTGTAACTTCTATATTTTATACTTATGTGTTTATGTTTAGGAGTTTTAATTCCTTTTTTAGACCGCGTGCAGCATATTGGGTAGTGATCGCTCATTGCACAATTGGGTACGGTGCATTCTATGATGTTGTCTGAGCAAGTTACATAAATGTGATCAATGAGTGTTGAAGATATCTTTGTTACTCTAGTAGCTTGTTGTACTATTTGTTGGAAATTGTATGATGCAATTATATTTCCCCATATTATGTTGGATTTGTTGGTGTCAATGTTAAAGTCTCCGAGTAGCATAATTTCTTTCCCGGAAGCGAAAACCACATCCATCATGGTAGTGAAGTTTTCGTACCAGACGTGTTGATATACAGAAGAATATGTCGTATTTCAAACAAACAAAAACAATCAAATGCAGAGGTTCTAGACAAATTGGGAATGAAAAGAGAGTTGATGAAAGAAATAAAAAAGAGGCAAGTGAAATATTTCGGCCGCGTTAAAAGACATGATACTCTTATCAAACCCGTTCTGGAGGGTAAGGGTGAAGGCAAGCGAAAAGAGGCAGACAACGATACATGTCGTAAGAGGCGTCTAAGGAGGCTTGATGGTTCCGTCGCCCTGCTACTGAGTGAGTGCGTGGCGCGACACTGTGAGCGTTGAGTTTCGTGTGAAATGCTTTTGAATCTGCCCGAGGTTTTTTGGAACATGACTGCATGTTCGGCGCGATGGCGGATGGCTATGTCCCAGAGTTGGCCAGTTTTTGCCTTATGCAGAAATGCGTGGCTGCTGGGCTTCTGGTTGACTACGATCTATCTATCTATCTATCTATCTATCTATCTATCTATCTATCTATCTATCTATCTATCTATCTATCTATCTATCTATCTATCTATCTATCTATCTATCTATCTATCTATCTATCTGTCTGTCTGTCTGTCTGTCTGTCTGTCTGTCTGTCTGTCTGTCTGTCTGTCTGTCTGTCTGTCTGTCTGTCTGTCTGTCTGTCTGTCTGTCTGTCTGTCTGTCTGTCTGTCTATCTATCTATCTATCTATCTATCTATCTATCTATCTGTCTCTCTGTCTCTGTCTGTCTGTCTGTCTGTCTGTCTCTGTCTGTCTGCCTGCCTGCCTGCCGGCCGGCAGACCCGCCCAACCCCACCCACCCACCCACCCACCGACCGACCGACCGACTGACCCACCCACCCACCCACCCAGTCAGCCAGCCAGCCAGCCAGCCATCCACCCACCCACCCACACACCTACCTTTCTGCCTACCTACCTACCTACGTACCTACCTACCTACCTACCTGTCTGTCTGTCTGTCTGTCTGTCTGTCTGTCTGTCTGTCTGTCAGCGCTATTAAATATTGATAAAAGTTACTGGAAAAAACGTCAGGACCATGTGTTGAAAGAGGAAGAGGTCTATTGGAGAAAGGATGGATTGAATTTTATGCAACCGAGAGCAATCATCAACCTACTGGAATCGTCCGACACAGATTAAGGTCTGAGCAGATCGCAGACATTAATCTACATATACACTTACTGGGATATTTTGATCCAACTATTCAGACGAATTGCAGGCCCTAAATATTACAGCATCAGCATCAGCTGAAGAAACAAGAAGGAAATGAAAAATAAGGTAAGAAATATATTCCTTCTACTTTCCTGTTAATTTACAAATTATTTACCCCGTGCCTCTGTAAATTCTCTGTCTTTACTAATATTACACATTGCACCCCTCTCGGGATTCTCCGTGGTGAAGTGGTCAAGCCGTCTGACTCGGGCTCCGAAGGTTGTATGTTCGATTCCGGGCCGCGTCCTTCATTTCACGAGTGCATTTTTTCTGAGACTCCCGAGGGTCGTCGCTGGAACTACGGAGTTCGTGCTTTGTGCGACGCTTTCCGCGCTGCGGAAAGAAACTGAGCCATATGAGATAAAAACCCGGTGCAATGCAGTCTGTCGATTTTAAGCTAGTTCTTTCATTGCACCCACTCCCATACGAATCCGGATACGCCTTTGTGTGTCATCAGAATTGACAGGTCTCCCATTACCGTAAAAATAACTTTGTTAACGAGAAATCACTAGTTGTTCAGCAAAACATCAAAGGAATGTCGCCGCTTTCAATGATTTAAGTTGTTTTTGGACCTATCAAAGACATATTCCTTGGGTGGGGGTAAATATAAGACGGCTGGAAAAATTTCATAACGATGCAACAGACAGTTTTCAAAATAATTGATCGTGAATGAAGGCAAACAAATGTGGACATACTATAACATACATGGTTCGTGCTACATGCCTTGGATGCGTGTCATGTCACAGGGATATGTAATAAGGCACACTTGGGCAGAAGAAAACACATGCAGACAGAAGCACCTTTCACGTGTCTGTCGTATTTTCACGTGCCTGCTTTGCTTGTTAAGGGATAGGGTTCGACATAAACAGAGCATGAGATACAGCAACTACCTACAAGGACAGCAGGAGGCGAGCAGCTTACCCACTCCCAGCGGTATGGGTCTGTAGTAACGAAACATATCAATTCTGGACTCTTAAGGTCTCGTAATTGGCATTACTTTTATAATACAAAAGAGAAAGTTGGAGTGGGGGACAGGCAGGGGAAGACCAAGAGAGAAGATGCTGGACAGTTTGACATCGTGGCATGGAGGAATTTCAGCATCAGAAGTGATTGATGAACGTGAAACAGAAAGTGAGAGACAGACATGATCAACAACGCCACACTTCGTGGACTGTAAGAAGAAGCCCAGTACAAACCTGGTGTGGGTAAGTAAAGTGTTAGGATCATCACATTTGTGTAGGCCCTAGGCACTGAGAAATAAGTGCTCTGTCTTTTCTTCGCGTAGCCAACGGCCAGTGCCGGTATCGAAGCCACATCCTAACGCTCTCATGCCATTGTCAGCGTAGCTTCCTAACCGTTACACGAATACTGTCACTGGCATCTACAGCCCATATTACCTGACGGTGTAGGTCGGGGGAGGGGGTGTCTTGAGCCTGAGCAATTAAGGCCACCTGGCTAGTGCAGTCGCCGCCAACTGTTCAGGTCAGGGTTTTCTTTTTGAACCCCGACAGAAAAATAATCTGTCCGCTTACCGATAATTTGAATTTGGATCTCGTTACGGATAATACGGCATTCTTAGCCACTCGACCAGAACATGCTCGCTGAATTGAAATGAGTGCACATTAAACAAAAGGCGGCGGTGACGTAATAGTCAGCCGCTCTCCTGTCGGTCTGTTGGTCATGAGTTCTAACCCGCATTGGCCAGACTTGTCACATTAACCTGCGAGCACAGGTCGAGCCAGCCTCAAATGTGTAACCAGAAATGTATTGGCAAGTGAAGGTGACCGGCCTGATACTGACCACGTGAACCATCTAGAGGTATATACAGATATTAATCTAGAATGACATGCCCTTAACTGATTCAGTTCTAAACAAAAAGCAGATTTGGACTAAACATGGCGCACAATCAAATGAACAAGTATATGCGTATTTTTAATGATTGTTCAGTGTTTGAAAATATTGCCGGCGAAGTTTTGTATTCACCTTCTGTAAAGTTCATGCAACATAATAGGTAAATACAAAACTTGGACCGACAATCAAACAGTTCGCAGTCATTAAAAATACGCCCTGTATTATCATGTAAATGTCCGTTTAATGAGAATTAAAATTGCGGAAGATACCGCTAAATAAATCAAATAACACGATGACACTATTATGGAGATATATTGTTCTTCTGTATGTATAATCAAAGCAATATATTCTACTTTTGATGTATATTCAAAACAATATATTCCTTTAGTGTATGTAAACACTGAAGCCACAAACAAATATGACTGTTGGCAGGGCACAAGATGATGATAATATGTGTGTGTGTGGGGGGGGGGAGGGGGGGAAAGGGGGGGGGGCCTGGTTGCGAGACAGACAGACAGACAGACAGACAGACAGACAGACAGACAGACAGACAGACAGAGACAGAGAGAGAGAAGGAGACTATAATTATAAAAATTCACACTGCTACAGCAGTATTCACTGTGAGAATATATTATTGTTATTATTTTATTATTATTATCACCATTATTATTATTACTATTAATATTATTATTATAACTATTATTAGTATTATCATTATTGTTAATATTATTATAATTATCGCTATTATTATTATTATTATTATTATTATTATTATTATTATTATTTTAAGACGCATCTTTGGACCCATTAGGGATACACAAAGTGGAGAGTGGAAAAGAAGAAGTAACAAAGACATTTATGATCTGTTTAAGTCTCCGCTAATCACTGGTATCATGAAGGCTAATAGACTACAATGGCTGGGGCATATAGAAAGAATGGAAGATAATAGGGAAACAAAACTCGCTTACACTCAGGAAATAAATGACCGTAGACCCCGAGGTAGACCAAGAAGACGGTGGAGAGATAATACATGTACAGACCTACAAGCACTTGGAATCAACGACTGGCAAGAGAAGGTCCACCAGAGAGACGAATGGAGACGGATTGTATTTGCAGCAAAGAACCTCAATGGCTCGGAAAGCTGAAGAAGAAAAAGAAGAAAAAGATTATTATTATTATTATTACCGAGGTGAAAGCCATGGCCTGCCCCGCCTAATCTTGCTAAACGGAAACACGACAGTATAACTGCATTATATGCAGGTTACCACAAACCATTTAATGGTATGCAATTTCAAACGACCTACAGTCACGAGCCATTAGATCGTGTTTTCAGCAGTGAATAGTCTTTATATTTCTGAAAGTCTGCTTGTCGCTACTTTGAATGTGAAATCTTTCAAATAGCTAGCGCTACGCAATCGATTGTGCGGCTGCGTCCGGTATAGAACTTGGTTAGTTTTCTTAGTACAACTTTCTTGATCGCCTCTCACGATAGTCCAGTTAGTGTGTTATCTCAACATAGTGCTGTCCTATAATATTAATTATCTAAAATGTTATGGGAAAATATTAAACAGGTAGGACTGGCAAAGGAAGCGGTGAGTCAGATATTTGTTTGATTAACACGTTGCTATTCATAATAATTATTCGTGGTTAAGATTATAGAATGTATCTTTTAGAGTAAGGGTGTGGATAGTGTGTGCGAATTGCTTATAAGTTTTCATGTTACAGGTATACCATCAAGTGCTCTATTATCATGTCTTTCGACAAGAAACCTACTACACAAGAGATGACTGAGAAAGGGACTTTGATGAGATATGAGGGTGATGAGTTGAGAAAGTACATCAGGGAGGCAGAACGAGAATGGCGACAAGAACAAAGAGAGGAAAGAATCCGGATGGCTGAACTGGATAAGGACAAGGAGTTGAAACTGACAGAACAGATGAGACAGTACGAGCTTGAATTAAGAAAACTGAAACTACAACACCCAGATGCTTCAAGATTCAGCAGTGTCAGTTCTCAAGAGCACAGTAGTGACATTTCTACCGGAGCCAACACTTCTAAGGGTTCTATGAGCTTCCCACTGTTGCCGTTCTGTGACAAGACTGAGCAGATGGACTCGTATATTGATACATTTGTACTGATGTGATTACAATCTACATCGGGATAAATGGAATATCAATTTGGTCCAGTTAACAGAACCAGTTTATGATGCCTTCTCAAAAATATTCCTGGTCTTGAAAAAGACTTTGGTATCTTGAAACATGTTCTTCTCAAACAGCATCAGTTGACGTCAGCGGCCTACCGGTAGAAGTTCCGAAATGCCAAACGTTCAACGGGAGAATCGTTTGCTCAGTTTGCCTCTCGCTTTGAGCGAATTTGATGCCACCTACGAGGGGCTGGAGGAAATTATTCTGGCGGAGCAGTTGAAAGAGACTCTACCAAAATCTTTGCAGATGTTTCTGGCGGAAAACGGTGATGCTTAGCTAGAGGAGATTATCTCCCTTGCCGTACGTTACTTGACAGCTCACGGGGAAGTGAGCTCCACAAAACCTAGCAGTGTTTCTCAACTAGATAGGACACAACAATCAAAGAGTTATAATAATCATAACTCTACAGGTACGGACAGCGGAAGGCACACTGCTGGTCCTCGCCACAATCATGGTAATTACAATAAGAGCCAGTCATACACTTTCAAACAACAACAAAACAAACATAGGAAGCATATTACTGGTTTTGTGAAAACAGCATACTTTGCTTACGTTAAGGTAAAACTAAACGACCAGGCTCCTCCTGTTGTTTGCAAACCATGTGTTGAACACCTGCGATAGTGGACTTGTGGGAACAGAACATGTTTAAAATGTGGAATTCCAATGAATTGGAGAGAGCCCAGCGACAACTATGATGATTTTTATTTCTGTATTGTCAATATTAAGAGAATTAATAGAAGACATTACCACACCCCCAAAAAAAATGGAAATATCCAGATATAGATTTTGCTTGACAACCTATTCGACACGGAGATGATATACCAATTCCAGCTTGCAGTCAGATTTCAGATTCCCTGCAAAAGATGAGACGAAAAGTGACATTGATAGTGATTTCGAAGATGATTTTAGAGCTGCTCAACGCTTCAACCAGCGTAAACTGAATTGTCTAATACGAGATCTCTATCTCTCCAAGGAATCTTCAGAACTTTTGGCTTCAAGGGGTATGATTGAAAGTAAAAAAGAAAATTACTGACTGCTGTAACAAATGTTACATTTTATCGCAGTGAGAGAGAGAGAGAGAGAGAGAGAGAGAGAGAGAGAGAGAGAGAGAGAGAGAGAGAGAGAGAGAGAGAGAGAGAGAGAGAGAGAGAGAGAGAGAGATTTTCTTCCATTCTTTTATTAATAAAATAACCTTGTATTTTGTGCTAATGTATGAGGTATTGTAAACGAAAAGGGTGTAAGTTATACACCAGAAGAATGGCGACTTTTAATTGACATCGCTAAAAGAAGTTTGCAAGGTGTTGTCTCATGCAATGGTAACAAATTCGGCGCAATTCCAATGTCCCATTCTACTACAATGAAGGATTCTACTACAATAAGCACAGTACTGGAAATAAAAACATTGAAGTATTTATAACATAACTGGATGGTTTGTGTAGATCTCTAAGTGATTAACTTCTTGCTTGACCAGCAAAAGGGATTCACCAAATATCCTTGCTTTGAATGCTTGTGGGACAGAAGGGCAAAAGAAACGCACTGGACACACATAAAAGAAGTGGCCGTTGAGGGATGAATTTAAATTTGGAGAAAAAAATTTGTTAACACGCCTATAATTGATAGAAAAATAGTTTACTGCCACAATCACATATAAAACTTGTCTTGATGAAGCAATTTGTTAAAGCACTAAGCAAATATGGTACCTGTTTTAATTACTTATGCAGAAAGTTTCCTGAATTTCACATAGACAAACTTAAAGCTAGAATTTTGTATGAACCTCAAATTAGAAATTTATTAAACGATCCACAGCCATCATCATTTGTTTTAGTTGTGCAAAAGTTTATGAGTAACTTTAAAGAAGACAATTATTCTGAATTAGTTGAAAACATGCTGCCGAGTGTTTATTGGCTGGGATGCAACATGAGCATAAAATTGCATCACGCCCATAACCATTTAATTTTGGCGATTTTAGTGAGGAGCAAGGTTAAAGATTTCACCAAGATATAAAAAACAGCGGAAGAGAGATACCAGGGACTTCGGGATGCCCACATGAAGGCAGATTACTGTTGGACCCAAAAGAGTGACTGTCGGGGCATATCACATTCCAGGAAGTCCTATTATTATTATTATCGTCACTTTTATTATTAGTATTATTATTATCACTATTATTATTATCACAATTATTATTATTATCATTATTATATTTATCACTATTATTATAATGACTATTAGTATTACTAGTATTATCACTGCTATTATTATTATCATCATTATCACTATTATTATCACTATTATTATTATCACTATTATTATTATCACTATTATTATTATCACAATTACTATTAATATTATAATTATTGTTGTTATCACTATTATTATGATTATTATTATTATTACTTTTAATATTATCACAATTATTATTAGTATCACTATTATTATTGCTGTTATTATTATCACTATTATTATTGTTGTTATTATAATCACTATTATTATTATAATAACTATCACTTGTCAAAGACTCGATAGTACCACACCTCGTGAAGCCATAGCACAGTTGAGTAGACACTCAACAGGCCACGTTTGCCAGCAGAGTGCGATGTGAGGTAACACGCACGAAGGTGAAGGTCACCCCGCGTGGTGTGTAACCACGGGAGAGAGGTTAGGTAGACGGGAGACTGGACTTGAGGCGTTCACATCGTTTAGAATAGCGTTAGGAGTTTTGCGTTCACTAATAGATAGAACTAGCATAGGGTTAGCAGTTTGTGTTAGATAATTCTGTGGCTGTATATTGTGTATTGCATTAGCGACTGTTTACCGCTTGTAAGCGAGCCAACGGCAATAAAATGGACCATACATTTTGCCTCCCACACGACTTGCAAGTTGTCTTGTATGGGTGTGTGAGAAGTACCCGTTGAGGCCTGTCAGTTGAGTTGTTGACAGGCCAGGGTAATTGATCCCACTTCTGACACCACAATTACCCTGGCCTGTCAACAACTCAACTGACAGGCCTCAACGGGTACTTCTCACACACCCATACAAGACAACTTGCAAGTCGTGTGGGAGGCAAAATGTATGGTCCATTTTATTGCCGTTGGCTCGCTTACAAGCGGTAAACAGTCGCTAATGCAATACACAATATACAGCCACAGAATTATCTAACACAAACTGCTAACCCTATGCTAGTTCTATCTATTAGTGAACGCAAAACTCCTAACGCTATTCTAAACGATGTGAACGCCTCAAGTCCAGTCTCCCGTCTACCTAACCTCTCTCCCGTGGTTACACACCACGCGGGGTGACCTTCACCTTCGTGCGTGTTACCTCACATCGCACTCTGCTGGCAAACGTGGCCTGTTGAGTGTCTACTCAACTGTGCTATGGCTTCACGAGGTGTGGTACTATCGAGTCTTTGACATCACTGTTATTATTATATTTATTATAGATCTTCGCTGATAGTCACACGTTTCTTACTGTGTGATTTATTTGACAAGACTGATACACTTTTTGGATTATTCAGAGCGCCATGAATGTTTACCGTTATGAAAGGAAATATAACACCAATGCGTCCGAAACAATACAAGCTGCAAAAGCCGCAGGATCAGTAAGGTAATTTTTATTTTTTTTTATTTTGGTTGCATATCCCTTATAGAACATTGAAATCAACACCAGCATTTTTCAGGGTACTGTTTTGTACTAGGCAAGTTTTTTTGTTTTTTTTTTAACGTTCAGTAGTTTGCCATTGCTTTCTGAACGACCGGCTCACATACCCCCTTCAGTTACCAGCGCGGCGCGATCCGCAGCCGAATCTCGCGCAGCTGTTTTCCCCGCGTGGATCTACGGGATTACGAACAACGTCGTTAACTCCTTGGCCAGGAAGACCGGCCAGCAAGGTAAAGCTATAACTATTTGCCTGTCGGAGCTTCCATCCTCACCCAGTTGCCGACTAAGGTGTAGTACCTGCCCTTTATCATATATAATCAGGTGTATCACCTGGATCTTTTCTCCGGGGCATGCCGGTGTGCTGGGGAATGAACAGGCGGACAGATTGGCTGGCTCGGCAAATCTTGGTGGAGTATTGATGCATGACAAGACAGACGTGGTTGCGGCCTTGTGGGAGCACGTGTACACCTCGGAGGAGCAAATGGATTACCATAGTCTTAAAAAAAGTCGCTTAAAAGTCGACAGGGTCGACTTCATTGCACCGGGTTTTATCCCATATGGCTCGGTCTCTTTCCGCAGCACGGAAAGCGTCGCACAAAGCACGAACTCCGTAGCTTTTAACGACGACCCACAGGAGTCTCCGAAACATTTAACTCGTAAACCGAAAGGGTGCGGCCCGGAATCGAACCCACAACCTTCGGAGCACGAGTCAAACGGCTTGACCACTTCGCCACAGAGACTCCCTTATGGTAAGAATGAGGCAGCGAGGTGTGACAAGGGGATCTGGCCGATGTTCGACGCTCAGTGGAAAGGCGAGACGGACATATAATCAGATTGCTACTGAAACTATTAGTGTTGGAACTCTTCCCTGGCTGCTGAGGATGGGGACGGAGCGCTTATGGGAATGTCCGAATGCTGTGATGTCGGTTCCTAAATCAATTAATCAATCAATCAAACCTGCTCTGTCTTACCATGACATTTAGTCTTTATGTTTCATTGCCTCGCACTAGGATAAGGCATGAACTCTCCCACTTAGTCACCTCCGTTCGACACATTTGACAAGCTGGAGGAGGAGGGGGGAGGGGCATCTATCGACAGTGAAAATGTGGTTTCTGATGAAAATGCAAAGAATACCATGAGCAATACAATGAGCAAGTCCTACAAGAAGCAAATGAATCCCGTAGGGCACGTTACGAGAAGAAATGAAAAATGACTTCCGGTCCCTAACATGGAGGATATGCAGTGAAATAGTTAAAGCCTCTGGAGTGCTTATGCTCGTGGCTACCGTTAGCATTCGCATTCAACTCATGTTGGACTGGAAGTGTATGGTTCCGTCGCTCTGCTACTGAGTTGAGTGGTGGCGTGACACTGTGAGCTGTGAATTTCGTGTGAAGTGCTTGTTCGGAATAATGGCGGCCTGCTTAGTTGCAGAACTGACTGGTTTGCCTTATGCAGTATTGTGTGGCTGCTGGTTTTCTAGTGACTGCCGCTTCCATCGAAGATAGAACTATTTTTCGTGGAGGACTTTTGTGTTGACATTCTGGCGGCGGCATTATGCACAGTGTACCTGTGCGGGCTGCTGGTTTTTCGAGACTCCTGTCTGTTCCACTTTTCACATGGAACGGCGAGGAGCATTTGTGTGATATTCACTAGCACAGGAACAGAGCATAATGGGGACGACCCGTTGCTGTGAAGTTGGAAACGCGACTAACTAACTAACTAACTAACTAACTAACTAACTAACTAACTATGAGAAGAAATAGCATGGAGAACTTGGTGACAACTGGCAAGATTGAGGGGAAAAGAACAAGAATACCTCAGAGAAATAAATATCTGATGGCTTGGCCACATGGCATGGTCGAGACAAGAACTAAGAGCTGATCCACAACTCTGGTGATCGTGTGAGATGGCGAAACATGACCGCCAACGTATATTGCCATTTCACATGATGATGAATATTATTGCGCGAAGCCGAGTATTGTTAACTTTTTATTTTTAATGAAATGCCAGGAACAGGCTACTGAATGTAGAACATTATACTCGTATACAATTATAAGAAAAACCGTAATGTAGAACATTATACTCGTCTACAACTATAAGAAAAACGCTCATGTAGATGGGAGTCTCCGTGGCGAAGTGATCAAGCCGGTTGACTTGGTCCCCGAAGGTTGTGGGTTCGATTCTGGGCCACCTCCTTCGGTTCATGAGTTAAATTTTTCAGAGACTTCTGTGGGTCGTCGCTAGAGCTACAGAGTTCGTGCTTTGTGCGACGCTTTCCGCGCTGCGGAAAGAGACCGAGCCATATGGGATAAAATCCGGTGCAATGAAGTCGACCCTGTCGATTTTTAAGAGACTTTATTTTTAACAGTCATGTAGAACAGAATACTCGTAAACAACTATAAGAAAAACAGTAAACTAGAACAACACTCTTATCCAACTATAAAAAAAAGTAATAAAAAACATTATACTCGTATACAATTATTAGTAAAACAGTAGTGTAGAACATTATCATCATCATCAAGCGCCGTGCCGGCTGGCGTAGGCGTTCATGTCTCTCCACAGGTCTCGGTCTTTGGTTTTCTGGATCAACTCTGCTGCTGATATTCCTCCATGCCACCGTCTCAATCCATCCAGCATCATTTCTCTTGGTCTGCCTCTGCCTCTCTTCCCCTCGATCTTTCCAGTTGTCGCGATGTTTTCCAATGCCTCTCTTCTCATTACATGTCCAAAGAAAGCTGTTTGTCTCTTTCTTATTGTTGTATATAGTGTTCTAGTTTCATTAGCCAGAACATTATACTCGTATAAAATTATCAGAAAAACTGTCATGTAGAACATTATTCTCGTATGCAACTATAAGAAAAACAGTCATGTAGAACATTACATTGTTATACAACAATATGAAAAGAGAAATAAATGTTATAGATCATGAATTGAGAAGAAAAGCAATAGAACATTTCGTAATCACTGGAAAGATCTATGATCGAAGAGTCAGAGACAGACAAAAAGTTATCCTTCATGAATAACCTGTCACGTGTGCGTGGAGAAATAATGTCAGCAGAGTTAATCCTGAACACCGGGACTTAACTCTGTGTGAAGCCGGCTCCGTGGATAAGTAATCAGAACGCAATTCGTAATCCCGCATACCGAGTTTGAAACACAGCTGAGGGCGATTTGGAAGCAGACCGCCTTGCGTTGCTTTTAATCCAAAGATATTAATTGTGATCATTCAGAAAGCAAGAGCAAACAACTGAATGTGCACTTGCCAAGAAATCACAAAAAGCACACAATTATGGGATTGACTGCGACGTCATATAAAGGTTATGCAAATAGCTTTAAATATGTGAACACACACGCTAAGCTACCCCATTTGGCATGTTACATTATGATGATATTTGTATGAAACGTAAGGCTTGAATGCACCACACCTGGGGGTCAACGAATCTACCTATTTTATATAACTGTTGCACCAGAAACAAAAAGCTCCGATATCTATGCGTAATTCAATCATTTAACTTGTCAACTTTGATGGTTATGGGGTTATAAAAGTGGCGAAGACAGCTTTCTGTCGGCAGTGATTCTTAGACAGTCAAGTTCGGACTGTCGTGTGGTTAAATATATCGGATGTGAGGTTTGGCTTATCGTAAGTGAGGAACAGGTAAGAGACGTGTAGCAAGATAAACGTGCGGTGATACAGACACACCGGTGTACAAACAGGCGCATATCGCTATACGGATAGATAAACAGATTGACAGGCAGATTGATACATTTGACAAATATATAAGCACATTGAAAACTTATTGAACAATTCAGAGGCAGGCAAATAGACAGACAAACAGACAGTCATACAGGCAGGTATATTGATATGTAGATGCGTAGGTAGTAAGGTAGATAGGTACGTAGGTACACGTAAGAAGGAAGGTGGATAGTTGGGTATTTATGAATGTACGTAGGTAGGTAGATAGGTTGATAGGTAGGTAGTTAGGTTGGTAGGTGGGTATTTAGGTATATATATAATTAGGTAGATAGGTGCGTAGGTAGGTATTTAGGTATTATGTAAATAGGTAGGTAGATAGGTGGGTATTTAGGTATATATGAACGAACGAGCGAACGAAATTTACTAGTATATGTATATTCAAAGTGCCACAAATTGGGCACCCAGGCCCGTCTTACATTCGGAAATTCCAATTACTCATCTTTCTTTAATCATTGTGCCTGTTACATTCACATAGGAAAAACATTGTCAAATCAATGTTGTAAACATAAGCAATGCATATTTCCATGTTGTGAGACTGGCAGGCAGTCAGACACACATACACACGCACATTCATAAACACATACATACAATCCTGCATACATACTTACATCATTTACCCAAACTCTCAGTTATGCAGCCACTCGATAACATACAAATTCACACTCCATCGCATACACATATACTTGCTCACAACCATAAGCATACTAACAAATGTTCACACACACACACACACACACACACACTTACGCACGCACTAACACACACACACACACACACACACACACACACACATAACATATAGATAGATAGATAAATGCCACAGCGCGACTTATTTCTTATTGGTGGAATTTATTTGGAGATGTATGCTTCGTATCGCCCATATTGCTCAACCCTGTTGATGCTATGGGATTGCTTTTATAATAGATCGTCGCCGTGGTAAATTCTCGGCTTATTCATCTTTGCCGAACACAGCTCTTTGTAGTTGTGCATGTGTCCTCACATCGTTGGCCGTATCATTACTTTACTTAGGAATCACCGAGAACCGAAGCAGATTACCTGTTAATATTCAACGTTCACTCTCTTACCTGTCATACGAAAGATTACAGTATTAAATGTACAACCATGACATAACACTGCATCAGTTTAATTCTTTCTGTTATACTGACGCGATTACAATAATCAGTTATACGTAGTTATAGCATACTTTAACAGCACACGTATAAAATATCACTATCTTCACAAATCTAAAAGTATTAAGCGGCACTATGTCAGGCGATTGCCATCCTCGAAACGTCCGCTCTTGACAAAGATCTAACGCAAATTAACTGTCAAGGATTCGCTTCTTGCTTGCAAAGCGAGTCCCAGCGTTTTCACACTGTGAAAAGTGCTCACAGGCGAGTCACTTTTCACGCCCAAGTGTCCGACCGGACTTTCCTTCTGAATACTGCCATGACCTATGACACAGTTTAATTCAGATCATGGCAATATGACTGACACCTTACCGTCTTGACAGATGACAGTTTGTAAAATGAAGTTAAACCTCTCCATAACAGAATACCTGGGCTGAATTTAGAGACCATGTGTTGCCCATGCAGCATGATCCCACTCTCGGCCTGCCCTGCCATGACATTTAGTCTTTAGGTTGCATTTCCTGGCACTAGGATAAGGCTTGTATCCTCCCATGGCAATATATATATATATATATATATATATATATATATATATATATATATATATATATATATTATATATATATATATATATATATATATATAAATGCAATATCTGTCTGTCTGTATGTCTGTATGTATGTGATTTATGCGTTCGCGAACGGTCCATCCGATTGAGATGAAATTTTCTACACGTGTTCTTATCATTCCCGTGCAGCAAACTGACATAGTTTGTTAGTTTACAAACAGCTATTTACGTAATAAAATTTAATTTTTGTGATTTACATTATAATTTATTTATAGCGAGGGGAATAACTTAAGAAAAGTTATATCAAGGGACATAACTTTTAGTAGCATTGCTATATCTTAAGTTAAGTCCCCTTGCTATATGTACGCCGAACATAGACAGACAGACATACATACATACATACAGACATACATACATACAGACAGACAGACAGACAGACAGACAGACAGACAGACAGACAGACAGACAGACAGACAGACAGACAGATAGATAGATAGATAGATAGATAGATAGATAGATAGATAGATAGATAGATAGATAGATAGATAGATAGATAGATAGATAGATAGATAGATAGATAGATAGATAGATAGATAGATAGATAGAACGAAAATCTTTATTTTCAAAGGGTTAAGAATTGGGCACGCAGGCCCGTCTGACATTCTGCCCTTCTTCTCTATTTCCTCTCATACATTCTTTCATTCAACATCTCTTATGAAGCAATTCTTTGACAACAAAAGAACAATAAGCATTAAAACACATGAAAAATAATCAATAATACATGACTCATTGAGGCAATGTTTAACATGGGCATCATAAATACCCAAGACGGGTGTAACGTGCCACACATATGAGAATGTTTTTTTTTTTTTTTTTTGGCTAGTTGTCGTTCGAGATAATTTACCATTATTATTGCCTTTGTTGCTGTTTTTTTTTTTTTTTAAAGGGGGCATGTAGTCTGTTTTGAGGTAGTGTTCAAACAGGTTGCGACTGTATATAGATAGATAGATAGATAGATAGATAGATAGATAGATAGATAGATAGATAGATAGATAGATAGATAGATAGATAGATAGATAGATAGATAGATAGATAGATAGATAGATAGATAGATCCCTGCCCTATTTAGTTATTGGGATGAGGATTGTTCTCTTCTAATCAGTTCTCCATATTTCCGGGAACGGGAACGGGAGCTTATATGACTACTAATATGAATTAAATGAGACGCTCCCCACCAGGAACTGGGCGAAGCCGGGCCGGGTCGTCTTTTTTGGGAACGTAAACGGGAGCAGGAGCCGAATTTGAATTAAATGAGACGCTCCCCGCTAGGGGCTGGGCGAAGCCGGGCGGATCGTCTTTTTTTTTTGGGGGGGGGGGGGAACGAGAACGGGAGCAGGGGCCGAATATGAATTAAATGAGAAGCTCCTCGCCAGGGGATGGCCGAATCCGGGCCAAGTCATCGTTTTTGGAAACGTAAACGGGAGCAGGAGCCGAATATGAATTAAATGAGACGCTCCCCGCCAGGAGCTGGGCGAAGCCGGACCGGGTCGTCTTTTTTGTGAACGGGATCGGGGGCAGGGGCCGAATATTAATTAAATGAGACGCTCCCCGCCAGGGGCTGGGCAAAGCCGGGCGGGTCGTCTTTTTTTGGGAACGGGAACGGGAGCAGGGGCCGAATATGAATTAAATGGGGAGCAGGGGCCGAATATGAATTAAATGAGAAGCTTCCCGCCAGGGGCTGGGAGAAGCCGGGCCGGGTCAGCTAGTGTATATATATATCTATTGTTTTATATGCTACTGCAGCAGCTACTCCCCTTATCTATGAACATCAATTTCTGATTGCAGCATTGGGTGACATGGCGTTGGTCACGATTGGACCCACCAAGATTCGGCCAAGGAAGACGTGCTGGTGGATTGTTACAGTTGTCCTTTGGGCGGTCTTAGTCTTGACTTCATATTGTAAGTAAAATAAGACGGTTGCCTTATGTAAAGATAATGATGTGTGGGGGTCGGGTCTCTTCCTCGTGCCTGTTCTTGTCCAATTCACTTTAACACATTTAGTGCCAAACAAACAATAGGTTTCGACCAAACACAAACTGATGGTGGACAATGGGAAGTTGGGGTTTGTCACAATATTGACTTGACAGTTGTTGATTAATATGCTAGCAGGCATATAGCATTATATATTAAAGGATGTTGCATAAGGGAAAATACTATATGTAAGCCTTTAGCGATATGGAAAGTCGCCTAAGACGATTAATATTTCCATGGCATTTACTCAGTTAAATAGGTATTGCAAATATTGTATACAAGGGCGGGGGGGGGGGGGGGGGGGGAGAGAGAGACGATGGGAGTTGGAATGGTATGGTGGTTATTGCATTTACACGCAGGTACAACGTCCTGAGGTCAATCCTCAGCTGAGGCCGGATTATTTTTCTGACCAGCACTAATCGGGCATGGATTCATAATCAATAGAGGTTCTAGAGATGTGGATACACATAAGATTATGTCGTATTTCAAGGAAACATTCATTCATTCAGGAGCATGTCCTTTGCAGAACTTCGCTCTAGTTGCGTGTTCAATGACCAGGCTTCCGCGTCATACAATAATGTTGACGATAAGTAACATTTGTCAATTCTCATTTTTAATGCCTTATTGATCTCTTTAGATATTAATACTGATTTCATGCTGTTGAAAGCATTTTTCACCATTCCGATTCTTTGTTTGATTTCTATTTCACTTCTGCCATCGTCTGTTATTACATGTCCAAGATAGGAGAAACTTCCCTAACTGCCGTGGGCTTATAAATCAAACTACAATTGAAATATCAATTTAGTAACTGTCCTTGTTTAATTTGATACACGGGGTGTTTGTAAAGTCTCACTACACTTTTATGTAGGACAATTTTTGATGACGTCATCAAAAATGTCCTCCACAGTCCATCGTGAAGGAAATGTTTACAAAAATAATGTACACACAGTTAAGAACTTAAAAGAAGCAATCAGAATTACCATTCAAGAAATAACAACAGACACGTTGGAGGAGGCATCTAACAAGATGAAGAGACGTGTACAGTCATGTCTTCATGATCCGTTACACATCGCCATCATTCGCATTTGCGAGCGCTATCAAGAAAAAGGTACTTGAACAGTTCGGGAAGCCTGATACGGGGGAGGAAAATGTCACGTAGCAAGACCAGCACTAAGAAACAACAGACACAGAAGATGTGAAGCGTGGAAATAAGACGAGCGGGAAGAACTTACATGTGAGCTGCAACAAAGAACCTGAAACTGCAGTTACTACTGAAGCCACCACGAGGAAGATCGACGACAATACACCACAGACAAGAGCCAAGGCAGCCGAGAAGAAGGAGGAGAAAGACACTAGAGACGGAAAAACCGACTCAAAGTCAGTCAGGTGGGTTGTCAAACGTATTCAAGTGGAGCTGTCAGACGAAGAAATCCCGAAACAGCTACAAGAAGAGAATCTCCACTTCCGAATCTTGAAGGCGGAGCGGATTCTAGCGTACTCAAAGATCCCTACGACGCTGTCGGTGGTGACGACTGAGGGCAGCGAGATACCACGCCATATATCGATAAACAAGAAAATACAACAGCCTGAAGGATTCATTCCAAGAATAACTCTCAATGTTCCAGATGCCAGAGGCCAGCCACAGTAGAGCAACATGTCGCAGTAATACGGAAATCTGCCGATACTGCGCCGATCACAACGCCTTCAAGGAGTGTCCGCTGGCCAAGCTGGACACGGACTTCCGAGCATCCAACAGCAAAAGAAAGTGCGCCAACTGCCTGGGCAAGCATGGAGCAAGATACCTGGGCTGTTCGTACCTCCAAAGACACAGAGGCCTCTTGAAGATCGCCATTACCACAAAGGCACCATATAAGGAAGCAATGCGGAGGTGCGAGACAGCCACGTGCATCTCACAAACGGAAAGAGATCAACTGCAAAACCAGATAGGCGAGCTGAAGAAGCAAGTCAAGGCACTGCTGACACCGACTCCGACCAGCGACAACGAAAATCTGCTGGCGGAAATAAAGGAGATCTAGCAAAACATCAAGCAAGAAGTGGAACACATGGCCGAGATGAAGAAGGAAAATGATGAAATCCTACGAGCCATTAAATCAGAGAGAGAGAGAGAGAGAGAGAGAGAGAGAGAGAGAGAGAGAGAGAGAGAGAGAGAGAGAGAGAGAGAGAGAGAGAGAGAGAGAGAGAACTGCTAAAAGCTGACATGGAATTAATCCAAAACAAACCAACAGAAGCCATGCAAGAGACCACAGAGAAGCCGCAAGATGAAACCAAACAAAAAACTGAGCCGGAACCGCAAGATAAAACCAACAGACAAACCACGACGCCCGAGACATTCAAGGATAAACCATTATCCCGCCAGACATCTGAAGAAAACCGAGATGAGTACCCTGACGACTGCATGGAGTGGCCCCGGGCACCTACCTTGAAGGAGTGCCTAGAATTGGCAAGAATGGAGGAACTCAGGCGCCAGGAATTCAGAAGGCGCTGGGAAGAAAAAGAAAAGACGCCCAAGAAACGCAGGGAGGAAAACGATAGAATACCCAGATGCATACAATGACTTTGAGGACAGACCCGGCTACACGTACTGTATAGAAATCGGAGAGATCATCCCATGGCTGACAGCGGAGGAAGAAATCGAAAAGCAACAGAAACTCAAAATCGAAATTGAAAAAAAAAGCGCAAGGAGGAAAATGATAACATCGAAAAGCTTCTACAGACAATACACAAAAAAGGAGCCAAAAAGACAAAATAAAAAGTCCTTTTAACGGACTGCAACCAGCCAAGTCAGTCGAGCCAAAAGCCTTCACTAACCAAACAAACCACCAGAGGAGACGGGCACAAAGGACAATTCGCCTACCAACTCTCCAGCTGACATCACAGACACAAACGATTACATAATCAGTCCAAGATAGGACTCACTCGTAAGAGCTCACAGACAAGAATCAGGGTGAATAAACCCACAAAAACCGCGGATCTCAACTGTAACCACGGCTGAAAGAAGCAGGTTGAACGAGAGCGAATTTGGAATTTTTGTTTTTGAATCAAGCAAGCAGGTTATGTCTTGAAGCCAGTGGTGGACATTTCCAACACCTGTTTTAATGCATACTTCATTGGTGCTTTCCAGTTCTCCCGAAACAACGTTAGATCATAGCAGTGACTATTGTAAATAATTTGATGAATATTTTAGCACATTCTTTGATGACATTATCAAATGAGTTTTACATACAAATTGTTATGAGACTTTACAAACACCCTGTATAATACAACATGGCTACTGCCATATCAACAACTGTGAAGTCTTATCTGTGCCACACCCTATATCCCATTTCCCGACATCCATTTCTGTTTGATCCAAGCCTGCTATTTGTTTAGCATTGAATCTGTTAAGAAAGATCCACAGATCCAAGAATTTGAGTATTCCTGAAAGTTCACGCACCAGCTTTCTATACCTAGACTCGTGATTCCTTTTCTTTTCTCTTTAGCTGACTGTCAGCGTTGATTCATTTTGTGAAGTGATTTTATTAATGATACATGTAATGTGGAATGTCACCAAATGCTTTACGTTCGATTCAAGTAAACGTGCTTAAAGATAAAATCGTATTGGTATGCGAAAATAAACTGTGTTCATTGGCCCTCGGTAAGAGATACGTGTGTGGGCGGGAGTGTGGAATTTATTAACTGGTGCTAGAGTAGAATAATTGGTCTTAAATGGTATGATAGAATCACCGGTTAGAGTTCTCGGAGAGAACCAAACAAACTGGAGAGAACAAATTGGTGCTGCACAGTGTACCCACTGCACCTCTAAGCGTGTAAAAAGACCCTTTTATGTTCACTTTATTTAAATGTCTTTTATTCGCAACATTTAATTACGGATTCATAAACAGCTCCGTTTCTCATTGTGGAAGCAGATAGTAAAGACTGATTATATTAACTCTGCATTTTAAAAGAGTTCTCTTTAGCAAGCGCTCGAATATTTCACTGATACAGAGATTCTCGAGTTTTTATGTTTACTAACCCCACAATGCCGCTCGTATTTCTATGTCTTGCTGACTTCCATTACCACCCTTCTGGGGAGTTCTTTTGTTGTTCGATTCAGCCGAAGTTAAGTGTTGATTAAATGCATTGATTCTGTCGTTGTGCACACGACACATCTATAGAGCATCTTCAGAAGTGTGGTCATGAAAACCCTACGGACAGATCAGCGAACCACACAAAACGAAACCTATGTTTATATTTATCCAGTCCGTTATGAATTATCATAAGACGGACAATGGTGACCTTTATTTGAAGCGAGGTATGATGACCTGTCCATCAAATCAACAATGGGTATCTATCCCTCACGACAATAATGATGATCTGTCCCTCATATTTAAAAAAAGGTGATCTGTCCCCTATGCCAATAATGGTGATATGTCCCTCACATTAACAAAGGTGATCTGTCCCTCCCATCAATAATGATGATCTGCCCCTCAACCCAACAACGGTTACCTGTCCCTCACATTAACAAAGGTTATCTGTCCCTCACGTCAACAAAGGTGATCTGGCCTTCATGTCTACAATAATGTTCTGACTCTCACGTCAACAATGGTGTTCTATCCGTCACGTCAAGAAAAGTGATTTGTCTCCCATGCCAATAATCGCGATCTTTCCTAGGCCGAAGAATGGTCATCTCTTCCTGTCGGTTTAGACTGTGCAAGTCGTCGTTAGCCGGATTATATCAAAGGTCTTCTGACATCCAAGCATGAGGCTTTCGCCTATTTCTTTTGCCTTATGAGTTCCAGACAATGGTCTTTCTAGTTATACTATTCCCAGGTCTTGTTTGCAGGCAAAAATTACTGAATATTTATAACTTCTTTTAACTGTTTTCGTTATTCTCCGTGTTTCTGATCCATACAGTAGTACTGATTTAACGTCAACATTGAATATTTAAAACTTCGTTCTAAGTGTAATGTCTTTTGACTTCCATACATGTTCTAGTGTTACAAAACCTTCTCTGGATATTGCTGATATTTTTTAGAATTAAACACTAGCACTGGCGCTATATCACAGAAGAATTCATATGAGAGCAAGATGACGCCTGAGAAGAGCTGCCAACTTAACACTCCGAGTCCGAGTAAGAAATAGTATTAGACAGACAGTGAGATCAACACCTTGTGCCACATTTATTGAAAAGCAGAAGATCAAATGGTTCTGTAATCTTGTTAGAATGCAACAGCATCATCAACTACCGGCATTAGCCCTACATCAAAGAACAACCAAAATACATCTACTGAAGAGTAATAAACCAACACAGAACTGCTGTCATGAGCCGCTGCACGCTGCGGGATTTGCTGAGGAAGGGATTCGAGCACTTATGGACTGAATGGTTCGATGTGCAATGAGGATGATATGTCCACTAACTAACTAACTAACTAACATATGCTACGAGAGCAAGAGGACGCCCGAGAAGAAAATGGATTCCATGACGGCGCCAGCCACCCCGCCAACACAGATCCCTCTTCTGTTGATATGGACCAAACATGTCATTTGTCCTGACTTTATGGTTGGACGAGTGATCTAGGTTTGAGAGTTCATGGATGGGTGGGCGCATGGAAGGGTGGGTGGATGTATGGCTGGATGGGTGGATAGATCGGTGAATGGATGCATGGATGGATATGGTAGTGGGTGAATGGATGAGGGGCTGCATGGGTGAATGGATGGGCGGATGTATAGATGGATGAATATGTGAATGTATGGATGAATGGGTGGGTGGGTTGGTGGATGAGTGAATGGATGTACGGATGGGTTGGTGGATGAATGAATGGATGGATGGGTGGATGGATGGGTGGATGCGTGGATGGATGGATGGTTGAGGGGAAGGAATCATGCATGGGTGGAATGATGGATGGCTGAGTGGATGTATAGATTGATAAAAATATAGATGCATGTATGGACGCATGGATAAATGTATGGATAGATGGATGGCTGGATAAATTAATGGATTGATGGATGGATGGTTGGATGGATGAATGGTGGATGTGTGGATAGTTGGCTGGATGGATGGATGGATGGATGGATGGATGGATGGATGGTGTCAGAAGTGGGGGTACGCCACCGCCTAGTTTAATGTGTTATTCACTGGCGAGCAACCCCAGGTTGTCAGAAATTGACTAGGGGCAAAATATATATGGCTAAACTACAGATTAAGTCCACGAAAATCAAGAGTACGGCTTACAAGTGGCTGGTTAACAAAATGAAATGAGCTGCTCTTAATATTCGAAAAGGAGAAGCTTAGATGAGCTAGATTTAAATCTACGAATTCACTATTAGTCCAGTGCAGGTTTTTCTCCATTGACTATTTCACTTCCCTGGTGTAAAAATAAGTCCCGACCAAGGTAAGCAAGGAAATTGCGTCCCTTGGAAAACAAAAGTATAACAACTGAACTATCAGTTAAAACAAATTACATTCGTTTATTGTCTATCATTATTTACACAACTAATGGTTGTTAATATAATGAGGATGAAATCATATGAAATACAACAACATGTAAGAAAATACATAACTCGTAAATTTCTTTATCCTGTCTGGATGTGTGGTCCAGATCAGCCTCTATGTTCAGATCTCCACGCAGCCGGACGATGTTCAGAACAATAGTATTCTGTCCTGTCTCCCCTAGTTCCTCCGCTATCACAGCAAAGGAAAAATGAGCTCCTGTTGAGGGCTTGGAAGAGATAATCAAGAATGCCTATTATCTAGTTCTATATCAGTACATTCCTAATTAATACATACATTATATCACCTCTTATAAAATGACCGAGTCTCTCTTCCAGCTTTACAATGTTAACTCTCCTCCTTCTCCCTCTATATCTCTCTTCTACTGTCGAGTCTGGGAAGGACTGTTCCAGTAGTCGAACAAACCTGTAATTATTACATTTCTGCCATCCTTAATAACGTCCCGTCACGAGGAATGAAATGTCCTAAGTTAATGTCCCTAATTCAGACACACGAGTCCTCACAGTGAGTACCATCCATCATTTGGTTTCACAAATTAAAAGGTCGGTAGTGATATTCTAATATTACCAGATCTCTGGACTTACATGCCGTGAACAGCCTCTGTCAAAGGCTTCCGTGAGTTACCATGAATGCTAGTCCACAACACACTGAAAGGGTTAAGCGCTATACGCCCTATACCATTTGTGGGTAAGGTCCGCACCAGTACACCTCTGCATCAATCACAATCCATAGACAACATGCCAATGTGCGTGGCGCATAAGCACACACTAGTATAACACTCTTCCATACTGGTAGGTTTGCATATGACAAATCGATATATCCACCATATACTTACACGTTATACATATACATATATTCCTACTTAAGTAGTATGGATGCAAAAAGGGTAGTAATATAATTATCTACAACAAACTGGGAAAGTAATACTTTCCATTGACGTGACAGGCAGCTGACAATACCAGATAAAGGTCTGCCAAATGCATGTCCACAGTATAACAAAAATGATGCATATAAACCTTAAATACACATAAAGTATACCAATTCAAAATAGGCATATTAGGATATTCAACCTAATAACATAATGCATAGGTTAGTAACAACACAAATGAAACATAAAAATAAAAAGAATATTAAGAAGCATAGTCCTAGCAACGCATATTCAAACGGGCCTAATAAGAATAACACTTATAGCAATATGATATAGACAATAACTGAAGAATACTAGATCAGTGACAACAACTACTGTTAGTCTGCAAGAACTAGCCTGCCACAGGCTGACAGAAAGTCAGTCATCTAAATGACTTGCATAGTTACTAAGAGCTAATATTCCTAGACGATCCTAGACAACATAAGGAGAAGATCTCTTCTATACAGAAAGTATAACGATCGTTTACATCTGTTTTAAAATTGTTTGTATCTAAAGTAAATCGATCTATGTACGCGTATTTATACTAAGTATGATAACCGCCCTTAATCTCCGTGGCGCCTCACTGTCTGGTTCGAGATACACATTTCTATGATGCAGACTAAATTATCTCCCAGCATGTCCATCATAAATTCATTATGAACGACTGGCCCTCACACCTGTGTCCGTGGGCTGTCTCTATTCAGCCCGTTTTTTTTACACCCTATGGGATTTAGAGGTCCCAGTCAGTCTGACGCTGTTTACCTCGGGGAGTCGTAGCAAGCAGTGAGTTCGCCCCTTGCGCCTCTGGTCTGTTTCCCAAGGCAGTCAGCCTTCGCGGTTGAGCAATTTTTTTAGCCCTGATTAGCATGTTGTGTTGTGTCAAAGGAGCAATTAGGTTCTGGGGGTAGACTGCCAGTTTTACAACTTTTTTTAATAAACCAGGTTGCTTGCGTCATACTTGGGCGCTTTTAATTGCGAGCTGTGGGTCAGTCTCACCTTCCATTAGGTTGGCATTCCACACTTTGTGTTATCTTATTCATAGCTGAATAGAGGTTGAGAAACGTGATTCTATTCCTCTATTTATTCTTTTCTCTCTATGTAGAATACTTCCCTGTAGGGATTCATTCTGGTGCACTCGCAGCATTTTGTCACAAATAAATAGATGAAAGGATGGATGGTTGGATGAATGTATGCATGGGCACATGGTTGGAAGAGTTTATGGTTGGGTGAATGGGTGAATGGATGAATGGATGAGTGGATGGATGGATGAGTGATGGATGGGTTATTAGATGGGTAATTGGATAGATTGATGGAGGGATTGGTGAATGCGTGAATGGATTTGATGGGTACATGGATGATCGATTGTGTAAATGGATGTATGGTCGAATTGGTAAATGGATAGCTTAATAAATAATATATGGACTTTCCTCTAACAGACACGATCCCACAGAAACAGCCGTTAGATTGTCGATGTGAATTTTCGCTGCATCCAACTAGTACAAGAACTAACATAACCTCAACTACAGCACAATCAACTACAACACAATCAACTACAATACAATCAACTACAATACAATCAACTACAACACAATCAACTACAACACAATCAACTACAGCGGCATGGAAACCCTCATCCCCAACAAAACGACAGCTTCTTCTGGTCACCTATGGTAGGTCGGGCTCGTCATTCACGTCTGCAATCATCAGCCATGACCCGAGTGTGTTCCACATATTTGAACCTTTGCATGTTATCAACGACGATTTCCCTATGGAAAATGACACGTGAGTTTTCCGTCTTCATTTGTGCTGTCGCTCATTATCATCATGTACCATGCCGAAAAATGTGGGAGGTCGTGGTTCGCAATCTCACACGATCACCAGTCCTGGATCCGGTCCGTGTTGACCTGATTGTGTCATCTGACCAAACCATCCGGGTATTTATCTCCATTCTTCCGTCTTGCTGTTTTCCCATTAATTTAGGATTCATTATTAAATGTTTAAGTGACATGGGGTGATTAACTGTCTTAACTGATTCAGTGCCCCTAAAAAATAGGTTTGGACCAAGTATGGTATATAACCTAATAAACAAGTATTATAATGTAAATTGCCATTCACTAAGGACTGAAAATAGGAAGCTACCAAGAAACACGATGCAACTAGTATGGCGATATCTCACCCTTATGTCCAAATGTGATGTTATTTTTGACGATATAGTATCCCTCGACACTGAATCAGTTAAGCGACTTTACGCATCTGCCATGGGGTTAAATATCGCTGAAAATTTGTCATTGCGTTATAATGCAACATGTCTGCTACCATATCAACATCTTTCAAATGGTACCTGTAACACACCAGCTACTTCCTATTTTCCGTCATCCATGTTTGTTGGTACCGAACCTGCCTGTTAGTTGGCACTGAATCCATTAATATTATTTCTACATAAACGTATGACCGTGCAGCATAGAAAGACTCGAATATATGATAGAATCACCAATCAGGAACAGAATTGGACAGATTCGGTCAAATCCAGAGGTTATGAAAAGACGCTAGCCCTGGAAAGGATACATACTGAGAAATCCTGCTAGTATTACAACTTGAATAACTTCGCTTTCTCCTTCTGTATATCTTGTCCAGCATTTAGATCCAGTATAATACTAATTTTTCAAGTACAACTCATTTTTTTTTGTTTTTTGTTTTTGTTTGTTTTGCGTACGCTGGCTTTGAACTCAAGCATAGCCCACAAACGTGCTACTACTTCTAGTTCAGTGGACTGACTTGTGTGTGTGAATTAGACCCTCACCATCCGGCGAACCCACTCCGACTATTGAGCTACTTATAATGTACGTCTCTAAGTCTAGGAAAAGATGTCACGGTGAAATCTAACTGATCGTGTAGTAAGAGAACCCTCTACCCCGCTATCAGCGTTTAGAAAGTTTAGCAGCTTATTCTTAACCCTCCGTCCATGCAACTGAATCACCAATTGTCCAATATCGTCGTGATCCTGAAGGAAATGATAGAAATACCTTCGAAACATTTAGTTAATTCATTAGTTTGGATGGCTAGTTGTTTGGTTAGTTGGTTGGTTGGTTTGGTTAATTAGATGAATCGCTGGTTGGTATTAGTTAGTTGGTTGGGTGGTTGGTAGGTGAGTTAGTTGAGTTGACTTGAGTTAAGAACCGACATCACTGCACTCAGGACATTCCCATACCTGCTCCGTCCCCTCGTTCAACAGCCAGCGAAGAGTCATACTACTAATCGTTCCCACCGTTATTTGATTAAAAGTTCTCCTGGTCTTCCCTCTCAGTTTTGATATTCTTCCAGAACCTCTGCCGATCCCCCGCAATCTCATTCTTTCCACATATGGGTTCTCAGTCTGTTCCTCCGCCTTCTCCACCTGGTCCCACAAGTGCACGACCACCTCCCCCTTGTCCATAGGCAAACTACCACGAAGAGGTGCATTCCCTGCTAGCCTATCAGCCTGTTCATTCCTCCCGTACCCCCGCATGGCCAGGGCAGAATATCCATACAATTCTCACAATCTGTGACCTCTGAAGCGACGAGAGCCATTCAACACGAAACATTCATTTCTCCACCTTACTAAGCATACTCTTTGAATCCGTAATGTGTGTTACGTGTGTTGCAGTGGTATCCTCTAGCCACCGGAATGCCGCTGTTACTGCCTCCACCTCCATTCTCATGCTGGAGATCGTAGTCTCATATGCCAGACTCTCTTTTTTCAAGACTCGTCCATTAGCCTTTGCAATAAAGCCCCAGCCACTACGTCTGTTTCTCACCACTGACCCATCGGTGTAGATGACTATGTCACCTTGATGTGTGTTGCTCTGGGTCAGCTGTTGCACTTCAAACTCAGTGCGGCCCGCTGCACATTCTTTGCACTCACAACCCAGTGTTATTATTACATTGTGCCAGTCCGTGTTGTCTTCCGGACCTTCAACCCACTCTCTTTCACGATTGATGGTCTCTAGAGTTAGTTAGATAGTTAATTATTTAGTTAGTTAGTTTGTTAGTTATTGGTTAGTTAGTTGATTAGTTAGTTAGTTAATTAGTTAGTTAGATAGATAGTTAGTTAGTTGATTGATTGGCTGGTTTGTTGGCAGGCTGGTTGCTTTGTTGGTTTGAGTTAGTTAAATAGTTAGTTAGTTAGTTAGTTAGTTTATGGTTGGTTAGTTGGTTGGTTAGTTAGTTAGTTAGTTAGTTAATTAGTTCGTTAGTTAGTTCATTTGTTAGTTAGTTAGTTAGTCAGTCAGTCAGTCAGTCAGTCAGTCAGTTAGTCAGTTAGTCAGTTAGTTAGCTAGCTAGTTAGTTAGTTAGTTAGTTAGTTAGTTAGTTAGTTAGTTGTTGTTTTTTTTTTTTTTTTGCTTTTCATATCCTTTACAGGACATCGCTGTCAACACCAGCATCTTTCAGCTGTATGTTGATTTCTTGGTAAGATTACGCTCAGTAGTTTGTCATTGCTTTCTGAGCGACCGGCTCACATACCCCGTAAGTTACCGATGCGATTGGAACCACTGCTGATTCTCACCGTCATCACGATGCCCACGAGAGTATACGAGAATACGGAGAAAAGTCATAACCTCTAAGCCACGAAGCCGGCAGTTAGTCTTCTTCTTCTTCTTCAGCGTTCCGAGCCATTGAGGTTCTTTGCTGCAAATACAATCCGTCTCCATTCGTCTCTCTGGTGGACCTTCTCTTGCCAGTCGTTGATTCCAAGTGCTTGTAGGTCTGTACATGTATTATCTCTCCACCGCCTTCTTGGTCTACCTCGGGGTCTACGGTCATTTATTTCCTGAGTGTAAGCGAGTTTTGTTTCCCTATTATCTTCCATTCTTTCTATATGCCCCAGCCATTGTAGTCCATTAGCCTTCATGATACCAGTGATTAGCGGGGACTTAAACAGATCATAAATGTCTTTGTTACTTCTTCTTTTCCACTCTCCACTTTGTGTATCCCTAATGGGTCCAAAGATGCGTCTTAAAATTTTGTTCTCAAAGGTTTGTAACAAGGCTTCGTCTCCTTTCGTTGTACTCCAGGTTTCAGAACCATACAGCACAACTGGTCTGATCAGTGTTTTGTATATTGTGATTTTGGTGTTACGAGATAGCGCCTTTGATTTTAGTAGATGTTGTAGTGCATAGTATATCTTATTTCCAGAGTTGATTCTAGTTTGTATTTCTTCCCTTATGACGTTGGAGCAGTTGAAGATCGTACCCAGGTATTTGTATGTTTCCGTTCTTTTAATGGTCATATTATCTATTTGTATGTGGCCAGAGTTTCTAGCCATTCCGTCTCTTGAAATTACCATATATTCTGTCTTATCTTGGTTGATAACCAGCCCCATCTGTTGGGCTTTTTTCCTTTAAGTGAGTCAATATTTCCAATGTCTTTTGTTCACTTTGCCCTATAATATCTATATCATCTGCATAACCAAGCAGCTTGGATGTTCCTCCAATATCACATTCCTCCTTTACCTTCCTTACAACTTTCTCTAGAGCCAGATTGAAGAGTAGCGGCGATAGTGCATCATCCTGTTTCAAGCCAGATGTTATTTGGAAGGGGTCTGATTTCCTGCCTTTATATGTTACTATATTATAAGTATCTTCCATGCATAGTCTGGTCATGTTGATCAACTTCCTTGGTATTCCAAATTCCTGCATTGCATTCCATAGACTATTCCTATGGACACTATCATAAGCCTTTTTAAAATCCACAAAAATGTTATGGAGATCTCTTTTATATTCCCAATGTTTCTCGGCTATTTGTCGTAAGATAAATATCTGATCTATTGTTGATCTGTTTTGTCTAAAACCCGCCTGGTAGTCACCTAATATGTCTTCTGAATATGGTTTTAGTCTATTTAGTAATACTGCGGATAGTATCTTATAGCTTGTGGACAGTAGTGATATTCCTCTATAATTTCCACATTGAAACTTGTCTCCTTTCTTAAAGATAGGTATCAATAATGACTCTTTCCAGTCATGGGGTAATTCTTCTGTCCTCCAGATTTTTATTATTAGTTCGTATAGCTTTAGATGTAATGCATGGCCACCTGCCTTTATAAATTCAGCAGCAATTCCATCAGTCCCAGTTGCCTTATTGTTTTTAAGTCGTGTGATTACATATAGGATTTCTTCAAATGTAGGTTCTTCAATTAATTCAATAATTCAGTAGGTTCTTCAATTAAAATAATAAATTAGGAACAGGTTAAGAAAAAGAGTCTGGGAGAACAGGAAGCTTACTGCCAAAACAAAAGTCCTTGTCTATCAAGCCTGTGTCCTTAGTACTCTTCTCTATGGCAGTGAAACCTGGACAACTTACTCACACCAAGAGAACAATTTAAACAGCTTTCATCTGCGGTGTCTGCGAAGAATTCTTGGTATTAAGTGGCAAGACAAAATCACAAATACTGAAGTATTGGAAAGATCAGGTTGTGTGACAGTTTATTCCATGCTCAGTCTTCGTAGACTTAGATGGATAGGACATCTTAGGAGGATGGATGATGGTAGAATACCAAAGGATATCTTTTTTGGTGAATTACAGATGGGTAAGAGATCTCAGGGTCGGCCTCTACTACGATACAAAGATGTGTGTAAGCGGGACATGATTGATACAGGCATTGATAATGCACATTGGGAGCAAGTCGCCGCTGAACGTGTTGCATTGAGGGCAAATATCAGAAATGGAATAAAGTCAAAGGAGAAAATTATTGCAGAAAAGTCACACACCAAGCGTTTGAGACGTAAGATGGTGCATGATGGTGGAAATGACCACGTGTTCACATGCACCCACTGTGAACGGACATTTACAGCGCAAATTGGCCTTATCAGTCACACTCGCTACCGCCATAGTTAAAAGTTATTATGCCTTTTTAAAGCACAAACTATCGTCTGTCAAGACGGCAAGGTGCCAATGAGGTTCTTCAATTTGTGGTTCGCATGTTAGAACCTCTTCCTGTGAGAAAATGTTACTTGGAGCTTCACAATTTAGTAATTCAATAAAATATTCTTTCCATGTGTTGCACATTTCCTCATTGGTATTTATCATATTCCCATTTTTGTCTTTTAGACCATATGTGTTTTGTTGGTGCCCTCGTTTCATTGACTTCAGTTCTTTAAAAAATTTTCTGGATTCATTTTTCTGGTGATTAGTTTCCATATCTTTGATTATATTACTCATATATTCTCGCTTCTGCTGTCTGACTATTTTTGTAGCCTCTTTACATTCATTTCTATAATGCTCTTCCTTTTGGATGTTATTGATGTCATTTAACCATACATGTCTGGCATTCTTCTTCCCAATGACTGCTTCTTCACATTTTTGATTGAACCATCTGTTCTTTCTATGCGTGGTTAACACACCGAGACATTCTTCTGCGGTAGACTGAATTGTATTCTTGATGTTCAACCAAGTTTGGTCAATGCTTTCCTCCAAAGGGTTTTTGCAGAGTTTCAAGTTTACATTTTATTTCATCTGTAAATTTCTCTTTGACTGTAATGTCTTGCAGTTTTTCTCTGTTATATGTTGGGTGTAATCTTTGTAATTTAGTATAGAAAGCTCTCTTAAGTTTTATTTTAAATTTTGCTCCAACGAGGAAGTGGTCACTGTGGCACTCAGCTCCTCTATAACTTCTGACTTGCTGTATGTTTGATGCATTTCTGTTGTTAATTAAAATGTGATCTATTTGATTATAGGTTCTCTTGTCACATGATTTCCAAGTTTGTTTGTGTATATCCTTTCTTTGTAGTCTGGTACTGCTAACCTGCAGTCCTTTGGCTTCTCCCAGGTTGATGACTCTCCATCCATTATCATTTGAAGTTGTATGTAGGCTTTCCATACCGGCCACTTTTTTTTATTAGTTTGCTCTCTACCTATTTTTGCGTTGAAGTCTCCCAGCACAATCAGGATGTCCTGTTTGGGGGTTTCTTCTATGACATCTTCCAGATCATTATAAAAGTCTTCTTTAATATCATCTTCTTTCTCTTCAGTAGGTGCATGTACATTAATCATCGTTATATTTTTCCATTTACCTTTTATTCGTAATTTACTAATCCTGTCATTAAAAGCTTTAAAGTTTAAAAAGTTCCCCCATAACTCTTTTTTGATGACAAATCCTGTTCCTAATTCATGTTTATTTTGGGTGTTTCCTCCATATATTATAATCATTCCATTTTGCTCTAAAGTACCCTCTCCTGGCCACCTTATTTCTTGAATTGCTGTTATATCCATTTGATATTCAATCAGCTCCCGGGTTAGTTCTTCGGCCGCTCCAGCTCGATATAGTGTCCGTACATTCCA
This sequence comes from Cepaea hortensis, assembly GCA_963921405.1. Classification (NCBI taxonomy): domain Eukaryota; kingdom Metazoa; phylum Mollusca; class Gastropoda; order Stylommatophora; family Helicidae; genus Cepaea; species Cepaea hortensis. The sequence goes on along the minus strand of OY992876.1, from coordinate 494,147,426 downwards.
TGTTCCAAATCTCAAAAGTCCTTTAACGTTCCAAGGTCGTTGTCCAGATAAGTCAGTCCAATATCGAGGCTCATGTATTTGTTTCGTAACAAAGAAAGGTTTTTACAAAGGTGGGGATGTTAACCCCACGCTTCAACCCCCAACCTGGAGGACCAGGGTGTTTCTCTTTGTCTGTTCTCTACCCTTTGACCTGTCCGGCTTGGGAGGCCCTGCTGGTAGCTACGCTACCGCCGGCATAGCTCTCAGGGTCATTGAGAAACTCAAGCTCCCCCACCACGACAAGGTGGAAACACCATCGGGGGAGCGGCAGTTAGTTAGTTAGTTAAATTGTCAGGTCTTAGATATGACTGAGCCACCGTATAACAGTAGGCGGTACTACCTGCTTTCTGTTAGCGCCGAATGTTGGGCGGTGCTTACCAAACCCGACACCCCAGATTGTGCCAACGGCTTCGGGCGGAAGAGCGCAATTGGGAAGATACACGCCTTACCCTGGTGCGAGGAAATGCAACCTAAAGACAAAATGTCATGGCAGGGCAGACCAAGCCCTAAGCTTCGGTTGGCAGCTAGTCTAGGATCGAAGCTCCAACAGGCGGACAGTTAGAGCTTTGCTTTGCTGATCCGGCAGCTTCTGCAGCTTGTCTTGTTCCAGATGTAGAGGTGTTACCTTTCCTCTGGAGTGAACTAGGCAGGCCGAGAGAGGGATCATGCTGCATGGGCAACACATGATCTCTATATTTTAGCCCAGGCTTTGTGCTATGGAGAGGCAATAACTCCATCCTGGTCTTAACTGGTCTCGGAATCAAAGTGAGAGGCAACTGTTACGGGTTATAAGTCATTGTCAATTGGCGTAGACAATCCATACATAAAGTTAGTTGCCTCTGACGGTGGGAGACACCTACAGGTGTCACTGATCAGCTACCGCCCGCCTCAAGCTGGGCAGCCCCCGGCCAATTGGGTGCTGATCCACCACAGCCTGCCTGCTTCAATGGGTGCTTGGGGTTAGGACAAAATCTGAATCGCAGACTGTAAAACCAATGCACCAGGTACTAATAAAAAGAAAAATAGAAATCTCAAGCTATGGCTTGCAACCTGGAACGTGAGAACCATGTGTCCAGGATTTTCCACTGACTTTACCAATATTGACGATGTGAGAAAAACGGCTGTGATTGATGCTGAACTCAATCGTCTTAACATTGATATTGCTGGCCTGCAGGAGACTCGCCTTGCTGAGGAAGGGTCACTCGGAGAAAACAATTACACCTTTTTTTTTTTACAAGGGTAGAGGGCAGGCAGAAAAAAAGGCAACACAGTGTGGGCTTTGCAGTGAAGAGTTCGCTACTGGGAATGATTGAAATTCCAGCAGGAGGAAACGAAAGACTATTATCCTTGCGCTTGGCAACCTCTTGTGGTTTTGCCACCATTATTACTGCATATGTACCGACACTCGATTCCTCTGATGATGTGAAGGATTCGTTCTATGAGGAGTTAGACTCCGTGATCAAGGCAGTTCCAAAATCTGACTACATTTATATGCTCGGTGATTTCAATGCTCGTGTGGGCAAGGATTCGAGTTCATGGCCAGTGTGCCTTGGAAAATACAACATCGGTCGCATGAATGAAAATGGGCAAAGGCTGCTGGAGCATTGCACTAGAAATGACCTATGTATTACAAACTCCTTTTTTAAAACAAAAGAGATGCATAAGGTAACATGGAAACATCCAAGATCGGACCATTGGCACCAGCTGGACTTCATCATCACACGGAGACAACATCTGAACCATATGTCATTGACTCGAAGTTACCACAGTGCTGACTGATACGGATCATTCTTTGGTTGTTACAAGGGTTAGACTGAGACCAAAGAGAATCTACACAGCTAAACACAAATCTAGCCCCAGGATTAATATTATTAACACTCACGATTCTGAAAAGTGCTTTCAGTTTTAACAGCAACTTGAAGACGCTTTCACTGATACACCAGAAAATTGTACAGTAAATGAAAAATGGGGTCAACTTAAGGAAACTCTTTATAAAACTGCCGTAGGGGTTTACTGTACTGTGGATCATAAGAGGCAGGACTGGTTTGCGGCAAACAGCCAGACTCTGCAGCCCTTGATTGATAAGAAGAAGATAGTTCTCCTAAGAAACAAGGAAAGACCAAAGCGCAACACTCTGAGTGAGCTAAGGCAAGCTAGGAAGGATGTACAAAAGGCAGCCAGGCAGTGTGCAAATGATTATTGGATCAAGTTATGAGTCCATTCAAATCGCAAGTGATAAGGGAAAAATCAGAAGCATGTATGAAGAAATAAAGAAAGCCTGTGGTCCAATAATCAAAAGAAGTGCACCATTGAAAATCTTGACTGGAGAAATCATAAATGATAAGAAACAGCAGATGGACAGATGGGTAGAGCACTATTTGGAGCTTTACTCAAGTGAAATCAAACTATCGGATGATGCTCTCAACGCCATAGAGGCTCTACCAACTCTTGACCACCAGGACACACTTTCCACCATAACAGAAGTTAAGTGTGCTATAAATGTGACATCTGTGGACTGTTGTGTAGTTGGGCTCTGCCTTGTGTTTTGTTAACTGGGTCTCCTACTTCAGAGGTAGTTGTAATTTACATCCCCAAATCAAGGATGAGAAGTTAACATTTTAGTGCTACTGTCTGGTGTAGGGGTTAAACCCCCTATCTCACCATCAGCACATTAGATGTTTAAGAACTAACACTCTTATCCATTCAGCCACGCTGACCATTTTGTAATATGTTATCTGCTAATGTCTGGCAAGGCTCCTGGTAAGGATGGGATTCCAATAGAGGTTATCAGGAGTGGGCAAGACACAATCACTCTACAGATCCACCAGCTAATAGAGCTATGCTGGCGAGAAGGACAAGTCCCACAGGATTTCAAAGATTCAAGCATCATATAACACTGTACAAGAACAAGGGCGATCGGAGCGACTGCAACAACTATAGGGGTATCTCACTTCTGTATATTGTTGGAAAAGTATTTGCCAGAATTGTTCTGCGCAGACTTCAAGTCCTAGGAGATCAAGTCTACCCCGAATCACAGTGTAGCTTTCGACAGAACCGGTCTACCATTGATATGATATTCTCATTGCGACAAATGCAAGAAAAATGCCGTGAACAGAATCAACCACTGTTTATTGCCTTCATCGACCTCACAAAGGCATTTGATTTGGTCAGTCGTGAGGGTCTGGTCAAGGCACTAAAGAAGATTGGCTGCCAACCAACTCTTCTGTCTATTGTGGAATCGTTCGACACAGGCAGGAAGGATATAATAAAGTTTGATGGTGCAACTTCTGAAGAGTTTGAAATCAAGAGTGGAGTTAAGCAAGGTTGTGTACTAGCTCCCACCCTCTTTGGAATATACTTTTCACTTCTACTGAAATATGCCTTTCGTGATCAGGATGGTGGTATATACATTCACTCACGCTAAGATGGCGGCCTCTACAATGCTCAGAGATTGAAGGCCAAGACCAAAATTAGGAGGGTACTGATCAGAGAGTTGCTTTTTGCAGATGATGCTGCAGTTACGACCCTTTCTGAGGAAGAATTGCAATGTCTACTATCTGCATTCTCTAATACTTGTTCTGAATTTGGTTTAACAATTAGCATAAATAAGACACAGATTATGTCACAAGGTGCACATGGGGGTACCGTCAATCTTTATTGACGACGCCGAACTAGAGATGGTAGACCATTTTACATATCTAGGATCATTGGTAAATAGCAAATTATCCCTAGATCAGGAAATCAACATCCGGATTGGTAAGGCAGCAACAACAATGAACAGGTTTTTAAAAAGAAAGAGTCTGAGAGAACAGAAACTTACTGTCAAAACAAAAGTCCTTGTCTATCAAGCCTGTGTCCTTAGTACTCTTCTTTATGGCAGTGAAACCTGGACAACTTACTCACACCAAAAGAAACGTTTAAACAGCTTTCATATGCGGTGTCTGCGAGGAATTCTTGGTATTAAGTGGCAAGACAAAATCACAAATACTGAAGTATTGGAAAGATCAGGTTGTGTGATGGTTTATTCCATGCTCAGTCTTCGTAGACTTAGATGGATGGGACATCTTAGGAGAATGGATGATGGTAGAATACCAAAGGACATCTTTTTTTTTTTTTGGGGGGGGGGGAATTACAGATGCGTAAGAGATCTCAGGGTCGGCCTCTACTACGATACAAAGATGTGTGTAAGCGGGACATTATTGATACAGGCATTGAGAATGCACATTGGGAGCAAATCGCCGCTGAACGTGTTGCATGGAGGGCAAGCACCAGAAATGGAATAAAGACCAATGAGGAAATGATTGCAGATAAGTTACACACCGAGCGGGTGAGACATAAGATGGTGCATGATGGTGGAAATGACCACGTGTTCACATGCACCCACTGTGAACGAACATTTACAGCGCGAATTGGCCTTATCAGTCACATTCACTACCGCCATAGGTAGAAGTTATTATGCCTTTTTAAAGCACAAACTATCGTCTGTCAAGACGGCAAGGTACCAATGTATAGTTAGTTAGTTAGTTAATCGGTTAGTTAGTTAGTTAGTTAGTTAGTTAGTTAGGTAGTTAGTTAGTTAGTTAGTTAATCGATTAGTTAGTTAGTTGCTTGCTTGGTTGGTTGCTTAGTTAGTTAGTTAGTTAGTTAGTTAGTTAGTTAGTTAATTTGTTAGTTAGTTAGTTAGTTAGTTAGTTAGTTAGTTAGTTAGTTAGTTAGTTAGTTAGTTAGTTAGTTAGTTAGTTAGTTAGTTAGTTAGTCATTTACTCACACCAAGAAAAACATTTAAACAGCTTTCATATGCGGTGTCTGCGAAGAATTCTTGGTATTAAGTGGCAAGACAAAATCCACGGAAGTGGAAATTCAGCTTCTAATTCAGGAAAATTCTCGCCCGGGTGATGTGATTATCTACACGGATGGGTCAGTGTTGAGAGGTAGGAGAAGTGCCTGGGGGTTCTTGGCAAAAACTAATGGTCGGCGTTTGGTGCAGGAGAGCCTGGCGTATGATAACACTACATCTAGCGTAAGAATGGAGGTGGGGGCGGTCAGTGCAGCTTTCCGCTGGATAGAAAACACAATACATACACACATTGTGATTGTAACTGACTCAGAAAGCATGCTGAGAAGGGTGAGAACAGGCAAGCTTCGTGCAGAGTGGCTTGTTTCGCTTCGGAGGTCACGGGTAGTAAGCATCACCTGGATCTTTTCTCCTGGGCATGCCGGTGTGCTGGGGAATGAACAGGCGGACAGATTGGCTGGCTCTGCAAAATTTGGTGGAGTATTGATGCATGAAAGGGCAGACGTGGTTGCGGCCTTGTGGGAGCACGTGTACACCTCGGAGGAGCAGATGGAGCACCATGGTTTGGTAAAAATGAGACAACGAGGTGTGACGAGGGGATCTGGCCGACGCTCGGCGCTCGGAGGAAAGGCGAGACGGACATGTAATCAGATTGCTACTGGAACTATTAGTGTTGGAACTCTTCGCTGGCTGCTGAGGATGGGGACGGAGCGCTTATGGGAATGTCCTGAATGCTGTGATGTCGGTTCCTAAATCAGTCAATCAATCAATCAATCACAAATACTGAAGTATTGGAAAGGTCATGTTGTGTGACGGTTTATTCCATGCTCAGTCTTCGTAGACTTAGATGAATAGGACATCTTAGGAGAATGGATGATGGTAGAATACCAAAGGACATCTTTTTTGGTGAATTACATATGGGTAAGAGATCTCGGGGTCGGCCTCTACTACGATACAAAGATGTGTGTAAGCGGGACATGATTGATACAAGCATTGATAATGCACATTGGTAGCAAGTCGCCGCTGAACGTGTTGCATGGAGGGCAAACATCAGAATTGGAATAAAGACAAAGGAGAAAATTATTGCAGATAAGTCACACACCGAGCGTTTGAGACGTAAGATGGTGCATGATGGTGGAAATGACCACGTGTTCACATGGACCACTGTGAACGGACATTTACAGCGCATATTGGCCTTATCAGTCACATTTGCTACCGCCATAGGTAAAAGTTATTATGCCTTATTAAAGCACAAACTATCGTTTGTCAAGACGGCAAGGTGCCAATGAGTTAGTTAGTTAGTTAGTTAGTTAGTTTATGGTTGGTTGGTTGGTTGGTTGGTTGGTTGGTTAGTTAGTTAGTTAGTTAGTTAGTTAATTAGTTCGTTAGTTAGTTAATTTGTTAGTTAGTTAGTTAGTTAGTTAGTTAGTTAGTTAGTTAGTTAGTTAGTCGGTTAGTTAGTTAGTTAGTTAGTTGCTTGGTTGGTTGGTTATCTACTGGATGAATATCCTTGCACTCCGGACATTAAACATCAGTGCAAAGCTATTCATATTCCTCCCCCCTCCCTTCCCAGTATATGCATTAGTCTCAAGTCGCTAATAGTGTCAGTTCTGTGTATCTGTTTGACTGTGCCAGTTTATTTGGCCAGTTTATTTGGTCAGACATTTAAATCAGTTTATTCATTATTATCATACAATAAATAATCGTTATAATGCATGAAAGAATGTGTGCTCACACAGAGAAACGACTCGGAGAAAGACATATAGAATAATCGACGCATTTCTACAGTGTGATTTTCACAGTTTGGATCCGAACCTGTTTGCTGACATACTGTTTCTATCTAGCAACTCCACGAGAACGCTCTACCAGTGTCTGAACAACAAGGTAAGCTTTCGTCCCTAGGTGACGCGGTTCGAAGTCGGTGTGTCCATTGTAGTTAATCTAAAGCAGTTGATCTGAGTCAAGAAACGACATCACAGCACTCTGGAGATTTCCATACGCGTCCTGTCTTCATTTTCAACATCCAGAGAAGAGTCCCAATACTATTGGGACCAGTTGGAGTCTGAGTATGTGTCAGTCTGGCTTTTCTAGGAGAACTAGCTGTAGGGCAGGTCGTCTGGTCACTCCATGCTGCGCCATTTATCTGCTTTATCTTCTTCCCGTCAACACATCTGCCTTATCATGCACCAATACCCCATCCAACGGTGCAGATTCAACCAACCTGTCGGCCTGCTCGTTTCTCAACATACCAATCTGTCCGCCTGCTCATTTCCCACCATACCAGTATGTCCCGGGGAAGAGTTGCAAAGTATGGTCCCTCTCTTTGAGTTTTAACTGCACGGAATCCCTCTGCTATCTAATTCCCCCCCCCCCCCCGCCCTTTCCGCCCTATTCTTTATCTGGGTTTGTCGTATTGTTGTTTATGTAACTGTTTCTGTCAACACTCTCATGTCCTCGCAATCCTCACAAAGATTACAGTTCACAACAATAAGTCAACACTTTAATTTCCTGGCAATCCTCACAAATAGACCAATTAATAACAGTAAATCAACACTCTCATTTCTTAGCAATTCCTGCAAAGATTACAATTAATATCAGTGTGTTATTTTCTCTCTCTCTCTCTCTCTCTCTCTCTCTCTCTCTCTCTCTCTCTCTCTCTCTCTCTCTCTCTCTCTCTCTCTCTGTATCTCTCTCCCTCTCACTCTTTCCCTCTCTCTCCCTCTCTCTTCTCCATCTCTCCCATTCTCTCTACCTCTGCCTGCCATCACCTTTCTCTCCATCTCTCTATCCCTCTCCCCTCCCCTCCTCCCGTTTCCTGACGATCCCTGCAAAGACTTCATTACTCAAAACAATGTTTTCCCTTAGTGAATTTGCATAACAAAGACACATACAATAGATTGAATATCAGGTACATACTGCAGAATTCACACAACGTAAATTAACTAGATAAATAATTTAAGCTAAAATATACACATGTTCGCACAGTAATGTAAATTGTCTACCATGGTAATTTTAAAATGACTATAATGTCTTTCTGTTTGCACAAAACTGGCCTATGTAGATTAATCATGATGGCTCCTGCAAACGTTAACAAGCGACTATTTTGTGTATTAATTAACACACGAAAAGCGCTGTCTCCATCAGTTACATGACCGGTTTCCAAAACATGCCGTACAATGGACGACGCAGGAAGTATGTAATTGTGGTGTGTCGGTCTTCCCATGCCGCCATTGCCTGTGTGTAGCATCTTGTCAATCTAGTTGGGTATGTGTTCAACCACCAATGATAGTTAGTTTAAAATTACCGTGGTATACAACTGACATTACTGTGCGAACATGTGTATATTTCAGCTTGAAAGATTTATCTAATTATTTTACTTTATGGTGTGTGAATTCTGCAGTAAGTACCTAAGGAGATGCAGCTCAATATGCCAGGCAAAAATCGTGCAATCTATTGTTTACGTCTTCGTCATTCATACTTCCTTAACCATTAATGTTGCCATCTCTACTCTGCTGTTCATACTATACACAATGTTTCGATTCCAAGTCCTAGGGATTCAAAATACATTTTATTTCACATGACACTGTTATATCCTGTCGTAGTGTTTAATTCGTTTGAAACTTGTCTATATCTGATATGTTGTCTCTTGTATGAATTACTCTGTCTTTTTAGTTCACTCAGTGGTCAATAAAGTGTATCTTCCACTGTTGTTTCTCTAGACCTGTAGTTTTACCTAGATATGTCGCATTTTGGGCAGTCTTGGAGTATGTGATCTACTGTCTGCGGAGCCAAACCTCATAGTTCCATGGCTGATTCGCCAATCTTGACTTGTGTATGCACGTGGTTGCGTAATCTATTGTGTCCTGTTCTGAGGGGCAGAAACTGATTTGCACTGTTCTGTCCATAAAATGGCAATCGTCTTGTTCTTGTGATTGATTAGATCACTCTTTTCTTTTTGTGGTGCCATGTCGCAGTCAAGAAATGACTTTAACACAATGTAACATAATTTGCCATGATTATTTCAGACCCTGAGTGGACATACACACCTGGAGTGTTTTCTATCTACATGGAAATCCTGCCTGACCAGCAACGTCACATTCATCAAAACAATTCGCTTTCGGGCTGAATGGACTGAGCACTTTTTGACACGCTACCCTAACTTGAAGATACTGTATTTGGTGAGGTATGGTTGGTTTGTGTGTCTGAGCTCCAAATGTTTGGTTTGAGTATTTGAGCTCCGACTTTTGGTTTGTGTGTCTGAGCTCTGAGTGTTTGGCTTGTGTCTTAGCTCTGAGTGTTTGGACTGTGTGTCTGAGCTCCCAGTGTTTGAATTGTGTGTCTGAGCTCCGAGTGTTTGGTTTGTGTGTCAGAGCTCCGAATGTTTGGTTTGTGTTTCTGAGCTCCGAGTGTTTGATTTGTGTGTATAAGCTCTGAGTGTTTGCCTTGTTTCTTAGCTCCGAGGGTTTTGATTGTGTGTCTCAGCTCCGAGTGTTTGATTTGTGTGTCTGAGCTCCGTGTGTTTGATTTATTGTCTGAGCTCTCATTGTTTGGCTTGTGTCTTAGTTCCGAGTGTTCGGGTTGTGTTTTTGAGCTCCGGGTGTTTGGTTTGTGTGTCTGAGATCTCAGTGTTTGGTTTGTGTGTCAGAGCTCTGAGTGTTTGACGTGTGTATTTTAACTCTGAATGATTGATTTGTGTGTGTGTCTGAGCTCTGAGTGTTGGGTTTGAATGTCTGATCTCAAAGTGTGTGGTTTGAATGTCTGAGCTCTGAGTGTTTGGTTTGTTTGTCTGAGCGCCGAGTGTTTGGTTTGTATGAGCTCTGAGTGTTTGGTTTGTATATCTGAGCTCTGGGTGTTTGGTTTGTATGTCTGAGCTCCGAGTGTTTAGTGTGTGTGTGTCTTAGTTCCGAGTATTTGGTTTGTGTGTCTTAGTTCCGAGTTTTGGTTTATATGTCTGATTCTGAGGTATTGGTTTGTATGTCTGAGCTCTAAGTGTTTGGTTTGTATGTCTGAGCTCTGATTGTTTGGTTTGTATGTCTGAGCACAGAGTGTTTGTTTTGTGTGTATTAGCTCTGAGTTTTTGGATTGTGTGTCTCAGCTCTGAGTGTTTGGTTTGTATGTCTGATCTCTGAGTGTTTGGTTTGTATGTCTGAGCTCTATGTGTTTGGTTTTTATGTCTGAGCTCTGAATGTTTAGTTTTATGTCTAAGCTCCGAGTGTTAGGTTTGTGTGTCTTAGCTCCGAGTATTTGGATTGTGTGTCTGAACTCCCAGTGTTTGATTTGTGTGTTTTAGCTCTGGGTGTTTTGGTTTGAATGTGTCTGAGCTCTGAGTGTTTGGTTTGTGTGTCTGAGCTCGGAATGTTTGGTTTTTATGTCTGAGCATTGAGTGTTTGGTTTGTGTGTCTTAGCTCTGAGTGTTTGGTTTGTATGTCTGATTTCCGAGTGTTTGGATTGTGTGTCTGAACTCCCAGTGTTTGATATTTGTGACTGAGCTCCGAGTGTTGTTTGTGTGTCAGAGCTCGGAGTGATTGGTGTGCATGTCTGAGCTCTAAGTGTTTGGTTTGTGTGTCTTAGCTCTGAGTGTTATGTTTGTATGTCTGAGGTATGGGTGTTTGGTATGTATGTCTGAGCTATGGGTGTTTGGTATGTATTATCTGAGCTATGGGTGTTTGGTATGTATGTCTGATCTATGGGTGTTTGGTATGTATGTCTGAGCTATGGGTGTTTGGTATGTATGTCTGAGCTATGGGTGTTTGGTATGTATGTCTGAGGTCTGAATGTTTAATTTGCATGTCCGAGCACCCAGTGTTTGGTTTGTGTGTCATAGTTCTGAGTGTTTGGTTTATGTGTCTTAGTTCCGAGTGTTTGGTTTGTGTGTCTTAGTTCCGAGTGTTTGGTTTGTATGTCTGAGCTCTGAGTGTTTGGTTTGTATGTCTGAGCTCCAAATGTTTGGTTTGTGTGTCCAAGCTCTCAGTGTTTGATTTGTGTGTCCAAGCTCTCAGTGTTTGATTTGTGTCTGAGCTCCAAGTGTTTGATTTGAGTATCTGAGCTCCGACTGCTTGGCTTGTGTGTCTGAGATCTGAGTGTTTGGCTTGTGTCTTAGCTCTGAGTGTTTGGACTGTGCGTCTGAGCTCCAAGTGTTTGATTTGAGTATCTGAGCTCCGACTGTTTGGTTTGTGTGTCTGAGCTCTGAGTGTTTGGCTTGTGTCTTAGCTCTGAGTGTTTGGACTGTGTGTCTGAGCTCCCAGTGTTTGAATTGTGTGTCTGAGCTCCGAGTGTTTGGTTTGTGTGTCAGAGCTCCGAATGTTTGGTTTGTGTTTCTGAGCTCCGAGTGTTTGATTTGTGTATATAAGCTCTGAGTGTTTGGCTTGTTCCTTAGCTCCGAGGGTTTTGATTGTGTGTCTGAGCTCCGAGTGTTTGATTTGTGTGTCTGAGCTCCGTGTGTTTGATTTATTGTCTGAGCTCTCATTGTTTGGCTTGTGTCTTAGTTCCGAGTGTTTGGGTTGTGTTTTTGAGCTCCGCGTGTTTGATTTGTGTGTCTGAGATCTCAGTGTTTGGTTTGTGTGTCAGAGCTCTGAGTGTTTGACGTGTGTGTTTTAACTCTGAATGATTGATTTGTGTGTGTGTCTGAGCTCTGTGTGTTGGGTTTGAATGTCTGATCTCAAAGTGTGTGGTTTGAATGTCTGAGCTCTGAGTGTTTGGTTTGTTTGTCTGAGCGCCGAGTGTTTGGTTTGTATGAGCTCTGAGTGTTTGGTTTGTATATCTGAGCTCTGGGTGTTTGGTTTGTATGTCTGAGCTCCGAGTGTTTAGTGTGTGTGTGTCTTAGTTCCGAGTATTTGGTTTGTGTGTCTTAGTTCCGAGTTTTGGTTTATATGTCTGATTCTGAGGTTTTGGTTTGTATGTCTGAGCTCTAAGTGTTTGGTTTATATGTCTGAGCTCTGATTGTTTGGTTTGTATGTCTGAGCACAGAGTGTTTGTTTTGTGTGTATTAGCTCTGAGTTTTTGGATTGTGTGTCTCAGCTCTGAGTGTTTGGTTTGTATGTCTGAGCTCGGAGTGTTTGGTTTGTATGTCTGATCTCTGAGTGTTTGGTTTGTATGTCTGAGCTCTATGTGTTTGGTTTTTATGTCTGAGCTCTGAATGTTTAGTTGTATGTCTAAGCTCCGAATGTTAGGTTTGTGTGTCTTAGCTCCGAGTATTTGGATTGTGTGTCTGAACTCCCAGTCTTTAATTTGTGTGTTTTAGCTCTGGGTGTTTTGGTTTGAATGTGTCTGAGCTCTGAGTGTTTGGTTTGTGTGTCTGGGCTCGGAATGTTTGGTTTTTATGTCTGATCTCTGAGTGTTTGGTTTGTATGTCTGAGCTCTATGTGTTTGGTTTTTATGTCTGAGCTCTGAATGTTTAGTTGTATGTCTAAGCTCCGAATGTTAGGTTTGTGTGTCTTAGCTCCGAGTATTTGGATTGTGTGTCTGAACTCCCAGTGTTTAATTTGTGTGTTTTAGCTCTGGGTGTTTTGGTTTGAATGTGTCTGAGCTCTGAGTGTTTGGTTTGTGTGTCTGAGCTCTGAGTGTTTGGTTTGTGTGTCTGAGCTCGGAATGTTTGGTTTTTATGTCTGAGCATTGAGTGTTTGGTTTGTGTGTCTTAGCTCTGAGTGTTTGGTTTGTATGTCTGATTTCCGAGTGTTTGGATTGTGTGTCTGAACTCCCAGTGTTTGATATTTGTGACTGAGCTCCGAGTGTTGTTTGTGTGTCAGAGCTCGGAGTGATTGGTGTGTATGTCTGAGCTCTTAGTGTTTGGTTTGTGTGTCTTAGCTCTGAGTGTTATGTTTGTATGTCTGAGGTATGGGTGTTTGGTATGTATGTCTGAGCTATGGGTGTTTGGTATGTATGTCTGAGCTATGGGTGTTTGGTATGTATGTCTGAGGTCTGAATGTTTAGTTTGCATGTCCGAGCACCCAGTGTTTGGTTTGTGTGTCTTAGTTCCGAGTGTTTGGTTTATGTGTCTTAGTTCCGAGTGTTTGGTTTGTGTGTCTTAGTTCCGAGTGTTTGGTTTGTATGTCTGAGCTCTGAGTGTTTGGTTTGTATGCCTGAGCTCCAAATGTTTGGTTTGTATGTCTGAGCTCCGGGTGTTTAGTTTGTATGTCTGAGCTCTGAGTGTTTGGTTTGTATGTCTCAGCTCTGAGTGTTTGATTTGTATGTCTGAGCTATGAGTGTTTGGTTTGTATGTCTGAGCTCTGTGTGTGTGTGTGTGTGTGTGTGTGTGTGTGTGTGTGTGTGTGTGTGTGTGTGTGTGCGTCTTAGCTCTGGGTGTTTAGTTCCGAGTGTGTGGTTTCTGTGTGTAAGTTGAAAATGTTGATTGTACTGAGGTGGTATTTGTGTCGATCAGTCGATGTAGCCGAACGGTTAAAAGAGATTGCTCTCTCATGTCCGGTGCACGATGTCAACGTCGGGCGTTCAGTCTACACATTTATTTGCACTTACAAGTTGACTTCTCGTTCAGAAAACAATGGCAAACTACTAAACATAAAATTGCCATTCATGTACAAAATACAGCGTTGCGCAAATACAAAGCCATGATAGTCAGTGTACAATTATTGAGGTAGACAATTCAAATTACAGCGTGAAAATGTGTGTTGTATATTTCAGCATGAAGGATTGATTAATTACTTTAGTTTATGATGTGTATATTCTGCAGTTTGTACCTGTAATGAAATATGCCAGACAATAAATCGTGCAATCTAATGTTAGTGTCATCATAGCTGAAACTCAGGTTATAACAATGTGCTTCAAATGTTACCAATCAAACCTCATTATCATCATGTGCGTGAGAGTTTATATTTCGCCATCTCACACGATCACCAGAGTCGTGGATTAGCTCTGTGTTCTTATCTCGACCATACCACATAGCAAAGGCATCCAGATATTTATGTCTATGCTTTCCCCTTGTTCTCCTCCCCCCCCCCCCCCCCCCCGCCCAATCTTGCCAGTTGTCACCAAGTTCTCCAATTTATTTCTTCTTTTAACGTGTCCCAAAAACTATTGACTATCGGTGTCTAATTTTATCTAATCCTTTTTCAAGGGACCATTCCCCACTGGTCCAAGTCTGACATCCAGCTCATGCCTGTGGCTCCTAGTAGCTGTCAGCATGCGACAGCGGCCTTCCCCCGGGCAACAGCTGTGAGAGGCTGGCTAAACCAGGTGCGGGTAGCCGATTTGGTGTCAAACTGATCGGTGAATTAGGGTATGCCTACTCAACATGTGAAGACAGGATTCGGCAGACTGCGCGGAAAAAAACATTCCTGATTCAATGAGCAAGACGGCGTTTACCTGCAAAGGTTGTGGAACGTAAAGAGCACGGCAAGGCACGTAGAGCGTCCTGGTCATCCACTGCACCTGTATTCGTCTCCAGTCGTCTTGACTTGTCTTGCCACTGGACTCAGATGGACTCAGGCGAGAGAGTGAGGTCGATGAGTTGCGCAACTCTTTCTCACTTTAATCCAGTTCATCGCGCAAGTCATTCTTCATCCAAGTTCTCCACTTTCATTGACCGTACCAAGGCTTTTGATACAGTCAACAGAGAAGGACTGTGGATGATTATGGCAAAATATGGCTGTCCACGAAAGTTTGTCCAAATAGTGCGGCTATTTCATGACGGCATGCAGGCAAGAGAACAGGAAAATGGTGAACTGTCTGAGCTCTTTGCTGTCACCAATGGTGTGAAGCAAGGATGTCTCCTGGTACCAACACTGTTCAGCCTCATGTTTTAAGCTATGTTGACGAATGCCCTCGAGAACAACATTGGAATAGACATCAACTACCGCATGTATGGAAAGTTATTCAATCTCAGAAGGCTGAAAGCTAAAACAGGAATTAACAGCGACACCGTCAGAAAGCTCCTGTTTGCTGATGATTGCGCTCTATATGCCTACTCAGAGGCAGACATGCAACACAATGTTTCAGCTTTCTCACACGCCTGTGCCAACTTTGGGCTCAATATCAACTTGGAGAAGACTGTAGCTATGTACCAGCCAGCTCCAGGGAATAATCACACTGTGCCGAATATCAAAGTGAATGATCATAGACTAAGTGTTGCGGACAAATTCATCTATCTTGGCAGCACTGTGTCACAAGCTGCCACAACTGATGACGAAATCAATGCAAGAATCTCCAAGGCCAGCGTGGCCTTTGGCAGACTGTTAGTTAGTTAGTTAGTTAGTCGAGGTTCCACCTTCACGGCAACGGATCGTCCCCATTATGCTCTTTTCCTGTGCCAGCGAATATCACACAAAATGCTCCCCACTGTCCAATGTGAACAGTGGAATAGGCAGGAGTCTCGGCAATCCAATCGCCCGCACAGGTACACTGTGCATAATGCCGCTGCCTGAATGCCAACACAAAATTATTCCACGAAAATCACAGTTAATCGTCAATGGACTCGGCAGTCACCAGAAAGACCTCATTAACCCGGGTTTTCTCACATGGCTCGGTCTTTTACCGCAGGGCGACCCGTCGAAAGTGTCTCATAAAGCATGAATTCCGCAGCTTCAGCGCCGACTCCCGGGAGTCTCCTGAAAAATGCACTCGTGAACCGAAAAGGCAAATTAGTCTATTCAGCAACAGCCGGTAGCCATTGTGCCGAACATGCAGGTCACTGTACTGGACAGATGTAAAAGCATTCCCAGTGAATTTCACAGCTCACAGTGTCGCCCACGCACTCACTCAGTAGCAGGGCGACGGAACCACGTAGTACTACCAGTCCAACATGAGGAAAATGCGATTGCAAATCGTAGCTGCAAGTATAAACACACCACAAGCCTAAAAGGTTCAACGCCTAACCGCCATATTGGCGACTGGATTTTTGGCAGACTGTACAAGAATGTATGGGACAGAAATGGAATAAGCCTGCAAACAAAGCTGAAAGTCTATAAAGCAGTTGTATTATCCACACTGCTATATGCTTTTGAAACCTGGACTGTTTATCAGCGACACGCTAGGAAATTAAATCACTTCCACACAGTCTGCCTTAGGAAGCTATTGAAGATTAAATGGCAAGACAAGATCCCAGACACTGAAGTCCTAGAAAGAGCATCCATGCCCAGTATCCACACTCTACTAATGAAGAATCAGATTCGCTGGGCTGGTCACTTGACTCGCATACCAGATCACAGGCTCCCTAAACTAATTTTTTACGGCGAGTTGCATTGTGGCAAACGCTCCCAAGATGGACTGAGGAAACGCTTTAAAGACACTCTGAAAATCTCACTGAATGCTTTTGGAATTCATCATGACACCTGGGAGGCTGCAGCCAGAGACCGAAATTCGTGGCGTGCATCATTACACAATGGTGCAGTCACTTGTGAGGCAACCAGGACTACAAGAGCTGTGAAGTAAAGGCAGGACAGGAAAAACCACTGCAGGAAATCCTCCTCCAGAGACGTCAAGCATTCTTTGTCCACATTGTCAAAGAACATTTCGTGCCAAAATAGGCCTTATCAGCAATCTTAGAACTCACGGCTCCGTACTTTCAACCCCCACTGGATGAAATGAATGGCCATCATCATTCTTGATGGACAAACAACAACAATTTATCTAATAAGTTTACGGTTTCCATTTGCTTCTTGACGGACTTGGTCATTAGTTTTTCTGTCTGTCCATGGTATTCTTTGTCTTTTTCTTCAAAAACCACATTTTCACAGCCATCAGATGTTTTTCAGCTTGTTTGCTCATTGTCCATGCTTCACATCCATACAAAGGTACAGGTTATATGTAGTACCTCAACACTCTTTTTCTCGTTGCAAAGACATCTTATATGGGTCAATATGTTTTCTATCTTGCAAAAGGCTACCTTCAAAATGGCGATTCTTGTTCTAATCTCTGTAAGGCATCTCTCACCAGATGGTAAACTCTTCCGAGATAATTGTACCCATTGACTTGTTTAATAATATTTCAATTTACTTGTATCTTACATTCTGGTATTTCCTTCTTCCCAGTGAAGACCATAATATGTGTCTTCTTATAATGTAATTCTAACCCTAATTGTTCACTGTGTGCAACAACTGCATCTACTAAATGTTGTGGATCCTGCTCATTGTCTGCAGTCAATACTGTGTCAACAGCATATCTAATGTAATTAATGTTACATCCCCGATGGTGATTCCTTTCATATCTTCCACATTGCATTGTGCAGGGAAAAACATATATTTAGACTTTATACATCCTTGTCGCACACCTCTCCTGGGGACGTAAATTACAAGTACCTCTGACGTCGAAGTGGGTTCGCCCGATGGCGAGGGACACTGGTAATAGGAGATGCTAACCCACACGCACGAACAATTTAGTTCAGTGCTACCATAAGTAGCATGTATGGACTATGCTCGAGTTAAAAGCAAGCGAACGCAATATATATATATAGGCTTTATTTTGTGCACATAGGTTATTTACTTTATGTCAATGACTGTGTTTGTGAGAATGAGTTATTTACTTTATGTCAATGACTGTGTTTGTGAGAATGGGTTATTTACTTTATGTCAATGACTGTGTTTGTGAGAATGAGTTATTTACTTTATGTCAATGACTGTGTTTGTGAGAATGGGTTATTTACTTTATGTCAATGACTGTGTTTGTGAGAATGAGTTATTTACTTTATGTCAATGACTGTGTTTGTGAGAATGGGTTATTTACTTTATGTCAATGACTGTGTTTGTGAGAATAGGTTATTTACTTTATGTCAATGACTGTGTTTGTGAGAATAGGTTATTTACTTTATGTCAATGACTGTGTTTGTGAGAATGGGTTATTTACTTTATGTCAATGACTGTGTTTGTGAGAATGGGTTATTTACTTTATGTCAATGACTGTGTTTGTGAGAATGGGTTATTTACTTTATGTCAATGACTGTGTTTGTGAGAATGGGTTATTTACTTTATGTCAATGACTGTGTTTGTATGTCTGTCTAATAGAGATGTCCGGGCAGTTCTGTACTCTCAAGCACGTCATTTCCGAAGAATCAAAATGGAAGAACATGCAGCAGAAATGGCGGGAAATTTCTGCCGGCAAGCCAGCAAAGATTTCCAGGTCCTTCAGCGGTTAAACAAGAAGTTCCCAGGACGTGTGAAGGGGATTCGTTATGAGCATGGATGCCTGGATCCCGTACACTACGCCCGCACCATCTATAAGTTTGCTGGTTTAACATTCAACAACACAACCAAACAATATGTACAACAAATCACAAAATCTAAGTCATCTCAGGGCGCTCAGGTTGATCCGTATAGTGTTGTACGGCAGGACTCTATCCAAGCGATGAACCAATGGAGACAAACAGCAGGATTCAGAACTGTAACAAAAATTGACAAGATTTGCGAAAGTGTATACCCTCTGTTTGGATATACAGCTGTTCAGTCACAGCGGGAGTTGAAGTCCACTCAGTTGTTAATGAAACCCGTTTATAATAGTATTTTTGGTACGACCAAATGACAATAAAATGTGAACTGATTTCTGTCAAGTGTTTTTATGTTTTGTATTTTTTTTTTTTTTTAAATCGTTCGCTGGCTTTTAACTCAAGCGTAATCCATAAACGTGGTACTGCAGTACTACTAGAGCACCGGACTGATGTTTGAGTGTGGATTAACTTTCCCTATTACCAGTGTACCTCGTCATCAGGCGAACCCACTCGGACTTCTGAGGTATTTGTAATTACCGTTGCCAGGTCAAGGACGAGAAATCAGCATTTTCCTCCATCTGACCGGTGAAGGGGTTGAGCCCGATACCTCGGTATCAGCACACCGGATGTTTAAGAACGATTTCTCTTATCCATTCGGCAATGCTGACCTCCTGTTTTGTATTCGGTCTCTCTGTCTTGTCGGTCCTGTAGTCGCTGAACAAGACAACGCTAGAGCAAAGACATGTCTCTAATAGGAAGGACAACCCACTACTCTTTAGTAACCCACTCAAACACACAACATAATAGATGCTCTCTATCTGTATCCCAGGGAGTCTCCGTGGCCAAGTGGTCACGCTTCGCATTCCAAAGGTTGTAGATTTGATTCCTGGCTACCTTGTTCGGTTCATGGGTGTAGTTTTCTTCAAGACCCCTTGGTATCGTCGCTGGAGCTATAGAGTTCGTGCTTTCTACGACACTTTCGACAGGTAACCCTCTGGACAGAAACTGAGCCATATGGGATAAGACCCGGTGCAATGAAATCGATTCTCTTGCCATTTTAACACCCTTTTAACTGTATCCCTGATGTCTCTACCATTGTGATCTGACTGTATTCTCAACATACTAAACAAGCTGAACAGCGCATACAAATCTTATAGACGGGTTCTAAGAATATCTTGGATACTGAAAAGAACAAATGCACCCATGCTTTAAGAGCTGAATATTGAAGAAGGTTGGCTATTAAAGACGATAAAACAAAGAAAATTGAAATATTTTGGTCACTTGAAACGTCACGAAAGTTTGGAGAGAACAATTATGGAGGGGGTATATGCGTGGGAAGAGAGAAAGATGAATGTCAAAGAGAAGATTGGTGCAGGATGTGGCGGATGATCTCCAGATGGGATATCAGACGCGGGACATCTTGCTTATGATCGTGAGGCTTTCAGGAAGGTTGTTACACGTGCACCATCTATTGGTTTGCTGGTTTAAACTTCAACAACATAACCAGACAATATGTACAACAAATCACAAAATCTAAGTCAACCGTTGGAGCCCAGGTTGATTCGTAAAGTGTTATACGGCAGGACTCTAAGTGATGAATCAATGGAGATAGAAGGCAGGCTTCAAAATTTTGACAACAATTGACAAGATATGTAGGCGGGTTTATTCTATTTTTGAGTATAGACCTACAGTTATAAGAAAAGTTGTTTTTATTATTAGCAAAACTAGTTTCTTCGGTAAACTTTGACAATAAAATGTTTGGGAGTCACAAGAGGAATTAGTTTTGAATTTGTTTTTTGTTGTTAGCAAATCCAGTTTCTGATGGTCTCTTCTGCAAACTTGGACAATAAAATGTTTGGGAGTCTCCTTCATAGTGTGCTGTATTGTACCACCTGCATGCCTTGTCCTTAGTAACTGGTTGGAATCTGTCTCTTGACAGTTCTTACTTGTTTTATTGGCTGAGAATGGATGGACACACACACCGACATAGTTAGCTTCAACACGTTTTGAACCCACAAAAAGCTGACCACATCTGTCAGCGTGGATTATACATCAGTGACAAGTATAAAAAATGTCATTACTCACAATAGTATCTTGCGGTGGAGGGCAAGGGTGTCTTTAGCCTGAGGAATTAAGGCAGCCTGGCTAAGTGTAGTCGCCATGAACTGTGCAGGTTAGGGATTTTCTTTTTTTCCTTGGAAAAAAATGCACACCTCACTGCGGATTTGAACCCGGGTCTCCCGAATGGGAGCCGGCATTCTAGCCAAACGCTCCTCAGTATAAATAACCGCTAGAATAGACAATAGTAAAAGGTGTGTGCAGCGACATCATTAGATGACTTCGACACTAGCCTTAGGACTGATTAAAACAATGGCGACGATGATAACTGGGAACAACAGAGTCAAGAATATGCTGTATATATGGAATGGAAACAATCAAATATATATATGGAATGAAAACAATCAAACACAAAGGTTCTAGAAACACTGGTAATGAAAAGAGTGTTGATGAAAGAAATTAAAATGAGGCAAGTGAAATAATCGGCCATGTAAAAGACAGAACTCTTATAAAAACCATCCTGGAGGGTAAGGTCGGAGGGAAACGAACAAGAGGTAGATGAGACAGGTGGGAAGATAATATCAAGACATGGATGTCTGACAGAATATACAATCAGGGCAAGAGACAGACAGTGTTGGAGATCCACTACATCTAACCTTCAATGTGAAGATGGCACCTGATCGACTGGATGGAGTGACATGATCAGATGACTTCACCATCAAATCTTCAGACTGACACATGATGATGATGACGATAAATATTCCCAACATGACATGATGGCATTGAAACAAGGCCCATTAACTTTCACTCACAGAAGATAAGATTAATATCCCCTGATTTCTATTTCTTTATTGTTGTATTCTATGAGTGTCAATCATACATGAAATCAAAGTTAACATAAAAGAATACATGAAATCAAGGTTAACAAGTACATGAAATCAAGGTTAACAGAAAGGAGTATATAAAATAACACATTTTCATAAAATATGCATGAAATAAACGTGGACATAAATGGATACATTAAATTTAAGTTAACAAATATAAACATGAAATGGAAATAAACGTGAAAGAGAATCCCAAATAAAGGTCATAAACAGAGATATATGTGAAATAAAACTGGATAAATGTACACAAAATAAAAGCATAAACATATGCATAAAAGCTACATTAGCAGATAACATATTACAAAATGGTCAGCGTGGCTGAATGGATAAGAGTGTTAGTTCTTAAACATCTAATGTGCTGATGGTGAGATAGGGGGTTTAACCCCTACACCAGACAGTAGCACTAAAATGTTAACTTCTCATCCTTGATTTGGGGATGTAAATTACAACTACCTCTGAAGTAGGAGACCCAGTTAACAAAACACAAGGCAGAGCCCAACTACACAACAGTCCACAGATGTCAGATTTTTAGACAGAACCTACATATACACAAAAGACTTCTATTACCAGGTACCAAGGACAGAACCCTGTATGAGAATCATGCTGATATCCTCAGTTTTGAATGCCAAACTTTAGATAACTGAAAATAGGTGCATCTCTGGGGCATATGCAAATTAAACAAAAGTTGCTTAAAAGTGGACAGGGTCGACATCATTGCACCGGATTTTATCCCATATGTCAACATATGCAAATAAGATTGTTTGAAGTGAGATTAGTTGCACAAATTAAGAGGCTATTGCATCAGTAAAAATAAAGTTATTTGCATACTCTTTACAGGATGTCACAGTCAAACCCAGCTTTTTATGGCTGTGTATGATATTTTTGACAAGTTTAAGTTAAGTAGTTTGCCACTGCCTTCTAACCGGCCCATACTCCATTATATGAAAACCAATGCAAGGCGTCTACTTCCAAATCACCCACAACAGTGTTTTGAACATGGTATGCAGGATTACAAATTGTGTTCATAACTTCCTCGCCACATAGCCCGCAAAATACATACAACATAAGAATATAAACAAAATAACAGTTAACACTGATGAAATCAATACATACAGCAAGAATATAGACAAAAAATAATTAGTATACATGAAATCGAATTTCTCATAAACATTTACATGAAATACGTTTCTCTCTCTCTCTCCCACCCACTCTCACGTATTTACATAATTGCAATTGAAAGTTAACATTAAACATTTATGTTAAACAAGAGTTAACATAATTGTATGCATTAACATAACACTACCAAATAAGTGACCCTAAAACAGCTTTAGATCTCTAACATAGAAGGGAGAGGAGCAGGAGGGGGGGGGGAAGAAGAAGCAGAAAAAGGAGGAGCAGGAGCAGCAACCTAGAGAAGGTCCGTTATTTGAGAGACTGCTGAAGACTGTCTCCCAACAATTAGCACAAGAATCAGTATTACAATCACTGTAACTGGACGACCAAGGGCATGCCACTCCCCCAGCAGCATCTCTATCAAACACTACCTCCACTAGGTTATTTCACCAATGTCAAAGTTAGGGCACACTGGCTTAGAGGTGTTGCTTCCTCCTGTGTGTGGGTGTACGACAGTCAGTGTTTGTGTACATCATACATGTATGTACGTTGCAAGATAACAAGAAACATTATGAGGACATCACAGTCAACTCCAGCATGTTTTGGCTGTTAGTAATTTCTTGGCAAGTTTACGTTTAGTAGTTTGCCATTGCTTTCTTAATGACCAGCACTCATACCTTTGTATGGAAACCAATCTGCTTCCAAATTGCCCACATCTGTGTTTCAAAAGCAGTAAGCAGTATGTGATGTGCTAGATTATGAACTGCATTCGTAACCCCTTCGCCACAGAGCCGGATGTATGTTTGTATGAATGTGTGTTGTATGTATTAATGTGTGTATGTGTATGTGTTTATGTATGTGTGAGTGTCTGTATGTTTATGTGTCTTTCTGCCTGTCTGTCTCATAACATTGTAATATTGATTGTTGATATCTACGGCATTTATTTTGCAATGTTTTTACCATGTAAATGTAACATAGATAATTGATGTACGAAATGTTGAGTGGTTGGAAGGGCTGAATGTAACACAGGCCTGTGCGACAATTTAATAATTCTTTGGAAATAACATTTTTTGGCTTCTACATTCATTCTCTCTCGAGAAGATTGGGTACAAATCACGGTATGGACGATTACAAAGTAAGGAATTCAAAGATGTTATACCTCACACTCATCTAAGGGTAGTTGATCACAAGCCTAGCCTACATGGATAAGGCCAAAAAACCAGGAGAATATGGGCACACACCAAACATCCCAGTTGAAAATAGAAAATAATCAGCTGAGCAACAGACACAGGACATTCATCCAGTAAAATACCCAGTGCACAGCTTGATCCCCATAACTGCCTTTGACATTTTATCTCTAAAATAAACCAGATGTCCATCTAAAATAAGCCAGATGCCCATCTAAAATAAGCCAGATGCCCTGTCTCTGTTGCTGTAAGAATAGCTAAATATCAAATTGAGACAACCAACCCACAGTGGGATATCTATAGCATTTATAATTCTGACAAGATCCTTTAACTAGAACTGGCAACATCATATATAACAGAAACAATAGGAGCCCTATTGTCAACCAACACAGAATTGGCAATATTATCCGCTGGATGGTGATACATATGTTGGGGGTTGGGGGGATCTGAGCACCTAAGGACTTATCCAGAGTGCAAGGATGGCACCCCAACAGATAATAAGAAACATTATGAGAAGCACATACGTGTGCTTGATGAAAAGTTGTGCATGGCTTGTTTAACCAGCAGAAGAAGTCTTTGCCTCAGGGGTTCACCATGTTGAAGTGATTAAGCTACCAGCCTCGCGATCCATAGGTTTTTTGTTCAATTCTGGACTTTGTCATTCAATTTCGCGAGTGCAATTTTTTTCAGAGACTCCTGAGGGTTGGCGCTGGAGCTATGGAGTTTGTACTTTGTGCAGACTGCCCTGTAGAAAGAGATCGAGCCATATGGGATAAAACCCGGTGCAATGAAGCCGATCCTCTGGCCTTTAAGCCAGCAGCAGAGATGGAACAGAGAAATGAACCTTGTGTGGGAACCAATCAGGCACACGAGACAGAGAAAGGGTTATGTAGACCGTCTAACAATAAGGCAACACATACTAACAGACACAACAATCTCATGGGCATACCAGACGACAGAGAGAACTGGAAGGTGGTGTTCATCGATGCCTGCTCCAGAGCAGGTGCCTAAAGATATGAGGGCACTTCAAATGAAAACTTTAAATGTTTTTAGGGTGCGTGGTGAATATATTCTGAAAAAGTAAAGAACAAATGAATAATTTTTTGATGCAGTCATCACTACATTCTAGGCGAGTCTTCCAGCACTGATAAAGTGCTTGGATTACCGTAGACAAATCGCTCTGGGGCCACTACTCAGTGTGTCTGACCCGGTCGTGAACAGTATGTCACAGAAGTCACTCAATTTTGAAACTTCCTACTCCATACATACACTTGCTGGACTGACAGGCATGCATCACCATACTGGACCAATGAATGTCTACAGGTTTCACCCCTTCACTGATCAAAAAACGGGCAACAGAATGCTGCTCCTCTTTGGTGCATGTCAAAAGTGGGGTGGCCATTTTTAAACTGTCCTTATGATGTCACTGTGTTCTTCTGCATCATGGTGTCACATGCTTAACACTCTTGAAAACTTTAACAACAATATTGACAGGTTACAAGACAATGGCATGGCTATTGTAATTTCTATCTCACTTTTAAGGTTTTCATTTGAAACCCCATCATAAAAATAACCCTGGTGTACACACATTTTCTGGTTTTACAGAAGAATGCTGAAAATTCCTTGGACCGCCAAAATGAATAATCTAAACGTGTTTAGGGAGGTTAATTCCCAAAGAGAACTTATCACAAACATCAGAAAGCAGCAGCCATTATAGTCTGGCCCCATTATGAGACAACAGAATCTAGAACTGCTGTGATAGTTGAAAAGATTTGTAGAAAGAGAGATGGAGGATGACAGTGAAGGAAGAACTCTGAAAGCCTTGTGTTATGGCATGGAAGGGTGTGCAGAAGAACAGACAGATCATCACAGCCTGGAGAGAATGGTGCTGCAGGGAGAGACCAGAGGATCTGGTTGACACGCAGGACTCTGAGGAAAGGCCAGATTGACACATAATCAGACTGCTACTAGTACCATTAGTATTGGGACTCTTCGCTGGCTGGTAAAGATGAGGACAGAGCATCTATGGGAATGTCCTGAGCAATATCCAGGACATTGTGTGAGAATCTACTCCATTCTTACAGTACTCATTATAATACAAATAATGTGGACTGTAACTGTAACTATGGGAAGAGAACTGGCCACAGCAATGGCAAAATGCATGCTTGTATGATCTATGGGAAGAGAACTGGCCACAGCAATGGCAAAATGCATGCTTGTATGATCTATGGGAAGAGAACTTGCCACAGCAATGGCAAAATGCATGCTTGTATGATCTATGGGAAGAGGCAGAAGCCATTATGGAGGACTCTGTCTGTGCAATATAAATGGTTCTTTACACATTTAAATAAATGGAATATCTAGGACATTATATGCTAAACCCACTCCAGTCTTACAATGCTGGTTATAATACAAATAATGTAGGCCATAACTGGCTACAGCAATGGCAAAATGCCTCATTCAGTGATCTATGGAAGGAGACTAATTATGGAAATATTTGTGTGTGAAATATAGATGGTTCTACACAAAAACAAATCAACATAATAGCCTAGACATTCTGTAATAGTCTAGTCTATGCCATTCTTATAGTACTGGATATAATACATGAAATGTAGGCTGTGATTGGGTACAGCACTGGCAAAACTCCTCTTTGAGTGATCTATGGACATTTCCAACTTCATCATAAAACACAGCAAGTTCATGAATACACCCAACTGGGTCACACATCAACAGAAGATGTCTCATGTGAGACATAAATCACAATTACAATCATGAAGACAAAGCATGTAGGTATACAGAGACAAAGACAACAACAATTGCAATCTGAAAGAATATACAACTTGATCTACATAAAATAATCCATCATATGTACATATGGCAAGTCAAATGATATGCTTTATATGTAGACAATGAACAAAAGTCACCAAAATCAAATAGAGGCATTGGAGATGTGATGTTACAGACAAGTGACAAGAACCAACTGGACTGAACTATTGTAACGATCACAAAAATAATGGATGCAGCAGGAGATGAGATTATCAGATGAAAACAATTATGTCTATGAGAGAGAAAACAATTATGTCTATGAGAGAGAAAACAATTATGTCTATGAGAGAGAAAACAACCATGGCCACAGTGTGCATATCTTACCACAAACTGACATGTATGGCGACTGTGTTTAAATTTATGAAGGAATTGGTAAACAATGGAGAAATAACAATAATAATAACACTAAATTCCTGCAATCGGAGATCGCAGTCTGTGGAGAGGCATGATCACCAACGCCGGCCAGCGGGGCACTAGATGATGATGATGAAATAACATAATTTAAAAATAAGCTACACCTTGACACAATAATGATGGCTTGACACTTCTGGTGGCTGCAGAAACGTGGTTTCTGAGGAGAATGCAAAGAATACCATGGACAGACAGAAAAACCAATGACCAAGTACTACAGGAGACAAATGAACATCGTAAACTGATTAGAGAAATTAGACGTAGACAGTCAACATTTTTTGGACATGTTATGAGAAGAAATGGATTGGAGAACTTGGTGACAACTGGCAAGATCGAAGGAAACAGACCAAGAGGCAGACCGAGAGGAAAATACCTGGATGGCTTGGCCACATGGCATGGACGAGACAGGAACACTGAGCTGATCCACGACACTGGTGATCGAGTGAAATGGCGAGTCATGACCGCCCACGCTTTCCGGCATGGCATATGATTGATTGATTGACACAATAAAACCAGCGTTTCCATCTTTGTGATCTTCTTCAGAAACAACACAAACAGATCTAAGTGAAATGAAAAAATATAATAAAGACAACACCAAAATGTAAACAAAAACAGTGTGGGTATCAAATGTTCACAGGCCATTGTACATCCTCCATGCACAGGAAGGCTGGGCAGGAGTTCCGGTATTAACGTGCCAAATAAGAAAATGTGAAGCCAACAATGGGGAAAGAGATATGGACATTGTTAGTCATGGTTCCAACTTCTCAGTAAAGGGTCACCACATAATGCTCTGTTCCTGTACCAGTGAATATCACACAAAATACTAATCACTGTCCCATATGAGAAGTGGAACAGACAGAAGTACCGACAAACCACAGCATGCACACACATACAAGCATAAGGCGGCTGCCAGAATGTCAACACAACAGTCCACTACAAAAATTACAGTTCATCGTTGAAGGAAGCAGTAGTCACTTGAAAAGCAGTAGTTTCACACATTACTGCATAATGCAAAACCAGCTGGTTCACCAACTGGCTGTCTGCCGTTTCTCTGAATATGCAGTTCATAATACAAACAACAGCAGACAAATGTTAGAGCATTCCATATGAAATCCATAGCTCACAGTGTCTCTCCACATATTTAATCCCAGATATGGATATATATATTAGGGGAGTCGGCAAAACAAATATTGACAAATGAGCAAGTTCTGGAAGATAGAACAGAACAAAGAAGACTTGTTAAAGGAACCAAAAGGCAAAGGCTCTCATGGCTTGGCCACATACAAGACATGAACAAGACCCAAAGTGAGGACTGGAGGACACAATACTGGGGACACGAGGAAGGGGTTGAGTACAGGCAACACTGATAACACTGGCACGCAGTCATACATGGAGATAAAGACAGCGGCATAATATAGAGACATGGAGATAAAGACAGTGGCATAAGATAGATAACTACAGAATGATCAGGAAGCTTCACAATTAACCCAGGAGCTGAAAAACTTGATGATGATAAGGATGATGATGATGATGATGATGATGATGATGATGATGATGATGATGATGATGATGATGATGATGATGATGATGATGATGATGATGATGATGATGATGATACTGAAGAAAACTTCCTAGAGTAGAATACATCCTGAGAATAAATTTATAGGCAACACAAATTAAAAGTCCCGGCTACAAGTCTAGCGGTATATGGCGCTAGTTTGATATTTAAACAGATCAATCGGCACTTGATGGATGCACATGGTCAATATCACCTGGCCACTTCTCAGGACATTCCCTGGCACACATTCTAGGTTGGGTTGATCTGTGAGCCCAGGTCAAGTCAATCATTCTGCCTGGTTGGGGTCTCAAACACAGAACTATCCAGGCTGATAGACAACCATGCCAGCCATTGCTCCACCACACCTATCTAAGACTAAATTAATGCGCAGTCATCAGTCTAGGCTCACTGTGAGTGCCATGTTCAACATGTTCATGCTAGTCTTACAGTTGTATAACCTAACATCACATGTAATGTTTTTGTGCATCTTTTAGTTGGACATTTCTTCTTTTAGGCCATGTCTTATGGCATTGTTGACCATCTCTGTCCAGTCTTCCATCTTGTGTACTGAAAATCTTGTTATAGTCCATGCCATGTGGCATTGGTGATCATGTCTGTCCACAGTCTTCTGTCTTGTGTACTGCCAATCTTCTTATAGTCCATGCCGAGTGGCGTTGGTGATCTTGTCTGTCCATAGCCTTCTGTCTCTTGTGCTGCCAACCATATTCGATACCGACGTACGTCCCTACCATGATGTCAAACTGTCCAGCATCTTCTGTCTTGGTCTCCCCCTGCCTCTCTTCCCCTCCAGTCTTCCCAGCTTGTAAACACAAAATAATAATAATGACATTTGAAATGACAATTTAAAATGACACTATGGCTGAAGGATTCTCGCTGTGTTCATTGTGACACTATCACCCTCACCATCACTACTATGCCTACTACTACAACCACGATCACTACTACCCTTTCTACTACAACCACCATCACTATTGTCCCTACTACTACAACCACCACCACTACCACCATCACTACTACTCCTACTATCACAACCACAATCACTAGTACCTCTACTACAACAACCACCATCACTACTACCCCTATTACTACAACCACGACCACCATCACTACTACTCCTACTAATACAACCACCACCACTACTACCCTTTCTACTACAACTACCATCTTTATTGTCCCTACTACTACTACAACCACCACCACTACTACCCCTACTAATACAACCACCATCACTACTACCCCTATTACTACAACTACGACTACTGCCACCATCACTACTACTCCTACTAATACAACCACCACCACTACTACCCTTTCTACTACAACTACCATCACTATTGTCCCTACAACTACAACCACCACTACTACCCCTACTAATACAACCACCATCACTGCTACCCCTATTACTACAACTACCACCACTACTACCACCATCACTACTACTCATATTATTATAACCACCATCATTACTAACCCTACAACTACAACCACCATCACTAACACCCCTATTACAACAACCAACACCACAACTAATCCTAATATTACATCCACCATCACATCACTACTACCCCAACCACTACAATCACTATCACTACAACCACCACCACAACAAATACTACACCAACTGTTGCCACTACTATTACTACTGCTACCATCACCAGTATTACCATAACCACTAATATTACGAAGACCAACACTACTACCATCACTATTTATACTTCTACCACGACTGCAACTATTACTTCTACCACCACTATCACCACTACTTAAACAACTATCACCATCACTTCTACTTCACTTACCCTCCACATCCCCCACACTACTAACCTCTCTAATGCTAGAAGCAAGAAGAGTAGCCCAGCACACAGTCTAAGTCCACAACATAATAACCTACGTCTGCAATCACAGTTCAACATACAAGTCACTTTTGGCAGAAAGCACTACAGGTCACTCAGAGATAAACACTCTCGACAGGTCCATCCTGTAACCCTGGCAAGCATCAGTCCATGATTCTGTGGTGTTTCTTTCCTGCCATGGATCCAGCTAGTTTGCTGTCTTCTGCTTCTAGAACTTTCCGGTCAAGTTTTACATACTGTATGCTGCAGACAGATTGAGACACATTCAATCAATTTTGCAAAGCAGTCTATTATTAGAATCTATACAAGGAGGGACATTCAATCTCATGTACACACAATGTCATTAAGTTCATTCATTCATTATGTGCCATACCATAAGCGTGGGCGGTCATGTTCTGCCATCTCACACGGTCACCAGAGTCGTAGATCAGCTCCGTGTTTCTGTCTTGACCATGCCACATGGCCAAGCCATCCAGGTATTTAATTCTTGGTCTTCCCCTGGGTCTGTTCCCTTCAATCTTGCCAGTTGTCACCAATTTCTCCAATTCATTTCTTCTCAAAACAACCCAAAAAAATTTTGACTGTCTACATCTAATGTCTCTAATCAGTTTACGATCTTCATTTGTTTCTTGAAGGACTTGTTCATCAAGTCATTAAGTTAGTCAACAATTAAAGTAGGTCAACATATTATGTATATTCAACAATTATAGTCACTTAACAAATTATGCATATTCAACAATTATAGTCGGTCAACAAATTATGTATATTCAACATTTATAGTCAGTCAACAAATTATGTATATTCAACAATTTTAGCAGTCAATAAATTATGTATATTCAACAATTATAGTCAGTCAACAAATTATGTATATTCAACAAATATAGTCAGTGTCCTAAACCTGCGACTGGCTAGCAAGCCGGCAGGGGATCTTCATACTGCTCGTAGAAAAACTAAGAAGTATTAACGGATTAGGAACTACTTTAGAACCCCAGATAAGCGAAACACAACTTGGATTTAAGACAAACAAAGGATGCACAGATGCCATTTTTGCTCTTAGACAACCTATAGAAAAATCAATTGAATTCAAAGAAACACTCTACTTAGCCTTTGTCGACCAAGAAAAGGCATTCGATAGAGTAGATAGAAACAAGCTGTGGGAAATTCTTAAACAATATGGAGTGAGTACACATCTAACAAACCTATGTAGAAGCTTATACAACAACAGTGAATGCATAGTGAGGGCAACTGGAGGAAACTCAGAACCCTTCACCATAAGATCTGGAGTACGACAAGGTTGTGTCCTGTCCCCTCTCTTGTTCATAATATATATAGACAACATATGTAAAGAAACCAGCCAAGCAGAGACAGCAAGAATACCGCATGACGAGAACACAGAAGAAGAATCATCTGCAAATCTAACCATTAGAGAACTCATGTTTGCGGACGACCAAGCACTAATAGCAAACTCAGAAGCTGAATTACAAGACCACATGAATAGTCTAAACTCTAAACGAAATGTGAAGGGAACATAACATCAAAATTAGCACTAGCAAAACAGAGGTAATGACTATAACTAAAGAAGAACAAACAACAACAATTCACCTAAACGAACATCCCTTGAAATAAGTAAAGAGTTTCAAGTACCTAGGAAGTATTATATCATCAAATGGCAGATCAGAAGACGAGATCGAAAATAGGTGCAATAAGGCAAATCAACTCATTGGACAAATGGCACCAATACTAAAGAACAAACATGTAACAGTAACTACTAAGAAAGCACTTTACAACACAATCTTCCTACCAACTCTATGTTACCAATGCCAAACCTGGACAATGACAGAAAAAGAGAAAAGAAAAATCACAACAACAGAAATGAGATTCCTGAGAAGAATACTCAATGTATCAAGAAGAGATAAGATCAGAAATGAAGAAATCAGGACTAAAGAGGGGGTTAAAGTAGCACTAGATTTTATTAGAAAGCAGCAAGTCAAATGGTTTGGCCATGCAAGTAGGCTACCAGTCAACAGCATGCCACAACAAGCAATGATGTACAGACTAGATGGAAACAGAGGAAGAGGCCGACCACGTAAACGTTGGACTGAGGGAATAACAGAGTCCATGGGAATATCAATACATGAAGCCCATAATCGGGCACTCTCACGAAGTTTATACTTCACCTCGACACCGCAAGGTACAAGAGGAACATGATGAGATGAGATGATGAGATAGACAGTCAACAAACTATGTATATTAAACAATTATAGTCACTCAACAAATTATGTATATTGAAAAATTATAGTCAGTCAACAAACTATGTATATTCAACAATTATAGTCACTAAACAAATACATATATTCAACAATTATAGTCAGTCAACAAACTATGTATATTCAACAATTATAGTTAGTCAACAAATTATGTATATTCATCAATTATAGTCACTCAACAAATTTACTCTATCAACACATTATGCCACCAAAACTCTCAGCCAGTCAACAAATATAATAAAACAAATATAACCAGTCACTAACTAAGTCAAAACACTCAACCAGTCAACAAATTTAGTCAAAAACACTTAACCACTCAAAAACTATAGTGAACAGACAAAAACATCCTCCAAGCAAAAAATTAGGAAGCAGAACAGCCAAAATATTACATGTAGCTGAGGATCCATTTATATGTCCAGTTAGTCAACAAATTCAGTCATGTGTCTTATTAGACAACAAATTTAGCAGTCAAGAAATCTACTAAAATGTTATGTTAGTAAACACATTTAGTCAGTCAACAAATTCACTCAAATGTTATGTTGTTAAAAACATTTAGTCAGTCAAAAATTCAGTCATATGACTAATTAGAAAATGAGATCAGTGAGTCAGCAAATGAAGTGAAATGTCCAGTTGATAAACAAATTCTTGCAATCAAATGAACTGGCAGCAAACAAAATTAGTCAATAAACAAATCTAGCCAAATGTCCAGTCAGAAAACAAGTTTAATCAGACAACAAATTCTGTCAAATGTCCAGTCAATAAACAAATTCAGTCAAATGTCCAGTCAAAAAATAAATTCAGTCACATGTCCAGTCAATTAAAAGAATGCAGTCAAATGCCCAGTCAATAAACAAATTCAGTCAAATGTCCAGTTAATAAATAAAAGCAGTCACATATCCAGTCAATAAACAAATTCAGTCAGACAAGAAATTCTGTCAAAAGTTCTGTCTACTACTACATTCTTCCAGTCAACATGTGAAAACCATCAGCTGGAAACTCTCATCAACTATTTCAGCTCAGTTGCCCAAAGAACAAGTTCGCCCAACACCACAAGGTTCTTGTCCACCTACCATTGGTCATCTGTGGAAGGATGTAGCAATCAACTTGTCCACCTACCATTGGTCATCTGTGGAAGGATGTTGCTATCAACTTGTCCACCTACCATTGGTCATCTGTGGAAGGATGTTGCTATCAACTTGTCCACCTACCATTGGTCATCTGTGGAAGGATGTAGCTATCAACTTGTCCACCTACCATTGGTCATCTGTGGAAGGATGTAGCTATCAACTTGTCCACCTACCATTGGTCATCTGTGGAAGGATGTTGCTATCAACGTGTCCACCTACCATTGGTCATCTGTGGAAGGATGTAGCTATCAACTTGTCCACCTACCATTGGTCATCTGTGGAAGGATGTTGCTATCAACTTGTCCACCTACCATTGGTCATCTGTGGAAGGATATAGCTATCAACTTGTCCACCTACCATTGGTCATCTGTGGAAGGATGTTGCTATCAACTTGTCCACCTACCATTGGTCATCTGTGGAAGGATGTTGCTATCAACTTGTCCACCTACCATTGGTCATCTGTGGAAGGATGTAGCTATCAACTTGTCCACCTACCATTGGTCATCTGTGGAAGGATGTAGCTATCAACTTGTCCACCTACCATTGGTCATCTGTGGAAGGATGTAGCTATCAACTTGTCCACCTACCATTGGTCATCTGTGGAAGGAAGTTGCTATCAACTTGTCCACCTACCATTGGTCATCTGTGGAAGGATGTAGCTATCAACTTGTCCACCTACCATTGGTCATCTGTGGAAGGATGTTGCTATCAACTTGTCCACCTACCATTGGTCATCTGTGGAAGGATGTAGCTATCAACTTGTCCACCTACCATTGGTCATCTGTGGAAGGATGTTGCTATCAACTTGTCCACCTACCATTGGTCATCTGTGGAAGGATGTAGCTATCAACTTGGCCAACAACATCAAGCCAAAACTGCCCCACACATACAGGCCTGGAGCCATTGTGTCCCAGAATCCCAGCCGCAGATCTGGAGTGTGAAAATATGGCATTACTACAATGCAGGAGCATTAAAATTGTAAGTAAACTGATGACACTAACTGCAGGCACAAACAAAAATTAGTTAGTAAGTTGCGGTTCCAACATTAGGTTGCCCCATTATGCTTCATTCCTGTGCTAGTGAATATCACACAAAATGCTCCTTACTACCCATTGTGAAAAGTGGAACAGACAGGAGCCTCGACAAGCCAACAGCCGCCAATTTTCAGAACATGCCGTCTATGTTACACACAACATCGGACAGATGTAAAAGCACTCCACATGAAATTCACAGCTCACAGTCTCGCTCCACATACTCAAATCAGTAGCCGGACGAAGGAACCATGCACTACCAGTCCATCTTGAGGAAAATATGTAAGCAAATCGTAGCCATAAACATAAAAACTCCAGAGACTTTAACAGCTCAATCGCCTATCCTCCATGTTGGACCTGAAGTCAGGGAAAAAGCAAGGAATCGTTCTCATGCCTTAAGGCACATAGCCAAATGATCCATCCATCCATCATGTGCCATGCCGGTAAGCATGGGCGGTCATGTTCTGCCATCTCACTCGATCACCAGAATCGTGGATCAGCTCTGTGTTTCTGTCTCGACCATGCCACAGGGCCAAGCCATCCAGGTACTTGCTTCTAGGTTTTCCCCTTGGTCTGTTCCCCTCGATCTTACCAGTTGTCACCAAGTTCTCCAATTCATTTCTTCTCATAACATGCCCAAAAAATTGTGACTGTCAACGTCTAATGTCTCTAATCAGTTTACGATCTTCATTTGTTTCTTTAAGGACTTGTTCATTTGTCTTTCTAGCTGACCATGGTAATCTTTGCATTTTCCTCAGAAACCACATTTCTACAGCCAAACGATGCTAGAACTATATTTGTATAGACCAATCAGCCCCCGGTGGGTGATGGGTCAGCATCATATCAGCCGCCTTTACTTCCAAAGACAATCTCGGTTCCCATATCTGGCCAGGTCGACCTGCAAGCTCAAGTTAATTACGAAGAAAAAAAAAACACGCACTCACGCGCACACGCACACACACACAACAGTTCAAAAGTTACATTTTCAACTCTACATATATCACTAAACATGTCAACAGTACAAAAGTTACATATTCAACACTACATATATCACTAAACATGTCAACAGTACAAAAGTTACATATTCAACACTACATATATCACTAAACATGTCAACAGTTCAAAAGTTACATTTTCAACACTGCATATATCACTAAACAGGCACTCTTCCGACAGACGGGTCTAAATAGTTCTGCAGTGAATAATTTTATATAACTAACATTAACCCTAACCCTAAACCCTAACTTATTCACTGCAGAACTATTTAGACCCATCTGTCGGAAAAGTGCCCACTAAACATGTCAACAGTTCAAAAGTTACATATTCAACACAACATATATCACTAAACATGTCAACAGTACTAAAGTTACATATTCAACACTACATATATCACTA
The DNA here is from genome assembly GCA_963921405.1 of Cepaea hortensis. Lineage (NCBI taxonomy): Eukaryota > Metazoa > Mollusca > Gastropoda > Stylommatophora > Helicidae > Cepaea > Cepaea hortensis. The sequence continues at coordinate 494,111,711 of OY992876.1, read as the reverse complement.
AACATGTCAACAGTACAAAAGTTACATATTCAACACTACATATATCACTAAACATGTCAACAGTACAAAAGTTACATATTCAACACAACATGTATCACTAAACAGAACAAGATTAGAACAAGAATCACCATGGCAAAAGTAGCCTTTAGCCAGATGAAAAACATTCTGACCAATAAAAAGATGTCAATTGAAACGAGAAAAATAGTGTTGAGGGGATACATAGAGCCTGTTCTTTTGTATGGATGTGAAACTTGAACAATGTGCAGTAAAGCTGAAAAACATCTGATGGCTGCAGAAATGTGGTTTCCGAGGAAAATGCAAAGAATACCATGGACAGATAAAAAAACCAATGACCAAGTGCTACAGGAGACAAATTAAACTAGTAAATTGATTAGAGAAATTATACGTAGACAGTCAAAATTATTTGGACATGTTATGAGAAGAAATGGATTGGAGAACTTGGTGACAACTGGCAAGATCAAAGGGAACAGACCAAGAGGAAGTCAGAGAGGAAAATACCTGAATGGCTTGGCCACATGGCATGGACAAGACAGGAACACTGAGCTGATCCACGACTCTGGTGAATGAGTGAAATGGTGAGTCATGACCACCCAAGCTTTCCAGCATGGCACATGATTGATTAATTGAGAGAGTTCCCTTCTTCGCTGCCTGTAATTCCCAGACAAATCACAGACATTCTGATTGTGTGCAATCCATTTTTAGGAGGCTGGGTTGAACCCAGAGCTGGTCTGGATAGAAAGAAATAATCATGCTTCTGGAGGGGGATTGAACCCACACCACTGTCATGACAGAAAGATGCACTAATCTCTTTGTCACTGCAGCTACAAGAGCAGAATCAAATACAATTATACAAATACAACACTATACAAATACAATACTAATAGTTGAAAAAATTAAATAGAACTATATAAATACATTACAAGAAGTCATCTAGAACTATACAAACACTACAGATGTTGAAGAAATCAACTAAAACTATACAAATACAACACTAACAGATGTTGGAAAAATCAACTTTTTTTCTTATGTTGCATATCCCTTACAGGATATTGCAGTCAACACCAGCATTTTTCAGCTGTGTTGATGTACTAGGCAAGTTGTACATTCAGTAGTTTACCATTGCTTTCTGAACAACCGGCTCACATATCCCTGTAAGTTACCAGTGCGCCACGATCCACTGCTGAATCTCACGCAGCTGTTTTCCCCATGTGGATATACGGGATTATGATCGTTGTTAACCCCTTGGCCAGGCAGACCGGGAAAAATCAACTAGAACTATACAAAAACATCACTAACAGTTATTGAAGAAATCAATAAATCAACTAGAACTATACGAATACAACACTAACAGTTGTTGGAGAAATCAACTAGAACTATACAAATGCAACACTAACAGTTGTTGGAGAAATCAACTAGAACTATACAAATGCAACACTAACAGTTGTTGGAGAAATCAACTATAACTATACAAATGCAACACTAACAGTTGTTGGAGAAATCAACTATAACTATACATATACATCACTAACAGTTGTTGGAGAAATCAACTATAACTATACATATACATCACTAACAGTTGTTGGAGAAATCAACTAGAACTGCACAAATACAAAACTAACAGATGTTGGAGAAATCAATAAATCAACTAGAACTATACAAATACAACACTAACAGTTGTTGGAGAAATCAACTATAACTATACATATAAATCACTAATAGTTGTTGGAGAAATCAACTATAACTATACATATACATCACTAACAGTTGTTCAAAAAATCAACTAGAACTATACAAAATAAATGTCAAATTCATAAACAGAAATGGAATACAAAGCGTACGTGAAAAAAACACCAACAACATAGTTCATAATCTAGCAGGTCCTTTGCAGAATGTAGCTTCCATCATAACATATCAAAAGTTTATCGACCCTGTCTTCACCAGTTTTTCGTCCTCGTGCATTTTCATAACAACGTATCTTCAACATCCTGCATCCTTAAAAAGTTTTAAAAGTCGAGAGGATCGACTTCATCGCACCGGGATTTATCCCATATGTCTCGGTCTCTTTCCACACGGCAGCCTGTCGAAAGTGTCACACAAAGCTCAAATTCTGTAGCTCCAGCGATGACTCCCAGGAGTCTCTGAGAAGAATGAACTCGTGAACCGAAAAACATAACACCCAACCTTCAGAGAGCGAGGCAGATGGCGTGATCACTTCACCACAGAAGCTCCCATTCCCGTTGTCCATCTTCATGTTAAGTGATCATTGACTCTCTTCCAGGAACCATGCCTTCCATCAACATACTTTCCAAACCACTGTAGCACTTAATATCATCTTCATCATCAAGTGCCCTGCCAGCTGGCTTAGCATTCTTGACTTTCCACAGATCTCGGTCCTTGGTGTTCTGAATCAACTCTGTTGATGATATTCCTCCATGAAACCATCTCATTCCATCCAGCATCACTTCTCTTGGTCTGCCTCTGCCTCTATTCCCACTGATCTTTCCAGTTGTCATGATGTTCCCCAATGCCTCTCTTCTCATCACATGACCAAATAATGCTGTTTGCCTCTTTCTTATTGTTGTATATAATGTTCTAGATTCATTAGCCTCTTTTAGGCAATCACTGTTAGTTACTCTGGTAGTCCACAAAATTCACACACATTCGTCTCAGAAACCACATCTCTGTTACTTCCAAGTTCTTCCTAATTTGTTCATATACATTCCAAGATTAACTGCCATACAGCAAAACAGGTTCTATAGCATTTCAGCATTCTCTTTCTTACATTCAATGGTAGTGGCTTATTGCATTACATACTTTTCATTTTCTGAGATGCAGCTTTTGCTGCCCTATTCTGTTCTTAATCTCTGTTGTGCATGTTCCATCTGATGTTATAAATGCCCCTAAGTATTTCAAATTATCCACTTGGTTAAGAATTTCCCCTTCTTTTTCTATTTTACATTTTGGTGTCACCTTTTTCTTTGATATCACCATTGTTACTGTTTTCTTGAGATTCAAGTTTTAACTTGAGAGAGTTTGTACTCTCTTCTACTACAATTTCCAACAATTGTTGTCAAATTTTTGCATTATTCGGCACCAATACTGTGTCATCTGTGCAGCATAGATTATTTATATTATAACCTCTGTTTAGTATCCTGGCTTCTTTTTAATATCTTTCATTATTACTTCGCTATATAGGGAGAAGAGATCCAGTGATAAAACACACTCCTGTCGCACTCGAAGTTTTAATTGGCATTTAATATGGCCGAAGTATTTCAGTTTCCAAGGAGACGATGTTGTATATGAACCAGTTGTCTTTGATATTCAGATCTTGGATAATTTCAGTATTGTTCTTATTCTTGGTCAACAATAGTCTAAGAACTTATCTGCAACATTTAAACTCAAAGTCCCCAGTATACTTCTTTAGTTATAGTAAAATGGCCCATGACTTACATCCCTATTGCCCCAGGAAAATGCACGTTCTCAAAACTGTTGCTCTAATGTGTTTGCTGGTTTTATCCCATGGGCTGTGAATATTGTTTAACCTTGGTAGTTCTATGGCCAATAAATATTTTTTTCTTTCCAACAATACCCCCAATGTAGTTAATTATATAGCAAGTGTATTCAGTTAGTCAAAAAGCAAATTCAGAAACAGGCTGTAAAATAAACAGCAACAAGAGTGAGAATGAATTAAACAAAGATGCCATAAGTAAACTTGTGCATGATTTCTTGCCTGGCATATTTGACTGCATCTGGGCAGGAGCATACTGCAGAATTATATATCATGTGTTGTGAGCAATGAATGAAACACTGGCTGAAATATGATGTACATCGTCACTGACATTATGCGAATGTGTAGAAGGTTATATTCACGGAAGTCTAACACTTAGCAGGGAGTCCTTCTGTTTACTTAGTAACAATGTTTTACTTATGGTGTCTTTGTTTATATTCACTAAACGAATGAATTAAGACTATACTGTTACACACATAGATATATTGTGAACATTTCTTCACTTTAATGATGTTCAGTTATTTTGCGTACATTAAACAACAAATTATTACAAGTGAAAATAAATTCTTGAGAGAAATTCTTCGGGAAGAGGGTCTTTTTTTTCTTCTTTTTTTTTGCGTGTGTTCGCTCGCTACCAACTCAAGCATAGTCCATACAGGTGCTACTACTTCTAGTGCACTGGACTGATTTTTGCGTGTGAATTAACTTTCCCTGTTACCAGTGTCCCTCGCCATCAGGCGAGTACATGTAATTTACGTCCCCAAGTCAAGGACGAGAAGTCAACATTTTAGTTCAACCCAACGGTATAGGGGTTGAACTCGCAACCTCAGCATTAGCTCTTATCCATTCGGCCACGCTGACGGTAATAATAAACAGGATCTCAAGATGAGGATAAATGAGGAAACATAAAATATTCTGGATATGCCAATAAAAATATGAAAGTCTTGAAAGAATAATTGTAGGGAGGAAGTGTCACTGGGAGGTGGAGAAGAGGAAGAATACAATTTAGATGGATTCAGGGTGTGATAGATAATTTAAATATGACAGTAACAGAGGTAGAACATCTGACATATGACAGAAGAAAGATGGAACAGGGAACAGAGTAGAAAAGGTGGGGAACAAGGATGAAGAAACAGGGAAGACAGGGTGTGAAAGATGGAACAAGGAAGAAATGTTGGGGAACAAGGAAGATGGAACAGGGAACAAGGAACATGGAACAAGGAAGAAGGAACATGGAAAAAGGAATGGGGCAGAAAGGGTAGTGAACATGGAAGCTGGAACAAGGAATAAATGGTGGGGAACAAGGAAGATGGAACAGGGAACAAGGAACAGGGAACACGGAAAGGAATGGGGAAGAAAGGGTGGGGAACAAGGAAGAAATGGTGGGGAATAAGGAACATAGGACAAGGGATCAGGAAAGGGGTGGGGAACAAGGAAGGTGGAACATAGAACAAGGAATGGGAAAGAAAGGGTTATGAACAAGGAAGATGGAACAAGGAAGAAATGGTGGGGAACAAGGAAGATGGAACAGGGAACAAGAAGGAACATGGAACAAGGAATGAGGAAGAAAGGGTGGGGAACAAGGTATGAGGAACAATGAAGTGAGGAGGGAGTAGAGAAGAGGGGACAGTGAGGAGGGACTAGAGAAGAGGGAACAGTGAGACTGGACTTGAGAAGAGGGAACAGTGAGGATAGACTAGAGAAGAGGGAACAGTGAGGAGGGAGCAGAGAAGAGAGAACAGGAAAGGGGATGGCTGAAGGGAAGATACAAAAGGAAAAGGGAGCAGGGAAGAGGGAAATGGATAAGAGAGTTGGGAAGAGGGAAGATGAGAATGGGAGAGGGAGCTGGGAAGTGGGAACTGGGAAGAGGGAAAATGTGAATGGGAGAGGAAAGATGGGAATGCAAGAGGAAAGATAAGAATGGAAGAGGGAAGATGGGAATGGAAGATGGAGCTGGGCAAACGAAGCAGAGATGAAGCAGCAAGGAAAGGGAGCAGGGAAGAGGGAACATGGAAGAGGGAACACACAAGAGGGGGTAGGGAACAGCTAGCAGGGGAGAGTGGCATTTCAAAAAAAAACGCTAGTGACATATTTACAGGACGTCGTAGTCAATCTCAGCATGTTTGTCTGTTTGTGATGTCTTGGCAAGATTACATACAATGAATGAAACACTTGCTTTCTGAACAACCAGCACTCATACCACTGAACATCAACGCAAGGCTGTCTGCTTCCAAATAACTCTCAGCTGCGTGTTGAAGGGGGCATGCAGGATTATAACATGAAATGTTTGCCACAAACCCAGCAAAAACATAAAGGAGGCAAAAAGGCAAAAAGGCATAAGAAAGAATGGACAGGAAGGAAAGACGCAAATTCAAGTAAGAAAGATTAAACAAGAACCAGAAATTCAAGATAAAGTAAACAAAATGAGCATCAAGAGAAGTGAATGTATGATTTTTAAAAGGAAAGGCAGAAGAACAGATGTGAATATGGCAATTAGTCATGAGAATTACTTAAGAAAGACAAAGAATTGTTTGTCAAAAATTTGAAAAAAACTTTGTGAACATACAAATTTATATAAACAGAAAAACAAGAATATATGATAACTGAAAAGTTACAAACTGAAAGTGAAACAAGATGAATAAGTCATTACAGAAAATAATAGAAAGAAAGAAAGAAAGAAAGAAAGAAAGAAAGAAAGAAAGAAAGAAAGACAGACAGACAGACAGACAAACACACAAACAGACAGAAGGCCATCATTTAACAATTTCAATTTTCTACAATTACAAAAAAAACTTGGGAAAAAGTTATGAAACTAACATGTGGATCGTCCTGCTGTCTCCCAATGCATACTGCGTTGAACAGCTTCCCTCCATTTTGCAAGTCGATCCGAGCGTTCTAATTAAACAGAAAGATATCATGATCTCAGAAATGTTGTTATCACCTGTTATATTTCACAGATTTCGGGAATGTTATTATCACCTGTTATATTTCACATAATTATCACCTGTTATATTTTACAGATCTGGGGAATGTTATTATCACCTGATACATTTCACAGATCTCAGGAATGATATTATCACCTGTTAAATTTCACAGATCTCGGGAATGTTATTATCAGCTGCTATATTTTACAGATCTCAGGAATGTTATTATCACGTTATATTTCACATATCTCACTAGAACGCTGGATTCTCCTTCAGGAGACATGGGTTTAAATCCTCTGTAAGGTGTGGAGTTGTTTTCTGTCGGGGGCAGAAAGAAAATGGTGACTGCACTAGCCAGGTGGCCTTAATTCCTCAGGCTCAAGACCCCCCTGCCATACACCGCAAGGTACTATATTGGCAGTAAATGACAGTTTTTTAAAAATATTTCACAGATCTCAGGAATTTTATTATCACCCGTTATATTTCACAGATCTCAGGAATGTTATTAGCACCTGCTATATTTCACAGATCACAGGAATGTTATTATTACCTGTTACATTTCACAGATCACAGGAATGTTGTTATCACCTGTTACATTTCACAGATCACAGGAATGTTGTTATCACCTGTTACATTTCACAGATCTCAGGAATGTTATTATCACCGATTATATTTCACATAAATATCAATCAATCAATCAATCATGTGCCATGCCGGAAAGCGTGGGCGGTCATGACTCACCATTTAACTTGATCACCAGAGTCATGGATCAGCTCAGTGCTCCTGTCTTGACCATGCCATGTAGCCAAGTCATCCAGGTATTTACTTCTCGGTCTTCCCCTTGGTCTGTTCCCTTCGATCTTGCCAGTTGTCACCAAGTTCTCCAATTCATTTCTTCTCATAACATGTCCAAAAAATTTTGACTGTCTACGTCTAATTTCTCTAATCAATTTACGATTTTCATTTGTCTCCTGTAGTACTTGGTCATTGGCTTTTCTGTCTGTCCATGGTATTCTTTGCATTCTTCTTAGAAACCACATTTCTGCAGCCATTAGATATTTTTCAGCTTGACTGCTCATTGTCCAAGTTTCACATCCATACAAAAGAACAGGCTCTATGTAGCACCTCAATGCTCTTTTTCTCATTTCAATTTACATCTTTTTATTGGTCAGTATGTTTTTTTGACATAAAAATAAATATCACCTGTTATATTTTGCAGATCTCAGGAATGTTATTATCACCAGTTATATTTCACAGACTTATCACCTGTTATATTTTGAAGATCTCAGGAAAGTTATTATCACCTGTTATATTTCACAGAATTATCACCTGTTATATTTCACAGATCTCAGAAATGTTATTATCACCTGATATATTTCACAGATCTCAAGAGAGGTATTGTAACCCGCTATATTTCACAGATCTTGGAGGTGTTATTATTACATTATATGTCACAGATCTTATCACCTGTTATATTTAACAGATCTTAGGAATATTATTATCACCTGTTAGATTCCACAGATCTCATGAATATTATTATCATGTTATATTTCACAGATATTGGGAATGCACAAGTGCACACACACAAAAACACAAATGTTATGGACAGTTAACAATGGGGACAACACCTTTTCGACAACTGGCACTGAGAGAATTAATTGGCTCAAGAATAAATGGCACATACTTTTGACAACTCGCACTGAGAGAATTAGTTGGTTCAAGAATATCTGGCACAGACTTTTGACAACTGGCACTGAGAGAATTAGTTGGCTCAAGAATAAATGGCACATACTTTTGAGAATTGGCACTGAGAGAATTAGTTGGCTAAAGAATAAATGATACATACTTTTCACAACTGGCACTGAGAGAATTAGTTGGCTCAAGAATAAATGGCACATACTTTTGATAACTGGCACTGACAGACTTAGTTGGCTTAAGAATAAATGGCATATGCTTTTGAGAATTGACACTGAGAGAATTAGTTGACTCAAAAATGAATGACACATACTTTTGAGAATTAGCACTGAGATAATTAGTTGGCTCAAGAATAAATGGCACTGAGATAATTAGTTGGCTCAAGAATAAATGGCACATACTTTTGAGAATTGGTACAGAGATAATTAGTTGGCTCAAGAATAAATAGCACATACTTTTGACAACTGACACTGAGAGAATTAGTTGGCTCAAGAATAAATGGCATCTACTTTTTTACAACTGGCATTGAGAGAATTAGTTGGCTTAAGAATAATATAACACTTGCTTTTGAGAGGTGTTGGTTTAACAAATAGAACACCAGCCTTTGAGACATACTGCGGATGCAACGCAAAGAGGGAGCAGGTGGAGAGAAGTAAGAGAGAAAGAGATAGAGAGAGAAAAAGAGAGAGAGAGAAAGAGAGAGAGAGAGAGGGAGAGAGAGCGAGAGAGAGAGGGGGAGGAAGAGAGAGAGAGAGAGAGAGAGAGAGAGAGAGAGAGAGAGAGAGAGAGAGAGAGAGAGAGAGAGAGAGAGAGAGAGAGAGAGAGAGAGATTGGTTCAACACTAAAGAGACACATATATTTAAAAGAGATACTGGTTCCTCAATAAAAAAGACACCCACCTTTGAGAGATATTGTTGGCTCGAAGACATCACTTGTGACGAGGCTGGACACCTCCTGGTCCAGCTTCCACACACTAACACCTTCAGCCGCTCCTGCTGCCATAGCCGCCCCCATGGCAGTTGATTCAGTCATTGCCGGCCGGACTGTGGAGTTAAACAAAAGAGAACGGGCAAAACATCACCTCCTAGGCATCTGGTTGCTGTCTGCTGGCAATGAAACACGGAAACAAGCAGAGAAAATGTTTCCTGTTGGCAATGAAACACGGAAACAAGCAGAGAAAATGTTTCCTGTTGGCAATGAAACACGGAAACAAGCAGAGAAAATGTTTCCTGTTGGCAATGAAACACGGAAACAAGCAGAGAAAATGTTTCCTGTTGGCAATGAAACACGAAAACCAGCAGAGAAAATGTTACCAATCTAGATAAGAGAAGTAATGGCTATAGTAGCATATAACAATAGGAAATATTCTTACTTGGCACCTTTCACAATTGAACTTCTGCGCTGCTTTCCTATCAATGAAAGATGCGTAATGTCTTAGCAACTGGTCATAACTACACTTTTTATATTTGTTTTACATTTTATAATGTCATGTTATCTTTACATCTGTTTGTGTTGTTCCCAGAGAATATTTATTATGATTGAAATGTCACATTGTTGTGTCATATTATAACTTATGTTTATCTTATTTTATTTCTTTGTTATCATCACTGATTTTCCCCCTGTGATTTACATTTGCTGTAACGGAGTTCGTTGTAAGGTATGTACACTGTTTCTATGTTTATTATCTCCCTCTTTTTCGCAAGGGTTACACAAACCTGTTTTAATTTCCTATGATTACCAATCGATGCCTAATAAAAAACACAAACCTAATCCTAGGTAGTTCCTATATCAATATCAATCAATCAAGCAGGTGCCTTCTCCACAATGAAGGTTGGCTGCATTGGATCTCCAACATCCTGTCTCTTGCCTTGACTGTACATTCTGTCAGGCTGATGTTCACCCATCTCTTGATGTTTTCTTCCCACTTGTATCACTGTCTATATCTTGCCTTCAACCGTACCCTGCTGACAATAAAATTCCCACAATTTGTGGAAGGAGCATTAATAATCTAATCCCCCGCCTGCCGGTCTCCTTGGCTTGGGGACAAGATTTGTGAGCTGCTTACCTGCGCTCAAAACACAGCTGTGACCAATTTGGCAGCAGACCGCATCATGCTGGGTCTTAACATGTTGGTATGGGAGCTGGTCATTCAGAAAGCAATGGCAAACTACTGGACATAAACTTGCTGAGACATCAACACAAGAAGGAAAATGTTGGTTTTGACAGAGATGTCCTGTAAATAGGATATACCAAAGAAAAAAATCCCTGCATGCCCATAAACAGATTTTTATCAGCATTAAGTTGGAGTCAGTTGACAATGATGGCAGGAAATACAACAGGAAATAAACACAGGTATGTGTAACTCCTGTGAAAAGGTGAGAGATAATAAACATTTTCTGTTTATGTTTTAATGTCACTGAAAGTTCTAATTTCATGTTTTTCTTTAGATATGTTTGTGTTGTTTCTAAGGAAGAGTAGTATAATTGAAATGTCGATCCACTGGTTTCTGAGAGAGAGGAGAGTTCTGCACTTCTCACAAAGATGGTACATTAGTACTGGGTTGGGGGTCACTCCCCACAAAGATGGTACATTAGTACTGGGTTGGGGGTCACTCCCCACAAAGATGGTACATTAGTACTGGGTTGGGGGTCACTCCCCACAAAGATGGTACATTAGTACTGGGTTGGGGGTTACTCTCCACCAAGATGGTACATTAGTACTGGGTTGGGGGTTACTCTCCACCAAGATGGTACATTAGTACTGGGTTGGGGGTTACTCCCCACACAGATGGTACATTAGTACTGGGTTGGGGGGTCACTCCCCACAAAGATGGCACTTTAGGGGAGTACTGGGGTATTCAGGGCCTAGACGACCTGTTGCCCTTGAGTTACCCCGGCCCCAAAGAGGAAGTGAAGAACAGTCATGCTGCAGATCTCCTGAGCAAGTCCCACAAGGCAACAGTTTGAGACTGGCTAGCTCTGCTCCTGGAACAACACCAACCAATATCCAACCAGCCATGTACTGGCCTACACAGACCTCGGTATGCTTGCTTGTAAGCCTATACTCCACTATGAGTCTTTTCAGGTGTTTGAGGCATAAATCTGTAAGGCATAAACCTGTAGGCATAAATCTTTAAGGCATAAGATTTCAAGGCATGAGTATTTAAGGCATGTCTTTAAGTTGTTGTTGTTGTTGTATATCCTTTACAGGACATAGGAGTCAACCCCAGCATTATTTGGTTGTTCGTGATTTCTGGGCAAGTTAACGTTGAATAGTTTTCATTTGCTTTCTGAACAACTGGCATTCACACCATTTCACAAAAAACCAACGCAAGGCGGTCTGTTGCCAAATCACCATCAGTTGTGTTTCAAATGCGGGTATGCAGGATTAGAGACTGCGTCCGCAACTCCTTCGCCACGGAAATGGCATAAGTCTTAAAAGGCAGAAGTCTTTAAGGCATAAGTCATCAAGGCATAAATCTTTAAGGTATAAGTCTTTAAGGCATAAGTCATAAAGACATCACAAGAAGCAGACCTGAACACCAATGGATCTCACTTAACAGTTAAAATTTAGTATTTCCAGAGAATCCACAACCAATCAATGTGCTGTCAAATGCTGTCGATGGAAGACAGAAAACTAGTCTACTTTTTCATTGCCAAGAATTAAAAAAAATTTTTTTTTTTTGCGTTCGCTTTTAACTTAATTTTAGTCCATACTTCCAGTGCACAGGACCAACATTTGCATGTGGATATGGTTTCCCTATTACCAGCGTCTCTCGCCATCAGGAGAACCCACTCCAACTTCAGAGATACTTATAATTTACATCCCCAAATCAAGGACGAGAAGTCATCATTTCAGTCCAACTGACTGGTTGAACTTGATACCTTGGCATGAACACACCACAAGTTTAAGAACAAGAGCTCTTATCCATTCAGCCATGCTGACCTCCACTTAAACCACTGAAATCAACACAAGATGATCAGCGTTTGCATCATCTTCAGCAGACTCCAAACTCTCATCTCAGGAAATTGTTAAATGTGTTCTCAACCAGTAAGCCACAACACATTTTTTGCCCTGATCATGCGGGAGTACGAGTGGAATGAACAGGCTGATAGGCTGGCAAGGAATGCACCTCTTGGTAGTCGATTACCTATGGACGAGGGAGAGGTGGTCGGGTGCCTGTGGGACCAGGTGGGGAGGGTGGAGGAACAGATTCAGAACCTGTATGTGGAAAGGATGAGATTTGGAGGGATTGGCAGGGCTTGTGGTAAAATCTCAAAACTGAGAGGGAAGACCAGGAGAACTTTCAATCAGATTGCGGTGGGAATGATTAGTAGTGTGACTCTTCACTGGTTGTTGAATGAGGGGACGGAGCACATATGGGAATGTCCTGAGTGCAGTGATGTCGGTTCTTAACTCAACTCAATTCAAGCCACAACACTAGAGCACTCATCATCATCTCATCATGCTCCTCTTGTACCTTGCAGTGTCGTGAAGGTGAAGTGTAAACAGCGGGAGAGTGCCCGCTGATGGGCTTCATGTATCGATATTCCCATGAACTCTGTTATTCCCTCTGCCCATCGTTTATGTGGTTGGCTCTTTCTTCTGCTTCCATCATTGCTTGTTGTGGTATACTGTTAGTTGGTGATCTAGTTACATGGCCAAACCAGTTGACTGGCTGCCTTCTAATAACATCTAGACTAGAGCACTTACCAACCGTAATCCCAAGGATGTCCGCTTGAATCTGCATCAGTAAAGAGTTGCTAGTCATCCCACCGTCCACTCTGAGGCTAGACAGTTCAAGCCCGCTGTCCTTATACATGGAGTCCAACAGCTGTGGAATACAGCATTTGTATCACTTATCATTTACATCACTCAACATTTGTATCACTCAAAATTTAAGCCATCATTCAACATTTACATCACTCATCATTTACATCACTCACAATTTGTATCACTCAACATTTACATCCCCCAACATTTGTATCATTCAACATTTACATCACTCACCAGTTACAATGTTCAACATTTACATCACTCACAATATACATCATTCAACATTTGTATTGCTCAATATTTAAGCCATCATTCAACATTTACATCACTCAACACTTAAGCCATCATTCAAAATTTGTATAACTCAATATTTACATCACTCAAAATCTGTAACACTCAACATTTACATCATTGAACATTTAAGCCATCACTCAACACTTAATTTCCAATTGAAAATATAAGCCACAACTCAGCATTCATATTGTTCAATATTTAAACAACCAGGAATTACAGCCACCACTCAACAATCACTCAAAATTTACACCACTCAACATATTTATTATTCAACATTTAACCTGCAACTCAAAATTTAAGTCACGATTGAACATGCAATCATGTTGAGATGAGTTGAGTTGAGCTAAGAACGTAACATCACAGCACTCAGGACATTCCCATAAGCACTTCATCCCCTCGTTCAACAGCCAGCAAAGAGTCACACTACTAATAAACATTCAACATTTAAGTCATCCTTCAACATTCATAGTATTATAATCAGTCCTCAAAATTAATACCAACACTAAACATTAACTCCTTCCCTCAACATTATATTAACATTCAACACAGAAGTTGCCACTCAACATTAACATTACCACTCAACAATAAAACCACCTATCATCATTAAAATCACCACTGAATATTAAAATTATCACTCAACATTAATACTACCACTGAACAATAAAATTACCATTCAACATTATAATCACAACTAAATATTAAGACCATCACTCAACATTAAAATAAATCACTGTTGAACATTAAAATCACAACTCAACATTAAAATAACCACTGAACATTAAATTGCCACTCAACATTAAAATCACAACTCAACATTAAAATCACCTGAAGTCACCATGCCACCACTCAACACCCAAGACAACAACTAACATTGAAACTACTCACAAATCAACAATAAAACCATCCACTGCTAAACTCTTAAACCCATTCATTCAGCCCAGAATCCATCACTAATTCCATCACCATCACCCACAAAACTCACCTCCTTTGTCTGAAAGCACACGGCCTCGAGGGCAGCTCTGGCAATATGTTTCTTGTTGGTGAACTGGGTCAAACCACATATAATCCTGTACACAACAGAACAACCAGAGAAACAACATTTATTTACATCTAGCCTCAAATAACTTCTTTGTTCACCCTTTAACCTTCATTGGCAGATAGGTCCTCAAATAACTCATACCAAGAGGTCCTGTCTTTTGCTATCTCCTGTGGCTTCCTCAATTTCCTCCCCATATTATTCATATGTCTTTAATTGTCCTTGTATTTTTGATGTCTCCCACTATTGTATCCACCTTGTGGGTTCCGGACAAGGAATTCATCTAGTTATACTACCCACAGGTTTACTCAGAGTGTTTCCTATCCAGCGTCTTGTCTTCTCCTCACCTCTTGATTGACTAGAATTTGTTTAGTTCTCTCCATCAGCTCCACGTTGGTGATTCTATCATACCACTTCAGTCCGACTATTCTATGCGGGCACCAGTTAATGAATGCTTATAGTTGACTGGTAATTCTGTTAGTTATTCTCTATGTTTCTCATCCATACAGAAGTACGATTTTGACTTCCATAAATTTTCCACTGTTATGAAAGCTCCTATTATCTTTATATCAGGCCTCGGTCAGATATGACTGAGCTACCATATGACAGTAAATGGTACTACCTGCTTTCTTGTTGGGTGCACTCACCAAACCAAACATCCCACATCATGCCAATGGCTTTGGATGGTGGAACACAGTTGAGAGGGTACAAGCCTCATACTAATGCTAACACAAAAGTTAGGCGGTTTATTGCCTGGCATATTTCGCTGCATCGAGTAAGGTGCGTACTGCATAGTTAAATAACTTATATGACAAGATGCAGTGAAATATGGCAGGCAATAAATCGTGCAACATATTGTTTGTGACTTCTGTGTTTAAACTCTGGGAATACATTGTTTTGAACAAAAGTAAAACTAACTATAGAAACACTACATAATTACACCTGTTCTACTCTCACAGTTACCCCAAAGAGAGCATAACAAGAAAGAATGCTGATCAGGGCAGTAAGTAATGGACTCAAATATAATAGTTGAAAACTGCTGTCTGATACGCTAAAAATAAAGAATGTCTCGTCTCTTGCATGCATAGAAGGGCAGAATGTTAGACGGGCCTGCATGCCCAATTCTTAACCCTTTGAAAAAAAAGTTTGTTTGTTTGTTCGTTCGTTCATTCATGCTACATACTGACACCTGGCAGACAATAGCTTGTTACACTGTGGTAACCTGTCCATAGCACAAAGCTTGTCCTGAATGTCAGAGAGCCTGCAGCAGTTCCCCTCTCTCGTCCTGCCTAGTTCATTCCAGAGTAAGTGTAACAAACAAACGTCGGAAACAAGACAAGCTGCAGAAGCTGCTGGATCAGCAAAACAATGCTCTAACTGTCCGCCTGTCGAAGCTTCCATCCTGGACCAGTTGCCAACCAAGGCTTAGGGCCTGGTCTGCCCTACCATGACATTTTGTCTTTAGGCTGCATTTCCTCACACCAGGATAAGATTTGTACTCTCCCAATTGCGCTCCTCCGCCCGAAGCCGTTGGAACAATGTGAGGTTTCAGGTTTGGCTGGCAGTGCTCAACTTCCATGCTAACAGAAAGTAGGTAGTACTGTCTACTGTCATACGGTAGCTCAGTCATATCTGACTAAAACTTGACTAGTTACATAGAACCAGTTCTTCTTCTTCTTCTTCTTCTTCTTCTTCTTCTTCTGCGTTCATCCGGAGTTATTTTTTTGGACGTGATTGCATTGTGCCTGTTTACAGCAGAGCTGCGTTCTTGCGCCGTTAGGCCGATATATCCGACTTCTGTGGACATTTGTTGACCAGGTTAACCTTCCCGGGGGAACCAGTTCTAACATTCGGATGTGAATATTGAACAATTAGTAAACAAACAAACAAATCCTTAGAAGCTTCAGAAAATTGAACCCATTTCATCAAACATTAAAAGATAAACTCATTGGACCATTGAGTGAGCTAAAAAACAGAGTTAAATTCATAAAGAGACAACATTGCAGTTATAGACACATTTCATACAAGAGACAACATTGCAGTTATAGACACATTTCATACAAGAGGCAAAATTGCAGTTATACACAAATTTCATACAAGAGACAACATTGCAGCTATAGACATATTTCATACAAGAGACAACATTGCAGTTATAGACACATTTCATAAAAGAGACAACATTGCCGTTACATACACATTTTGTACAAGAAACAACATTGCAGTTATAGACACATTTTGTACAAGAAACAACATTGCAGTTATAGACACATTTTGTACAAGAAACAACATTGCAGTTATAGACACATTTTGTACAAGAAACAACATTGCAGTTATAGACACATTTCATACAAGAGACAACATTGCAGTTATAGACACATTTCTTACAAGAAACAACATTGCAGTTATAGACAAATATCATACAAGAGACAACATTGCAGTTATAGACACATTTTATATAAGAGACAACATTGCAGTTATAGACAAATATCATACAAGAGACAACATTGCAGTTATAGACACATTTTAAGTGAATGAAAAAAGAAGAGGAAATCAAAATTAAACTGTATGCACTTACCCTCGAGCATCATTTTGCCAGTATGGACAGAACAGGCCAGAAAATGCAGGAACAAAATAGCAACCATGGGTGCCGTCCACTTCTGAAGCCAAAGTTTCTGGAGATTACAGATGGCAAAAACAAACAGGTTCACAACTGGCAAGTAGGATATTAAATTGCTTTCATAAAAAGCTGTCATATCCAATCTTGGATATGTAATAACAGATGATAGCAGAAGTGAAACAAAAATCAAAAAGAGAACAGGAATAACAAAAAATGCTTTCAACATCATATAATCAGTATAAACATCTCGAGAGATTAACAACGCATTAAAAATGAGAATTGTCAAATATTACATATATTCGACACTACTATCTGGCGTGGAAGCCTTGACAATGAACAAACAATTAGAAAGTCAAATAGAGGTCCTGGAGATGTGGATATACAGAAGAATATGTTGTATTTCATGGGGGTGGGGGAACAATGAAACTGTGAGGTTCTAGAAAAACTGGGAATGAAACGAGAGTTGATGAAATCAATTAAAAAAGAGGCAAGTGAAATATTGTGGCCACGTTACAAGACATAACACTTTTATAAAAACCAAACTGGAGGGTAAGGTTGAAGGCAAGCAAGCAAGAGGTAGGCAATGATACAAGTTGGAAGATAACATAAAGAGATGGAGGAACAGCAATCTGACAAAATGTACAGTCATGGCGAGAGAAAGACAGTGTTGGAGATCCATTGCAGCCAAACTTCATTGTGGAGATGGCACCTGATTGATTGATTGATTGATTGATTGATATTTCTTTGGTTATATCAAAGACAAAGATAACACCAACAGGTGTCCTAAAAATAGAAGAGAACATGCTTAATTAAGCTGATAAATTTAAATACCTGATGAGATGAGATGAGATGAGATGAGATGGAGATGAGATTCATAACATCAGATGGAAGATGCATGACAGAGATGATTAAGAGCAGACTAGATCAAACAAACGCTGCATTTAAGAAAATGACAAAAAATATCTTATGCAACAAGTCACTATCACTGAATGTGAGAGAGTGCTGAAATGTTAGATAGCCTGGTTTGCTGTATGGCAGTAAACCATGGAACATGAATGAACTACACAGGGAAAACTTAGAAGAATCCAAGATGTTGTACCTGAGGTGGATGTTGTGAATACCTAGGGTTGCTAGAATTTGAAAGAGACTAATGAAAGTAGTACAGTGAAGCCACCACTTAACACTGAAGCCACCACTTAACACTAAAGCCACCACTTAACACTGAAGCCACCACTTAACACTAAAGCCACCCCTTAACACTGAAGCCACCACTTAACACTAAAGCCACCACTTAACACTGAAGCCACCAGTTAACACTGAAGCCACCACTTAACACTAAAGCCACCACTTAACACTGAAGCCACCACTTAACACTGCACTTAACACTAAAGCCACCACTTAACACTGAAGCCACCACTTAACACTGAAGCCACCACTTAACACTGAAGCCACCCCTTAACACTGAAGCCACCCCTTAACACTGAAGCCACCACTTAACACTGAAGCCACCACTTAACACTGAAGCCACCACTTAACACTAAAGCCACCACTTAACACTGAAGCCACCACTTAACACTGAAGCCACCACTTAACACTGAAGCCACCACTTAACACTAAAGCCACCACTTAACACTGAAGCCACCCCTTAACACTAAAGCCACCACTTAACACTGAAGCCACCACTTAACACTAAAGCCACCACTTAACACTGAAGCCACCACTTAACACTGAAGCCACCACTTAACACTGAAGCCACCACTTAACACTGAAGCCACCACTTAACACTGAAGCCACCACTTAACACTGAAGCCACCACTTAACACTGAACCACCACTTAACACTAAAGCCACCACTTAACACTAAAGCCACCACATAACACTAGAGTCACAACTTAACAC
Source organism: Cepaea hortensis (assembly GCA_963921405.1). Lineage (NCBI taxonomy): Eukaryota > Metazoa > Mollusca > Gastropoda > Stylommatophora > Helicidae > Cepaea > Cepaea hortensis. The sequence continues at coordinate 494,092,942 of OY992876.1, read as the reverse complement.
TGAAGCCGCACTTAAACACAGAAGTCTTATTTTTTCCCAGACGAGAGAAGGCCACTGTGGTTCCACCTCAACTGAGGACGACCAGAAGATCATTGGAGGTACTCCAATTGGCTAATGTGGCCGATATTGTGACACCATCCTAGCTACAATGGCTAACATTGTGATATCTCCCTGGCTAATGTGGCCAATATTGTGACAACATCCTAGCTACAATGGCTAATATTGTGATACCTCCCTGGCTAATGTGGCCAATATTGTGACAACATCCTAGCTACAATGGCTAATATTGTGATATCTCCCTGGCTAATATGGCCAATATTGTGATATCTCCCTGCTAAGGTGGCCAATATTGTGATATCTCCCTGCTAAGGTGGCCAATATTGTGATATCTCCCTGCTAACGTGGCCAATATTGTGATATCTCCCTGCTAAGGTGGCCAATATTGTGATATCTCCCTGCTAAGGTGGCCAATATTGTGATATCTCCCTGCTAAGGTGGCCAATATTGTGATATCTCCCTGCTAAGTTGGCCAATATTGTGATATCTCCCTGCTAAGGTGGCCAATATTGTGATATCTCCCTGCTAAGATGGCCAATATTGTGACAACATCCTAGCTACAGTGGCTAATACTGTGATACCTCCCTGGCTAAGGTGGCCAATATTGTGATATCTCCCTGCTAAGGTGGCCAATATTGTGATATCTCCCTGCTAAGGTGGCCAATATTGTGATATATCCCTGCTGGTTTGCCAATATTGTGACAAAATCCTAGCTACAGTGGCTAATACTGTGATACCTCCCTGGCTAAGGTGGCAAACAGTGTGATATCTCCCTACTTCCCCTCTAAATACTTAGAAACCAAGAGGTGTGCAAAACCAATACTGCATTGTCCCATCTACAGAGAGGCACAACAATCTTTAAATTCCTAACCAAGATGGAAGAGAGGAAAGGGAGGCCAGATTGTATAGGCCTTCCCACAAAATGGCCATGACCAACGTGAAACTGGCTTTGTTCCTGTGACCGTGCCTGCTCATGTTTAAGTTGAAAGCCTTACCAATTTCAGCAGACGTTGAGATGATTCCAAGATTGTCTCGCAGCCACTGAACACAAGCTCCAGCAATAGCTATAGCCCCCTAAAGTTGAACAGAAGAATACCAGGGTAGGTTGGTTACTTCAGCATAGAACACCTGCCTCAGCAAATCTACATCTTCTTCTACTTTTTTTTTTACAAATGTGAATTTTTGCTTGTTGTTTCCATGAAATAAACTCATCGGAGGTCAGTATGGCTGAATAAATAAGTGCTCACTCATAAATTTCTGGTGTGTTGACCGAACGAATGAACTTTATTTTCGAAGGGTCAAAGATTGGGCAAGCAGGCTCGTCTTACATTTAGCCTTCTAACCACACATCTTTTGTACATCAATATCACATAGCATAATGTATGAATGAATGTGTAAGTGAATATATGTGTAAATACATGTATGACAGACAACTGTCTAGGTCAGGAGTTGAAACAAAATATGATAATAATTAATTGACAACTAGATTAGAAGAGCATTTAACAGAGACAGACAATACAAAAGGTTAAAAGTCCAGGTCAGTGCAATCACACGATGGCGAGCCACTAGGGAATCACCAGAAAGGGTGGAAAGGATACAGACCGAAGCTATGTGCATTATTCTTGGATGTACAAGAGATGCAGCATGCAGGGCGATACGCTACCTTCTTGATTTTCCAACCATTGAAGAGAGAATACAAGTTTGTAGAGCACGTGCCTACCTCAGAGTTAACGCAAACACACAACATCCACTGCATAGTGAAATTAGGAAGGTGAAGGGCAGCAGGTTAAAAAGAGGAAGGTCGTGGATGGGTTAAGCCAAAGACATTCTTCAACAGGTGTGTTCACTGGAGGACTTAGAACCTGGCGAGGAGTGGGTACAAGTGCCAACAGATTTCTGTACGTCCTTTTCAGTTTGCATAATCCTAGACAGAAAATGCAGACAAGAAAATCCGGCTGCTGTGGAGGCGGAAGTACAAGAGTTGATTTCTGAGAATTCGTTAGACGGCGATGCTGTCTTTCCACAGATGGTTCGGTCGTCCAACATGTGAGAAGCTCATGGGCTTTTATGGCACAGGTCAGAGGGAAAATTGTGAAGGAGGACTCTGGTGCTTTCACTGAAACCACAAGTAACCTGACTATGGAAGTCATGGCAGTAAGTAAAGCAATAACATGGCTTGAGACACAGACATTCACTAGGGCATGTTTCTTTAGCTACTCAATGAGCATGCTCAAGAGGATCGAGATGGGGTGGATCCGAAGAGAGTGGTTGCTGTCTCTGGAGTGGTCTCGGCTGGCAAAGATTAGTTTCATCTTCGTGCCAGGGCATGCGGGAGTACAAGGAAATGAGCGGGTTGACAAGCTCGCAGGTAAGGCTACTGTGGAGGGCGGACGTGCCATGGACCAGGCTGACATTCTGAATGCTCTACAAGAAGTAAGACTTTTGCGAGAACCAAGTGATGACTGTGAATCTACAGCCATGGCCAGACTGAGAGAACAGCAAATTAAAAGAGGTGTGGCCAAACAAGAACACTACGCAGGAAGCCTAAGAAGATTGATAAACCAACACAGAACTGGTGTCGTTAGCTGCTACACACTGCGGGATTTGCTGAGGAGGGGATCCGAGCACTTATGGACTGAATGGTTTGATGTGCAATGAGGATGATCTGTCGACTAACTAACTTAACCTGGTAACCAAACTGTCTACATCTCAATTCTGTAACCAAATTGTCTAAATCTCATTTCTGAAACCAAACTGTCCACATCTTACTTCTGTAACTAAACTGTCTAGGCCTCATTTATGTAACCACTGTCTACACCTCATTTATGTAACCAAACTTGAAGGCCAGATTACTTGGTTATGCACAGAAGTGAACAGTGAACCAATGGAAGCTGTTTCTGATATCATTATTGATGATGTTGCTGATGATGTTACTGATGCTGTAGCTGATGATATAGTTGCTCATGTTGATGATGTAATGGAGACAGATGATCCCACAGGCACATTATCCTATGGAGACAGATGATCCATGGAGACAGATGATCCATGGAGACAGATTATCCCACAGACAGATGATCCTATGGAAACAGATGATCCCATGGAAAGATGATCCCACAGACAGATGATCCCATGGAAACATGGTTCCACAGACAGATGATCCCATGGAGACATGATCCCACAGAGAAAGATAATCCAATAAAGACAGATGATCCCATACACAGATGATCCTATGAAGACAGATGATCCCATGGAGACAGATGATTCCACAGACAGATGATCCTATGGAAACAGATGATCCTCTGGAAACATGGTTCCACAGACAGATGATCCTGTAGACATGCATTACATGATCCCACAGACACACATGATCCCATGGAGACACATGATCTTAAGGAGACATGATCCCACAGGCAGATGATCCTATGGAAACAGATGATCCCACAAACAGATCCCATGGATACAGATGATTCTACAGACAGATGATCCTATGGAAACTGATAATCCTATGGAAACAGATGATCCCACAGACAGATGATCCGGTGGATACATGGTTTCACAGACAGATGAACAGATGATCCTATGGAGACAGATGATCACAGACATACATTACATGATCCCAGAGGCACACATAATCCAATGGAGACATGATTCTACAGACACATGATCCCACAGACACACATGATCCCATGGAGACACATGAACCCACAGACATATATTACATGATCCCACAGACACATGATCCCATGGAGACATGATCCCACAGACACATGATCCCATGGAGACAGAATACAAGAATGGACTCAATGACAGAGACTGACTTCTAGAGCATAGACTGCAGGCTTGTTCTTGCCCAGCTGGTAGGCCACAGTGGTCAACAGTCCAGTCTTGGACTCGACTGCCTGTCAGAGAAACATGGATGGGTATGTTGATGTACCTCATGTTTACTTCCTCTCTCTCAATCTTGTTATGTCTCCCTCTGTCTTTTCTCTTTCTCCTCGCATGTCTTTCTCTCCCTCACTCCTCCCTCTCTTTCTCAATTTCGCCCCTCTTATCATGCTCTCTCTCTCTCTCTCTCTCAATTTTCCTCTCTTCTCATGCTCTCTCCCTCTTTCTATTTGTCTCTCTTCCTGGCCCTCTCTTTCTGTATTCTTCTTATGCTCTTTCCCCTCTCTATTTCTCTCTCTTCTCATGTGCTCTCTCCTTATTTCTTTCTTCTCATGCACTCTCTCCCTCTATTTCTCTCTTCTCAAACACTCTCTTCCTCTCTCTTCTCGTGTGCTCTCTTCTTCCCTCTTCTCATGATCTCTTGCTCCTCCCCCTCCCTTATCATGCTCTCTCTGTGACTCATCCATCTCTCTCACTTCTGACTGGATGCTCTGGCAGCCTGGTCAAGATGTTAGACCCACAGCCAACACTTGACTCCCACAATTGTCCTGCCTCTCTGAGGGCTTTCAGCACACCAGCCCAGGCAACTGCTCATCCACTTCCCACAGCAGCACCGCCCACAAGCCTCCCACAAACACATCAGCTTATTCACTTCCCACAGCAGCACCGCCCACAAGCCTCCCACAAACACATCAGCTTATTCACTTCCCATAGTAGAAAAGCCCAAATAAACCAATCAGCTTGTCCACTTCCCATAGTAGCCTGTCCCACACAAACCTATCAGCTTATCACTTTCCACAGTAGCCCAACCCACACAAATCTATCAGCTTATCACTTCCCACAGTAGCCTGTCCCACACAAATCTATCAGCTTATCACTTCCCACAGTAGCCTGTCCCACACAAACCTATCAGCTTATCACTTCCCACAGTAGCCCAACCCACACAAATCTATCAGCTTATCACTAACTACAGTAGCCCAACCCACACAAATCTATCAGCTTATCACTTCCCACAGTAGCCCAACCCACACAAATCTATCATCTTATCACTTCTCACAGTAGCTTGTCCCACACAAACCTATCAGCTTATCACTTCCCACAGTATCCCGTCCCACACAAATCTATCAGCTTATCACTTCCCACAGTAGCCTGTCCCACACAAATCTATCAGCTTATCACTTCCCACAGTAGCCTGTCCCACACAAATCTATCAGCTTATCACTTCCCACAGTAGCCCAACCCACACAAATCTATCAGCTTATCACTAACCACAGTAGCCCAACCCACACAAATCTATCAGCTTATCACTTCCAACAGTAGCCCAACCCACACAAATCTATCAGCTTATCACTTCCCACAGTAGCCCAACCCACACAAATCTATCAGCTTATCACTTCCCACAGTAGCCTGTCCCACACAAATCTATCAGCTTATCACTTCCCACAGTAGCCTGTCCCACACAAATCTATCAGCTTATCACTTCCCACAGTAGCCCAAGCCACACAAATCTATCAGCTTATCACTAACCACAGTAGCCCAACCCACACAAATCTATCAGCTTATCACTAACCACAGTAGCCCAACCCACACAAATCTATCAGCTTATCACTTCCCACAGTAGCCCAACCCACACAAATCTATCAGCTTATCACTTCCCACAGTAGCTTGTCCCACACAAACCTATCAGCTTATCACTTCCCACAGTAGCCCAACCCACACAAATCTATCAGCTTATCACTTCCCACAGTAGCCCAACCCACACAAATCTATCAGCTTATCACTTCCCACAGTATCCCGTCCCACACAAATCTATCAGCTTATCACTTCCCACAGTAGCCTGTCCCACACAAATCTATCAGCTTATCACTTCCCACAGTAGCCTGTCCCACACAAATCTATCAGCTTATCACTAACCACAGTAGCCCAACCCACACAAATCTATCAGCTTATCACTAACCACAGTAGCCCAACCCACACAAATCTATCAGCTTATCACTTCCCACAGTAGCCCAACCCACACAAATCTATCAGCTTATCACTTCCCACAGTAGCCCAACCCACACAAATCTATCAGCTTATCACTTCCCACAGTAGCCTGTCCCACACAAATCTATCAGCTTATCACTTCCCACAGTAGCCTGTCCCACACAAATCTATCAGCTTATCACTTCCCACAGTAGCCCAACCCACACAAATCTATCAGCTTATCACTTCCCACAGTAGCCTGTCCCACACAAATCTATCAGCTTATCACTTCCCACAGTAGCCCAACCCACACAAATCTATCAGCTTATCACTTCCCACAGTAGCCTGTCCCATACAAATCTATCAGCTTATCACTTCCCACAGTAGCCCAACCCACACAAATCTATCAGCTTATCACTTCCCACAGTAGCCTGTCCCACACAAATCTATCAGCTTATCACTTCCCACAGTAGCCCAACCCACACAAATCTATTAGCTTATCACTTCCCACAGTAGCCTGTCCCACACAAATCTATCAGCTTTACCACTTTTCTTACACTGGCATGGTCTGGCACAAAAATGAACCTGATTTTGGTCAGCCTTGACCTGCTCAAACACTCCACTCACTGTCATCGAACCCAGTCCATCTCAGTCTTCCTAAGCAAACTCACTGGGTGTTTGCAGCCAAGCTATTATTTGTTAGTAAGTTGGTTAGATTGGTTAGCTGGTTAGTTAGCTAGCTAGCTAGCTAGCTAGTTAGTTAGTTAGTTAGTTAGTTAATCTGTTGGAATATCATCCCTTGCACTTCGAACAAGTCCATAAGTGCTCAGATATTCCCCCAACATATACATCAGAGTCCGGCGGCTAATAGTGCCAGTTCTGTGTTGGCTGACAAGACCCCTCATTCTTCCAACGTCTCTCATGTCTAACCAAGCCAGTTCTAACTTCCAAGTCTCCCTGGACGACTATAAGCTTCTCTTCCAATTACGCTATCTTCCAAGTCTCTCTGGACAACTATAAGCTTCTCTTCCAATTACGCTATCTTCCAAGTCTCTCTGGACAACTATAAGCTTCTCTTCCAATTACGCTAACTTCCAAGTCTCTCTGGACAACTATAAGCTTCTCTTCCAATTACGCTAACTTCCAAGTCTCTCTGGACAACTATAAGCTTCTCTTCCAATTACGCTAACTTCCAAGTCTCTCTGGACAACTATAAGCTTCTCTTCCAATTACTCTAACTTCCAAGTCTCTCTGGACAACTATAAGCTTCTCTTCCAATTACGCTAACTTCCAAGTCTCTGTGGACAACTATAAGCTTCTCTTCCAATTACGCTAACTTCCAAGTCTTTCTGGACAACTATAAGCTTCTCTTCCAATTACGCTAACTTCCAAGTCTCTCTGGACAACTATAAGCTTCTCTTCCAATTACGCTAACTTCCAAGTCTCTGTGGACAACTATAAGCTTCTCTTCCAATTACGCTAACTTCCAAGTCTCTCTGGACAACTATAAGCTTCTCTTCCAATTACGCTAACTTCCAAGTCTCTCTGGACGACTATAAGCTTCTCTTCCAATTACGCTAACTTCCAAGTCTCTCTGGACAACTATAATCTTCTCTTCCAATTACGCTAACTTCCAAGTCTCTCTGGACGACTATAAGCTTCTCTTCCAATTACGCTAACTTCCAAGTCTCTCTGGACAACTATAAGCTTCTCTTCCAATTACGCTAACTTCCAAGTCTCTCTGGACAACTATAATCTTCTCTTCCAATTACGCTAACTTCCAAGTCTCTCTGGACAACTATAAACTTCTCTTCCAATTACGAGTGTGCATTTTTTGTGTTCGCTCGCTTTGATCTCAAAAGTAATCCATACACATGCTATGACTTCTAGTGCACAGGACTGACTTTTGCATGTGGATTAGCTTTCCCTATTACCTTGCCATCAGGTGAACCCACTCTGACTTTTGAAGTACTTGTAATTTACATCCCCAAGTCAAGGACGAGAAGTCAACATTTCAGTCCAACTAGCCGGTGTAGGGACTGAACCCGCAACAACAGCATCAAAAACTAGAAGTTTAAGAGCAAATGCTCAAATTCATTCAACTATGCTGACCTCCACAGCTGATAATAATAATCATCAAGTAATGTGTCCATGTTGTCCTGATGGGACAGTTTAACCTTAATCTAACAAGAAATATTAAAACATGTGAATCTTCGTACAATGAACGTATAGTTTTTGTGCTGCAGTGAATGATTGCCTTTGACAATTATTCTTCAATTAAAAGTAAGATTACTTACTGAAGGTCTAATGTTACTTTTAAGGGCAATAGTTTATTTGTTAAATATTCTGGTTATTCATGCGACATGTTAATGGGTAGAGATGAAGAATAGCCAACCACATTCATTGGCACCTTGCCAATGCCAACCACAGGTGACATGTTAATTGATACACATGAAGAATATTCAATCATAGGTGATATGTTAATTCGTATACATGAAGAATAGCCAATCAAAGATGACATATTAATTGATACACATGAATAGCCAATGGCGGGTGATATGTTTATTGGTACACATGAAGAATAGCCAATCACAGATAATATGTTAATTGATACAGATGAAGAATAGCCAATCAGTGATGACATGCTTTTTGGTGTACATGAGGGACAGCCAATCACACACAGTATGTAAATTGGAGAAAATTAAGAACAGGCAATCGCACATAACGTAAATATGAAAAACTTCCAATCAAATATGACACAAATATGACACAGTGACTGGTATGCATGAAGAATGCCCACATGTGACACACTGATTTGTAAACATAAAGAATAGCCAAAAATATATGACAAGCTGACTAATGTGCATTAAAAAAAAAAAGAATAGCCAATAACACATGACATGCTGATTTAAACACATGAAGAAAAGCAAACCACATGTGAAAGTTGGTAAACATGAAGAATAGCCAATCACATCTGATATAACTGGTAAACATACAGAATAGTCAATCATATATAACATATTGATTAGTACACATGAATAAACTGACACATTTAACGGTACATATAAATAGCCAATGAAATATTAATTGTCAAATACAAAGTATAGCCAATCATTTGTGACATATTAATTGGTAAACAACGAAGGGTAGCTAATCACATGTGGCATGTAGTTTGGGATAGAGAGAGTAAAATAAAATATGTTGTAAAAGAAATCAATTGGTTATTGCACCTTACATTCAAGCCGGTGTTATAGAGCAAGAAACAGCCAGTCCCATAGGTGTTCTTAGCTTGTCCCACTTTGAAGCAGGACTGTCCCACCAATGCTGCCTGCTGGTCTCCTAATATCTGGTAAATACAAACACAGTTATTGATCAGCACTCATAGAAATAGATGAAAGAAGCAGAGATTAGAGCACACGCTAGACATTTCAAGGAATGTTAAAAGATCCATTAGTTTCTTTAAAAAAACTACGCTTGGCCATGAGCTCATCTTTTATCACTACTACTAATACTGCTACTACTACTGGCACCTTGCTGTCTTGACAGACAACAGTTTGTTGCACTGTGCTTTAAAAAAAGACATAATAACTACAACTCATGGCAGGGAACAGGGATGGAGTTATATTTCTCCATAGCACAGAGTCTGGGCTGAATTGTAGAGACTTGTATTCCCCATGCAGCTTGATCACTCTTACGGCCTACCTAGTGTACTCCAAAGGAAAGGTAACACAATATGTCTGGAACAAAACAAGGTGCAGAAACTGCCTGATCAGCAAAGCAATACTCTTCCTGTCCATCTGTCAGAGCTTACATCCTAGATCAGTTGCCAACCAAGGCTTAGGGCCTGATCTGTCCTGCCATGACATTTAGTCTTTACGTTGCATTTCCTCATACTAGGATATGGTGTGTATCCTCTCAATTGCACTTCTCCTTCTAAAGCCGTTGGTACAATGGGAGGAGTTGGGTTTGGTGAGCACCACCAAACATTGGGTGCTAACAGAAAGCATAGCACCATCGTCATACAGTCATACAGTAGCTCAATCATATCTGACTAAGACCTGACAGGATTATAAACAAGAACACAAAAAGACAAGAAAAATTACTTACCCCCGAAATCTTGACCCCTTTCAATGATGTCAAGGTCATTTTACCATATATTTCTGAAGAGCTTTTTATTAAAGGCAGCACATTCTTCGGAATGCCAAAAAATCTGAAACAGACAACAAAATCAGCAACTGATGGTGGTAGTGATGATGGTAGTGATAACGGTAGTGATAATGGTAATGGAGGAGGAAAAGAAAAAGAATAAAGAGGAAGAAGAAGAAAGAAGGATGAGGAGAAGGATGAAGAAGTGGTGGCAGCAGAAGCAGCAGCAGCGCAGAAGAAGAAGAAGAAGAAGAAGAAGAAGAAGAAGAAGAAGAAGAAGAAGAAGAAGAAGAAGAAGAAGAAGAAGAAGAAGAAGAAGAAGAAGAAGAAGAAGAAGAACAACAACAACAACAACAACAACAACAACAACAACATCAACAACAACACCAACAACAACATACATATACACACACATAATGTGCAACTTACAAGCACAGCTGGTCATCCCAGGAGAGAGTGGACAGATTCATCAACATTGTCCGGCTGGCGTTGGTCACATCTGTGACATGCTGACCTCCATTTGTCCCTCCGGTCAGGTTCTGGCAGAGTCAGAAGATGGTAATGGCAAACCTCAACATTTTACAGCTAAAGATATAGTTCTAGGACTCTAGTTTTGCTCTTGTTTGAACTCGTCAATAGTGCATATCAATGACTGGAACAAACTTCAGATCACTGGCGTGAGAGGCGGTTGTGTAATGACTTGACTATGCAGCTCTTGCAAGATGCGACCAAATTATCATACTAGAATATCACAACATCTCCTACAAAAATGTAGGCTGTAGCTGAAAGTTTGCCTGATTGATGTGATCTACATCTATCAATTGATGTGGCCCTGAATGATCAGGCCTTCATTTGAAATTGCTGTGGGGATAACAGATGTTCCACATTTGAACAATACCTGTAACTATGCATTTTAATTGTTTCAGCTTGAGTATAATTCATTTACTCACTTCACATGATATATAACTCTGCAGTATGCACCTGATGAGATGCAACGAAATATGCCAGGCAATAAATTGTGCAATATATTGTTTCAGGCTTCTGTGTTTAACCCTTTACCGGGCAAATCCTCCATTTACGTCCGGACCCCGGTACGGGTAGACCGTCTGAAACCGTCCGTTACTATTATGCATTGTAAAAACGTGATCTCTCGGCTTTCCGATACTTCCAACGGCTACTTTCACTTACGCCAATAGCTTGACAACATGGCTGCCATTAGTAAGCACCTACTATGAATTTGAACGGATTTTTAAAAATAGTTTTCAGGGTTTTTACGCTTAGTTTATCAAAATGGATTTCGGCGATTCTTCAAGTGATAGCCGATATTTCGCTAGGTTCAATTTAAGTGACATTAAAGGGCATGAAGTTGACTATTAATCGGAGCTAGATATCAGTGAAAAGCGTTACTTTGCATTAGCAGTCGTGAGTCGGACTTTAAAGAAAGTGATTATGATTCTGAAAATGTGTTTGTAAATTGCCGTTTAGATGACTGAAAATCACAAACAACATGCTGTATTTTGTAAATATTTGTGTTCATATATGGATTACCAATAACAATCACATGAGTAACATATTTTGCATGCTTTTCCCTTCATTGTGTTGTTTATTAAACTAAAATCAGTTGACTAACACCTTATTTGTGATGGTTTTACTAACGCAACCGGAAATTTTACCGAACCTGACAAAATTTTGCCCGCTCAGGGCTAAAAAAAAGGACAAGCGTCTGCCCGGTAAAGGGTTCAATATAAAAATGGTCATGTTTTTCTATCTTTCATATGTTTTGTGTTGTTTCAAAAAAGACAATTATTGCATGATTTACTATTGTTTATATTTTTAATTACATATATATTAAAAATTGTTTGCATATCCTTTACAAGACATCGCTGTCAACATCAGCATCTTTCAGCTGTATGTTGATTTCTTGGCAAGATTATGCTCAGTAGTTTACCATTGCTTTCTGAGCGACCGGCTCACATACTCCGTAAGTTACCGACGCGGTTAGAACCGCTGCCTATTCTCGCCGTCGTCACATTACTTACGAGAGTATACGAGATTACGGAGAAAGTCGTATAACCTCTAGACCAGGGAGGCCGGCACATATATATACAGAAACATAAAAATGTTGCTAAGTTTGAGACTAATCATGTACTTCATTTAAGAAGAATAGGGAGTCCAGTGGCAAAGTGATTAAACCGACTGTCTTCACTCCAAAGGTTGTGGGTTCAATTGCAGGCTGCATTGTTCCAATCATGAGTGACATTTTTCTAGAAAACTCCTGGGAGTCACAGCTGGAGCTATGGAGTTTGTGCTTTCTGTGAAGTTTTTGGCGGGCCATCATATGGAAACAGACTGAGCTGTGTGGGGTCAAACCTGGTGTTATGAAGTCGATCTTCTTGACTTTTACACCCCCTTTTCTTGTAAAGAACAACAGATTAAATGGGTAGGCCGCCTCACAAGAATGCCCCGGAACCATCTACCACAGAGAGCTACAACAGTGAAGACACATACATGGATACAGAGCAAGGGAAGATCACGTAATACATGGAGTGATGGTATCAAGAACAACCTTAGAGAAATGAATACCAACTTACACAGAGCATTAGAAAGACTGCATAAAATATCTTCTCCCCCGTCAACTCTTCACTGAGGTAAATGAGGGAGTCTCCATGGTGAAGTAGTTGCGATGTCTGCCTCGCATTACAAGGGTTGTGGGTTTGATTCTGGGCTCATCGTTCAGTTCACGAGTCCAGTCCTCACATAGATTCCTGGGTATTGTCGCTGGAGCTACAGAGTTTAAACTTTCTGCAATGCTTTTGGCAGAACACCCTGAAGAAAAATACTGAGCCATTGTCAGGGTCTTACACTGGGCTCGCTACCTAACACATGTGGGACAGTACAAGTACAACGTGATTTGACTCAAGACTCAACGACACAACGTTCAACGGATTTAATTACAGATCATATACAATACGATGATCACAGCAAATATATATTGGATACTTCTAAACACTTACATCTACCATACAGCACACAGTCTCACTCTCAAGATGTCCAGGCATTCGACATTCGGGCACAGAAACCTTTCTCGCAACATGCGTCCTGTTCCGTCTACGTCCCAGAGCTGTCTCCCTATGGTTTGCAACTCGCCTCCTCACCGGAGGTGGCTTCACGAGACATGCGTGCGTCCTTGGTGTGACCGCTGGCCGTCTCGCCAGCCGGCAACTTCGCAGGCAGGTGACCACTGTTCGCCTGGCGGCGTAACGAAGTTCCTTCATTCCTCCTAGGGACTGAGTCACCTGGCAGCGTAACGATGTCACGGCATCACTGCCGTACCGTAGACTCTGACACGCTCCCCCGGCAAATCCATGAAAGATGTCATCTTTCATGTCTAATATAGGTACATACTGGGTTAATACTTTAACCCTTGTCAGAGTCAACCCTTATGTTGCTTATATCCCTCGATATCATAATACATAGAAAATACACATCTGCCATAGAAACATATAATCAATAGAAGTTATATTGAACGACATGTGGTGTTTAACTTTTAACACCTGTCAGGTTTCATCTTCTCGATGGCTGGTTACATAAATTGCATTAACGACCCAGTCAGATCAGTAGTATCCAGCTTCACGCATCTACCTCGCAGCATTTTGAAAAAAAATAATAATATGGTTCTTGAAACAAAAACCATCTCGCTAGACCGAAATGTGACTTTTCCCTAAGTCACATAAAACACTCAAACCCTTGACCTCATTTGGCAAGGACTGTTGTGTTGGTCTGCAATGTCTGCAACCCTTTGCCATGCACAGTAAATGCCTACCTGATGAGTTCAAAATCTGGCAAACACATGGCTATTTTTATATAACACATTACATTATATATTTCACATTATGGCCCTTTGTGTAAGGATGTAATAGCAACTAAAAGAAAGGGGAATAATTTCAAACATTTATGACATATAATAATTTACAATAATTATTTTATTTCTTAGTGTCATTGCTTGACGTTGCTTCATATTAACGAGAAAAAGTCGGTAATATGAATACATTAATCAAGATACGATTCTAAGATTACATTAGCTAAATAAATAAACACACAATTCGTGTATTTCATTTTATAGATTCTTAAAGATTTTAGAATCGTCATAGATATTTGAACTTTTATTTGTCGTCTGCTAATTTTACTCTAAATTCCTACTTAATCCGGAAGTACACACGAACATTAAATCAGCTGATGTAGAAGCTTGTAGACCACTTGTTCCGGTTTGATGTAGTTACGGAAAGTACTTGTCTCATAGTTCATGTGTTGGATGTTTCACAAAACCTTCTGGATTACGATCGACTGTTCATGTGTTTCACAACCGAACATTATGGATTTCGGTTAACTGCAATGGAGTAGCTGTCACTGTTTAGTTTACACATTCGCACACGTCATTAAAATATCCCTGGAATAATCCACACGCAGCTGTCACTGTCAAATTGGATAGTTCGCTTAAGGTAAGTTCTTGCGCGAATGTGACACTGTTGTTGTTACAGAATATGTACAATTAAAGTTCGCTTTCTACCACACACTACACAATTATACATGACAATCACTACATGCATTAGTAAAATAAGAAACATTATTTATAATGGGGGTAACCCCTATCACAATGTAGACATTACACAGCTTTTGTGAATGAACGACTTATTCACTGATAGATGGCTGTGTTGATCTGAGTATTTTACACTGCACTCAGACTTTATTGCTCAATGGGTCGGTCGGACAACGGGACAACAAGTCCGCGATCGTATTGGTTCGGCCTGGAATATGGCGAACCTCGAAGCTGTAGTCTTGGAGTTTCAAAGACCAACAGGCTATCATATGGTTTGATGGTACCCCAGAATTTATGAAACGCAAAGGACTACTGTCAGATTCCACGATAAAATGGCGTCCTAGAAGAAATCTAGACAATTTTGTAATACCCACCACTAAAGCTAGGGCTTCCAACTGAGGCATTGACCAGGATCGTTCTCTGGGCTTCAGTTTTCTGGATACAAAACACACGGGATGGAGGATGTTGTTGTGTTCTTGCATCAAGACTGCTCCAATCGCGACGGAGCTCGCATCTGTTCTTAATCTGAAAGGTAAACGGATGTTTGGCAATTTGAGGATGGAATTATGTGAGCTATCATCAGAAAAACAAGCTAATACTTTAGAGAATGCTAATTTTAGGCATTCATTGCTTACAATTTTGTCAGGCTTATCTTTAGTTAGTAAGTTAGTAAAAGCCTCGGTTAGTTCGGAAAAATTTGGAATAAACTGCCGATAATAATTTATCAGTCCTAATAAACTTCTGACTTGTTTCTTTGTAGTCGGAAGTGAGAGTTTTAGAATCTTGGACACAATGTTATCGTCTGTCGTGACAAAGCCATTGGATATTTTGTATCCCAAAAAGGATATTTCAGGGTAGGCCATGTCTACTTTAGCAGGCTTTACAGTCAGTCTGTGCTGTCTGATACGTTCAAATGTCAGTTCTAATGTCTTTATGTGTTCTGTCATTGTCTCTGTGTGAACACAGATGTCGTCTATATAGCAGATTATGTTAGGAATGTCTACAAGAAGAAGTCGTGTCATACGAACGAAGGTGGCAGGGGCATTGACTAGCCCAAATGGAAGTTTGCACCATTCGTACAGTCCCCAAGGTGTGGCAAAAGCTGTCAGATGTCTGCTCTGTTCGTCTACTTCTATCTGATAATATCCTTTCGTCATATCTATCTTCGTGAAGAACCTAGCGTCTGTCAGTTCTGTCAAAAGATCGTCAGCGTTTGCCATTGGCTCTAAATCTAGAACAGTTATTTTATTTAGCTTTCGATAGTCAATGCACAGTCTTATGGTATTGTCCTTTTTGCGTACAATGACCATGGGAGATGAGAAGTCTGATTGGGATCGTCTTATGATGTTATTCTTTTCTAGGTTGATGATCTCCTGATGTAACTGTTCTTTGTAATGTAATGGGATGGTGTATGGTCTGCATCGTATGGGTGTGTTTGATGTGAGTGTGATGTGATGCTGTACTAATTCTGTTTGTCCTGGGTTGTTGGAGAAGATGGTGTTGTACTGTTGTATTAGGTGTTTTAAACTGTCTGTCTCTGCTTGAGTTAGCTTTGGATTGATCTTGATATCCTTCAAGCAGTCTGTCGTGTCTAATGTAGGTGTTGGAATTTCGTCACTAACATCGTCATCTTCGTGATCTATTATCACTGTACAAGCTGTCGTATCGTCTTGTTCGTTGTCTCTGTTATGGTATGGTCTTAGCATATTTATGTGAAATATTTTGTGTTTGTCTTTTATTAGGATCTCATAGTCTACAGGTGAAATCTGTCTTGTCACTTTAAACGGTCCCTGCCAAGAATCAGTCAATAAGTGTCGGTCACTAGGTAACAGAAGAAGAACGTCCTGTCCAGGTGTCAAAGTTATTGTTCTGTTTCCTTTGTCAGCATACTGTCTATAAGTAGCACCAGATAATTTTAGTGCATTCTTAGCAATCGTACATGATTTGATGATTCTTTCATGCAATGATGTAACATATACGTATGATGATATGGGTTTAAGTACTGGAGTAGATTCAGTTAACATTTGGTGGTAAATAGTTAATGGGCCATGTGGTTTGGCACCATAAATAAGTTCAAAAGGAGAGAAACCGGTACTAGAATGTGGTACCTCGCGATAAGCAAAAAGAATAGCTGGTAGATATACATCCCAGTTATTAGGGTGTTCTTGCGTGACTTTTGCAAGCATGTGCTTCAGATCGCCGTTAAACTTTTCCACGATTTCACTTGAGTGAGGATGGTATGGTGAATTGAAACATTGCTTCACTCCCAACATTTTGGTGAAAGCTTGGGTAGATGCGGCAATAAACTGAGTACCCCTATCAGATTGGATAGTGTCTGGAAATCCTATCCGGGAAAAAATATGGAAGAATACTTCCATTATATCATTGGCAGTTATGTTCTTTAGCGGAATAGCTTCCGGCCAGCGACTACATTGATCAACGACAGTTAGAATATATTTATTCCCTCTAGTTGTTGTATGATTGAGAGGGCCCACTATGTCAACAGATAGTTTTTCAAAAGGTCGACTGGCTAAGTCAGTGACTTGCAACTTTGCCTGTGGGTGTTTACCTTTTTTTATCAGTTTCTGGCAGATGTCACAACTTCTGCAATATTCTTTAATATCATTGCAAAATTTGGGCCAATGAAACTGTGTTAATAATCTAGATCTGGTCTTCACGTATGCCATATGCCCTGCAAGAGGTATATCGTGGGCAAGATGTAAGGCTTGCTTGCGATAACTAGTTGGCAAAACAGTTTGCTCTGTGGTGTTGTCACCTCTGGTATAATACCTGGTGAGGATATCATTTTTCACAGCAAAATGCCATTTTGCATTCTTGGTTACCTTTGGCTTTTGGCCGATCAGATTAAAATATTTTACCAATGTAGGGTCAGCCTTTTGAGCTGTTACAAAAGTTTCCTTCATGGAGTTAGTAGGTAGTGATACTGGGCTAAGTAACTGAATAGCCTCAGTTTGCTTACTTTCATCTTGCACTCTTGCAGTCGATCTGGGTACTGCGTTCACACAATCAATGATGTTAGATGGTGATGGAACAATGTTGTCAATGATATGATGAGAACTTAGTGCTACATTAGCTACCATACATTCAATAGGTGGTGTGACATTATCAATGATGACATTGGATGGTGATGTTACATTATCATCAATACATAGAGATGTTATGTCATGAGGTTTATCATTTACCTCTGGCAAATTTCCAATTATTACATCACACACTGGGTTTGTTAACGCAGCGACTTTTACTTTCCCAGTGAGGAAAGGTGTTTGAATATATGCCCAAGCTAATGGGTATCTCTCAATATTGCCTGAGAATGTTCTGCATGTTACGTGCCTGCCTGTATAGTCTGTAGGCATTATGAACGTTCTTTTAAGGCCAATAAGTGAACTACCTGTATCGCGAAGAACTGTAGCAGACTTGCCGTTCACATATCCATGATGGACTATTATCTTGCCTTTTGAGTCTACTACCAAATTAGCTTCTTCATTGGCAATAGGGATGGCGTGACCACAAGTTAAAATACCATCTTCAAAGAAGGTGTTACAAACAGTACATAAATTGTTAATCATGTCAAAAGTCTGTGCTGAGTTCACAGGATGTTTCTCTGATAGTTCTTCTTCTGACTCTGAACTGTTAGACAAGGCGACATTTGCCTCATTGATCATTTGTCTACCTTTACAATCTTTGCGATGGTGTCCATGCGCTTTACAAAGATAACATTTACGTGCAGACCTGAAAAATCTACGCTCATGATCTCGTCTGTTTATCATATCTCGTAGATAAATATCATATTTTGGGTTTTTATCGCACATTTCATTCGGCTGATGTGAAACTTTACAATGAATACAGTGCTTAAATTTCTCAGAGGTAGGCCTATGAGGTTTCTGCCTACTATAGGGTTTTTCAAAATTAGCCGCAGCTACAAAATCAATGTCCGCAGATTCAGTCACAAAACAATGTTTGTTGGCGGTGTAATACGCCGTACCTCGTCTATCAATCTCATCTATACTAGTGCATTCATTCACCTGCAAAAATTTGGAAAATTTTGGTGGAATGGATGAAATGATTTTGTCTCTGATGATTAGATCTTCTAATTTATCATAATTTCTGTCAATTTTGGCTGCTGAAGTCCATTTGGTGAAAATATCTCGGACTAAGCAGAGGTAGTCAGAGAACGTTTGAGTCGGTTTTGGGCTCAACTTGCTGAACTGTTCTCTGTAACCTGCTTCATCTAACATGAAATGCGCCATTATTTTTGATTTAAGATAATGGTAGTCTTTTCTGAGGTCTTTGGGAATAGTCTCAATGACTTTAAGAGGTTCCCCTGATAAACTCCTCATATACACAATATTCCATTCAGACAGTGGAACTTGGTAATGTTCCATTAAAGTTTCAAAATTTTGGGTAAAGGCTGCAATGCAGTCACCCGAGGTATAATTACGTACAATACCCTGGTATTTCTTGTACTGGTTTTCTTTCTCCAGTCTCTCAGATTTCTTATACTCTTTATTGATAGCAGTCTCAGTATCCAGTTGTTTTATCTTTAACTGTAACTCCAGTTCTTCTCTCTTACTCTGAGCTGCTATTTCTGCCTTCTTGAGTTCACTATCTATCTCAGCTTGCTTTGTCTTTGCAACCATTTCTAATTCGGCTTGCTTTAAGGCTGTTTCTGCCTCTAATTGCTTGGCGGCCCTTTCAGCTGCTCGTTCATCGCGTTCAGCCGTTTTCTCCTGTACTAGGAGGTATTCAGCATATTTGTTATCACTCCACTTTGTTAACTCATCACCTGTTAACTTCAACTTTAACCCCATATCAATGAAATCAAATAATGAAGACATGATGAAAAATGTCAATGTAATACCAGCCACACAGATAGTTATAAGTGGTTAGTACAATGAACAATTTACAATTTTCCAATATGCAATATGTGCCTAAAATTGCATCCTTAAAGTAAATGAAAAGAAAAATATACTCAAGTGCCCTGGATGCGGTGAAGAATGGTTGGAAAACGGGCTAGGAAACTGTAGGGTCGTCACTTCGAATCACAAATGACCTCTACGCGCACGGTTTCGGATGGTACGGAAAAAACCTGCTTTGTTTTGGAAGAAATAAATTAGCGTCTATTTGTTGGTGTGTGCCTGCTTGTCACTAAGTATTGAGTAGGTTTGTATGGCGTTGAGTGTAATTGTATGTCGTAAGTTTGTTCGTCAACAATTTTTTTTTTTTCAACACAAGTCACTTTCTTTCAAAACTTTCTGCTTTCCACAAACTCAATCCACAAAGACAATCTAACTGTATCTCAACACGCTATAACATTGATGACACATCACTTACATCAAGATGACATTCAGTAAGGACATAGACATCAAGTTTACAAGATGGCGACAAGGTCACAATGGCGACAAGATCACAATGTCGACAAGGTCAAAACGGTGACAAAAATTTGACAATCACGAATGTTTTATACGTTTACACGATCAAACAATACGAATGCACTGTACACTTACAACTAGTCTCCATGTTTAAACAATGTAGCAATAATTCAAAATGAGCCTTCCATGATCACTTTTACATGTACAATCAATTTTAACAAAAATTCCAAGTTCACAACCTCTAGTTCTAACCATTTATCACATAAACACGTTTATTTTAAAGCTGGACGATTGCCCCCACGTCCACACATGTCAGGGTCTTACACTGGGCTCGCTACCTAACACATGTGGGACAGTACAAGTACAACGTGATTTGACTCAAGACTCAACGACACAACGTTCAACGGATTTAATTACAGATCATATACAATACGATGATCACAGCAAATATATATTGGATACTTCTAAACACTTACATCTACCATACAGCACACAGTCTCACTCTCAAGATGTCCAGGCATTCGACATTCGGGCACAGAAACCTTTCTCGCAACATGCGTCCTGTTCCGTCTACGTCCCAGAGCTGTCTCCCTATGGTTTGCAACTCGCCTCCTCACCGGAGGTGGCTTCACGAGACATGCGTGCGTCCTTGGTGTGACCGCTGGCCGTCTCGCCAGCCGGCAACTTCGCAGGCAGGTGACCACTGTTCGCCTGGCGGCGTAACGAAGTTCCTTCATTCCTCCTAGGGACTGAGTCACCTGGCGGCGTAACGATGTCACGGCATCACTGCCGTACCGTAGACTCTGACAGCCATGTGGGATAGAACTCGGAGCAATAAGGTTGATCCTCTCGACTTTTAAACTGTATTTTAGGTAGATGGAGGAAGAGAAGAAGAAGAGGAAGAAGATCAAAATATTTAAGTGCCACAATAATTAACAATAGCCTGGAAGATGCTAATGAAAGCAGAACATTATACACAACTAAAAGAAAGAGATCATTAATGTTCCTTGCTCATGTAATGAGAAGAGAGACATTGGAGCACATAAAAACTGGAAAGAGCAATGGTTAAAGAGACAGAGGCAGGCATAGAAATGATGTTCTGTAAAAGACAGTAGCATGGAGGAATACCCCCAACAGAACTAATCCAGAACACCAATGACTGTGATCTATGGAGAGACAAAGACAGCTGTGGCATTTAGCCACACACATAGCGATAGTTACTAGTCACGGTTCCAACTTCACGGCAAAGGGTTGCCCCATAATGCTCCATTCCTGTGCCAGTGAATATCACACAAAAATACTCCTCACTGTCCCACGCGAAAAGTGTATGCATGTGTAAGGCCGCTGCCAGAATGCCAACACAACAGTCCATCACTAAAAATACAGTTCATCATTTATGGAAACGGCAGTCACTAGAAAACCAGCTGTTACACACACATTATTGCATAATGGCAAAACTAGTTAGTTCAGCAACCAGCCGTCTTCATTTTTCTGAACACGCATTTCACAATACAAACAACCGCAGACAGGATTAAAAGAATTATATATTAAATCCACAGCTCACAGTGTCAAGCCACACACTTAACTCAGTAGCTGAGCGAGAGGACCATGTACTACCAGTCCAACATGAGGAAAATACATAAGCAAACAGTAGCCAGAAGCAAATACACTCCAGAGGCCTTAAAAGCTAAACAACCTAATACCATTGTGGACTGGATGTCTCACATGATGATAATCTCATTCACTAATGCACAAAGAAACACATACACACAGCTAAGAATACACTTACATACCCACAGCAGCCAAGAATCCACGGTTCCAAACATGCATCGACCTTCTTCAGCCGCCTTTCTCACAACTTCGGAATTGTCCAGGAGCCAGCGTAACTTGACAGCACTGAAGTATGTTGCGATAGGAAGTCCACATAGTCCCTACACAGAAACACAAGTCATTCTTCAACCTCTTTTTCTTCCTCCTCCCACAGCTGTTGTCACTACTCCTCATTCTTCTCCTTCGTCCTACAATTGTTGTCAGCACTCCTCATCCTTCTCCTTCCTCCTGCAGTTGTCATTCATCCTCATATTTCTTGTTTTTTATCTTCTCTCGTCTTCTTCCTCTGCATTTACCACTTGTTCCTCCTCCAGCTCCTTCATCTTCTCCTAAAACTACAATAAATTCTTCTTCTTCCTCCTCCTGATATCGATGCCTCTTCCTTCTTTTCAATCTTTTTCTCACCCCCCCCCCCACCTTCTTCTTCTTCTCCCTCCTCCTCCTGCTGTTGCTGCCCATTCCTCTTCCTCCTTCATCTTCTTTATCACCTCTATCTACTTCTACCATTTCTTCTTCTTCCTCGTCCTGTTGCTGTCTGATGAGCGAGCCCTTTTACTTCTCATTCTACTCCTCATTTTTCATTGTTTCCTCCTTTTTTCTTCTTCTCCTCCTCCACCCACTCATAGTTGCTGCTACTTACTCAGTCTCAAAAATAGAGAGCATCTGTTGCTTGTCCCCCTCACCGGAACATGTTGGTATGGTGGGAAACGAGCAGGCGGACAGATTGGCTGGGTCTCTGCCACCTGGTGGGATATTGGTTCATGATAAGGCAGACGTGGTCAGGGCTCTTTGGGATAGTGTGTATTGTGTAGAAGTACAGATTGATCATCACAGCTTGGAGAGAATTGTGCTGCAGGGAGTGACCAGAGGATCTGACCAACACTCAGGACTTGGAGGAAAGGCCAGACAGACATACCAGACTACACCTGGTAACATTATTATTGGGATTCTTCACTCGCTGTTGAAGATGAGGACAGAGCACATATAGGAACATCTTGAATGCAGTGATATCGGTTAGTGATTCAACTCATCTCAGTTACCAAATGGATTGTTTCAGATCATAACACCAAGGTGGGTAGGTTAGTGTAGCTGATAGTGGGCTATGCTGGTCATGTCATGGGTGTGGTCAGTCAAGGGCTTGGCTGCACTGGCCGTCCACTAACAGAGGACAAGACTGGCCACCTATTTGTCCGTGCATTCAGGCCTATACGGCGTGATGGCACTATCCATCACAGACCAATAGCAGCTTCCAGAATTGGGACCAGCATTTGGTTTTATACAACAATAGCAGCTCACAAGAAATGTGACACTGTCAAACAGTGAATGTGATATAAAGGCTGTCAAAGAGGAAATGTGATACAGTGTCAAACAAGAAATGTGACAAACATTGACAAATAAGGAATGTGACACAAACATCGTCAAACAAGAAATGTGACACAAACACTCACAAAAAATAAATGTACACAGACACTGACAAAAAGAAATGTGCCATAAACATCACCAAACAAGAAATGTAACACACTGACAGGCAAGAAATATGACACAAACACTGACAAACTAGAAATGTGACACAAACATTGACAAACAAAAACGTGACATAAACATCTTCAAACAAGAAATGTGGCATAAACATCATCAATCAAGAAATGTGATGCAAACACTGACAAACAAGAAATATGACATAAACATCATCAAACAAGAAATGTGACACAAAAATCATCAAACCATAAATGTGACAAAAACACTGACAAACAAGAAATATGACATAAACATCATCAAACAAGAAATGTGACACAAACATCATCAAACAAGAAATGTGACACAAACATCATCAAACAAGAAATGTGACATAAACATCATCAAACAAGAAATGTGACATAAACACCATCAAACAAGAAATGTGACACAAACATCATCAAACAAGAAATGTGACACAAACACTGACAAACAAGAAATGTGACACAAACACTGACAAACAAGAAATGTGACACAAACACTGACAAACAAGAAATGTGACACAAACACTGACAAACAAGAAATATGACATAAACATCAAACAAGAAATGTGGCACAAACACTGTCAAACAGGCATCACAAACCCTCAAAAAGTCCTTGTCCTCCCCTGGTGTCTTCTTGATGAGGCTTTGAACCGTGGCGGATGTCCTCACGTCCAGCCAGACTTCACATGGAGAATTACGACCAGAGTTACAAGCACATTTGTAAGTACCAATGTAGTTAGTTACATATCCTTTACAGGATGTTGCTGTCAACCCCAGCATTTTTTGGCTGTTTGTGATTTCTTGGCAAGTTTACATTTAGTCACCACAGAACCAATGCAGACACATTGTAATTAAAAGAAAGTCAAGAATCCTTCCCCGTGCCTTGATGCAAACTGGATATAGGGTGCTGACCCCATGTTTCCATAGACAATTTGGGTGATTTTGCCACTTTTTTTTTTTGGCATTTGGGTGATTTTGCCAGTATCACATTAGCTGTTTCTGTTTCCCTAGATAAGAGGGGGTTCCAAATGACAACCTTAAATGTTTTGTTGTGTTTTCTGGTGAATATATTCTGAAAAAGTAAAGAACAAATTGCCATATGACGGCACACGCCACCAAAAGGTAAATGGGGTTTTCCAGTTATGCACGAAAATGGACAAACAGAAGAAGGAGAAACCATTGGGAACGTAAAGAACGTCACAAGACAACAAAGGACATTCTGTGTGAGATTCTGATAAGGAGAGGACGTATCTTCGAAGGAGCCTGTGTTGGTGAAGCGTTGTATGCGATTATTTCCGAGCTTCGGCAAATAGATAACAGCAGGAACGATCGATTGGCAAGGATATACAATGCAGGACCCAAGCCCAGACATGTCTGAACTCAGAACAGCGAAATAGCAGGTTTACGCCTCAAGGTGAACACTTGAATAAGAGTAGGGAGTTTCGTAAAATGCTAGATGATAAACGCCGCTCCTACATCCAGGGGCAGTTTTATAGTATGCGATAATATCCACTATTGTTTTCACTCAACACGATAATAAAGTGTGAGTTAGTTCATTGGATTGGCGTCAGTCTATTTGTCACACTTGTGACTGTTCAAGGTGAGTTCAACGTACTTTTCTTAACGAGTTTATAATTGATGTTCATTCCACCTTTTAAATGGAGGGAGTAACCACATGCCACAAATGTATCATTTTTTGATGTAGTCACAACTGTGTTCAGTGCAAGTTCTCCAGTGCTGATAAAGTGCTTGGATTCCTGTAGAAAACAATTATCTTGGTTGCAATTTCAACCACTCAGGGGTCATTACTCCGTGTGCCTGACCTGGTCATGAACAATCTGTTACAGATGTCACATCGTTTTGACACTTTCCACTCCCCTCATACACTTGCTGGACTGACAGGCATGCATCACCATACTGGACCTTCATTCGCCGATGAACTACTACAGGTTTCACCCCTTCACTGATCAAACTACAGGTAACAGAATTGTCAAAATTGGCTAAGGAAGGAGCCAAAGAAGAACAGCCTGATGTGCCCGTAACATACCACCAAAAGAAAAGAATGATCAAATCAGTCAGAAAGCCACCAAAACCTGCTCAAGATGACTACCACATTATGGATAGACCAGAACAAGTCATTATCCTGTGCCTCAGAACAGGGCACAATAGATTACGCAACCACATGTATACAAAATTCAAGATTGGTGAAACAGCCATGTGCACATGTGGATTGGCATCGCAGACAGCAGAGCACATACTCCAAGACTGCCCAAAATATAGCATATCTAGGCAAACCTTCTGGCCTAGAGAGACGACAGTGGAAGATAAACTCTATGGACCACCGTGTGAACTGAAAAAGACAGTTCAATTCATACAAGAGACAGCATTGCAGTTATAGACATATTTCAAGCAAACGAAAGAAGAAGAAGAAGAAAAAGAAGGTAACAGAATGTTGCACCTCTTTGATGCATGTCAAAAGAGGAGCGGCCATCTTTAAACTGTCCTGATGATGTCATCATGTTCATCTGCACTGTGATGTCACATGCTGAACACTGTTGACACCCTTATCAACAATATTGACAGGTTACAAGACAATGGCACGGTTATTATAATTGTTATCACACTGTAAAACACACCATTAACAATAAAGGAAACAATGGTCGCAATAAGGGTTCTAATTCAAGGACAAGAAGTCAGCATTTTAATCCAACTAATATAGCTACTTCAGCATCAGCACACCGACAGTTTAAGAGTGCTCTTATTTCAGCATGCTGACCTCAAACATGGGGTTGAATGCAATGACCTGCATGGAACATTCAACATGTAAACTAACTACAGACTTTATTGAGGAAATGCAGATTTTATTGTGGAAATACAGAATTTATTGAGGAAATATAGACTTTATTGTGGAAATACAGACTTGATTCTGGGAATAGACTTTATTGTAGAATTATCAGGCAAGGAGACAGAGGAAGACAGAAAGATGTATGCGGAAAGCTTAAACAGCTCGACAACACAGTAAAATATAAACATCACAAACTTCATCAAAATACCAGACGGAGAGTTCAACCCTTACACTGGTCAGTTGGATTAAAATATTAAAAAAGCTGGCCCACACACGAACAGCATGGACTACGCTTGAGTTCACAGCTAGCAAGCAAGCAAAGACCAAACAAAGAAAAACCCCATGTTGATTTTTTGACAATGTTATGTTCAGTAGTTTGCCACTGCTTTCTGAGAGAGAAGCCAGTGTTTATGTCCAACCGACTGGTATATCATTAGTGGACAGGAAGTTTAAATATGAGCTTGCTAACACTCTTGGCCATGCTGACCACTAAAAGTCTCAACATTCTATAAGTAATATAAATGTTCCGTTTATCTGGGAACAAACCTGCAATTTATGACACATTAAATCTTCTGAGTTGAGTTAGAGTCAAGAACCGACATCACTGCACTCCGGACATTACCACAAGCACCCAGTCCTCATCTTCAACAGCCAGTGTAGAGTTCCACAACTAATGGTGCCCATTACAATCTGATTATATGCCCATCTTGCTCTACCCCTGAGTGTCGACTGTCTAACAGATCCTCTGACCACCCCCTGCTGTCGCATTCTCTCTAGACCATGATGGTCTATCTGTTCTTCTGCATTTTTCATGCGCTCCCAGAGGACCTTCACCACATCAGCTTTATCATGCATCAAATCACCCCTCAATGATGCACTACCATTCAATCTGTTTGCCTGTTCATTTCCAACCACACCAGAGTTGCATGGAGAAAAGATCCGCTACTTGCCACAGTGCGACTGACCTCTTTGCTGTAGAAGCGTAACTGTTTGTTTGGTGTGCAGATCTGATGCCTAGGGGTATTAGTTGTACTTTCATCATCATCAAGTCACCACCGTGGTTTCTTCTCCGTAAGAACTCAAGCTTCATACATCATGGCCCACTGTAATAACTCAACACGAGTGTGGGTTTTTTTGACAATTTATTCCTCAAAACACTTGCAACATGATCACAAATCTACACATTTTCTATACATAAACTTCACAAAAAGAGTGGCTCAGTGTTGGCCATCACTCTATTACAGCGTGGTCCGCACTCAACGAAACCCCCATCTCGAATGCCCTTTGTCCGGATCTCACTTCCTGTTGACCGCACAGCAAGTCCCAGCATTTTCAAGCTGTGTGAAAAGATCCACTAATCACGATCCAGGTGTCAATTTACTGAACACTGCCATAACCTCTAATCTTATATACTTTGGATTACGGCATAACTAATCCATGTCCTTATCTGGACCATGGCACTCACAATCCATGACCTGTGAATCAACACATGCCATTCTGCATGAAGCATGCCAGTGTGCACCTTTGTTAGCATGTGCTCTCTGCATATATTATCATCATCAAGTGCCCTGCCAGCTGGCATAGGCATTCATGTCTCTCCCCAGATCTCGGTCTTTGGTGTTCTGGATCAACTCTACTGATGATATTCCTCCAAGCCAGCGTCTCAATCCATCCTGCATCATTTCTCTTGGTCTGTCCCTACCTCTTTTCCCACTGATATTTTCAGTTGTCACAATATTCTTTCCCGTTTTCTTCTCATCACATGACCAAGGAATGCTTTTTGTCTCTGTCTTCAAGTTATATATATATATATATAATGTTTTACTGTCACCATCCTCTTGCAGGCAATCATTGTTGGTTACTCTGAGACACTTTTCTGACTGTTGAAAATGAGGACAAAGTGCGTACGGGAATATTCCGAGTTCTGTGACATTGGTTCTTGACATGATACAACTTCAAGGCAACCACAACAATCATCTCAGGAATCACATCTCCATTGCTTTCAAGCTTTTCCTGGTTTTTTCATTCATGTCCCATGATTTGCTGCCTTACAGCAAAACAGGTTATATTATGTCAATACTCTCTTTCTTTACATTCTGTGATAGTGACTTATGCCGCAAGACACTTTTCATTTTCCGGAATGCTACTGGCCTAGGATGGAAGCTCTGACTGGTGGACAGTTAGATCATTGCTTTGCTAATCCGGCAGCTTTTACAGCTTGTTTTGTTTTAGACGTATTGGTGTTAGGTTTCCTCTGGTGTAAACTAGGCAGGCCAAGAGAGGGATCATCCTGCTTGGGCAACACATGGTCTCTACAAGTCAGCCAAAACTTTGTGCTATGGAAAGGTTAACTCCATTTTAGAAACTATCATCTGTCAAGACAGCAAGTTTCCAGCCAGTCAATGGGTGCAACATCTTCTGTCTAAAACAAAACACTGTCCCACCCAATAAACAATACACTTACCTATTGCATTGTACAGAGGTTTACCCGTTGTTCCGTCCCATACAATGGTGGTCTCTCTCTGGTTGGTGATACCAATGGCTGTGGAGAAAAAGAATTAATACAGGCATTGACATATCAGTATGGATGTTTGTGAGAACAGAATCCAATGCACATGCTGTGAGCAACAAAGGTGATCAAAAAATCTAAGACTGGCATGTAATGTGTAACCAAAGCTTAAACAAATCTGTAACACTAACAGGTATTGTGTAACCAAAGATGACTCAAATATGTAACACTAACAGGTATTGTGTAACCAAAGATGACTCAAATATGTAACACTAACAGGTATTGTGTACCAAAAGATGACTCAAATATGTAACACTAATAGGTATTGTGTACCAAAAGATGACTCAAATATGTAACACTAACAGGTATTGTGTACCAAAAGATGACTCAAATATGTAACACTAACAGGTATTGTGTACCCAAAGATGACTCAAATATGTAACACTAACAGGTATTGTGTAACCAAAGCTTAAACAAATCTGTAACACTAACAGGTATTGTGTAACCAAAGCTTAAACAAATCTGTAACACTAACAGGTATTGTGTACCAAAAGATGACTCAAATATGTAACATTATCAGGTATTGTGCAAACATAGATGACTTAAATCTAAGTGATTACCAAAGCTAATCCAGGGCCACAAACCTACCTTTGATATCAGTGGTTTTAAACCCAAGTCCCAACAGGTTTTCTGTTGCCTTCTCAATGCATACTTTGACTGATTCCAGTATCTCCACCGGGTCCTCCTCAACCCACCTGGATCACACAGATGAAACATCAATTCAATGCGAACATAACATGACATAACAGATTCATCAAGAGACAAGTAATGTGGGTTTGACATCCTATGAAATGAGATTCCTGAGAAGAATGCTCAATATATCATGAAAAGAGAACATTAGAAATGATGACATTAGGACTAAGGTGGGGGTTGTAGCCAGATTTCACTACACAACTGCAAGTGAAATGGCTTGGCCACAAACCTTGGCTACCACCTAACAGTATATCACAACACATAATGATTGACAGACCAATTGAAAGCAGAAGTAGAGGCTAGCCATGTAAACAATTGACAGAGGGAATAACAGTCCACGGGAATCTCTAAATATGAAGCCCGCTGTTTACGCTACACCTCGACATCGCAAGGTACAAGAGAATCAAGATGAGATGATGGTGATATGACATCTTATGAAATATGAACCTGTTCAACTTCTGATAAGAATATAGAACAATAAAAGATTCTGAATATAGAGTCAAATGAAGAACAAGAAAGTAATGGACAGACAATATGAAGAACATAACAACAAATACAAATATTAGGTGATACAGCTGGCCTTGGAATGCAAAGCTGAACTTCCACACACAATCTTCTTCTATTCCTTCAGTTTCCTCGGAGAAGTGTTGTTAGGATCTTTTGTGCACTCTTTTCAATAAGACTGATAACTTAGTCTTCATTTCTCTAAGTGTGTTCTCGACACCATCACTCCCTCTTGTACGTGGTCTTATATTTCTTCAATGTGGCTCTATGTGGTAGATGGTACCGGACATTCTTGTGAGATGGTCAAACCATTGAATATGTTCTTTATTGAATTGCATGACTGGTTTCAGACCTAGTCTTCAGCTAATTTCCTTGTTCCTAATTCTCACAGTGACTCCAGCAGCTCTTGTAAGGTATCTCATCACTATTGTTATGATTTTGCACTCACTAGTTGCAGTAAATGTCCATGTTTGACACTGGTAACATAATGTCAGCCAATAAATAGTTCTTATAAGAATTGCTTTGGTAGTTATAAGTATCTTTCAATGTGACAGAAGTAGCACTAGTTTTTCCAGTACCCGATTTCCTTTGCACAATGTGTGTTGATTTCTCTATGCATTCCCCCATCTGCAGTTAAAGGTGACCTTAGATATTTAAATTCACTTGTTTATTTCTGAATTCTTCATTTTTATTGACAGGTTTTCTGACAGTCTGCTTATCATCACTTTTGTCTCTGTCTTGTTAATGCACAATTCTGCTTAATGGCAAATAACATCATCCCAATGGGGCAAGACAACAGACAACATTGATCAATGCAAGCAAACAGAGGCCAGGTTTTGCCAGAATGTGCCGTCCAACATTGACATGACAGCACATGCCAGATTTTAATTTTTTTTTTCTTTCCAGGATCACTTTTATCGCACACAAATATCTCCATAAGTGCGTCAGTCTGTTCCCATATATTCAAAGAGGAGAGGTGCAGCACAGCACACAAACTCCTTAGCACTGGCGAGAATCCAAATGTATACATAATATAGTGGCCGCTTATGTGTAATCACGGGAGGTTACACTGATGTCGTGAGCACAGTTGGATGATGGTTCGGTGATTGGGCTCATCACCTGCTAAGTGAGGGAAAGCCAGCCATCTATTCCTTCATGCATTAAGGCCTACGTCACAGAATGGTATAGAAAAAATAATAATCTCAACCCAAAAGAATAGTGAAAATTACAACTTATATCTTAATATAGCAAAAACAAAGATAATGCATACAGATAAAACTACTATGGAGAAAGAACTATATGTTAATGAGGAAAAATTGGAGATGGTGGAAAATGTTGAAGATCATTGGTTGTGGGTCATTAATTACCAACAATGGTGACACAATGAAGGAAATTAAAAGACGAATATCTACTGCTCTTCAGAAACTAAAACAAATGAATAAATTATGGATGGGAAAAGAAAGAACTACAAACATGATTTTTAAGAGCATACATCTTTCCCATTGCCTGTGAGACCTGGACACTTACTAAACAAGCTGAACAGTGCATAAATGCCATGGAACATAAATGTTATAGATGGGTTCTAAGAATATCTTGGATACAGAAAAGAACAAATGCATCCATACGACAAGAGCTGACTATTGAAAAAGATTGGCTACTAAAGACGATAAAACAAAGAACATTTAAATATTATGGTCACTTGAAACATCATAAAAGTTTGGAGACAACAATACTGGATGGGTATATGCCTAAGAGAGGAAGAGGAAGGCCACAGAGAGGATGGGTGCAGGATGTGGCGGATGATTTCCAGATGGGTGTATCGGATGTGGGATAGCTTGCTTATGACCAAGAAGTTTTCTAGAAGGTTGTTATGGGAGCGAGGTTCTGCAAAGGACATGCTACGGAATGAATGAATATATTCAGGCCTACAGCTGGTTCCTGCTGCGAGACTAGTGTTTTCCAGAATCTGTCACATCTGTCATTTACTGCCAATATAATCCTTGCGGTGTATGACAGAGGGATCTTGAGCTTGAGGACAATACAACTAGACACTCTCTTGTCTGGTACCCACAAGGCAAACAAAACAGTGGGAGACCAAAACAACTTGGAGAAGAGAATTACAGAGATGAATAATACTGGGAGGACATGGAGGAGGCAGCAGGAGATGGCAAGAGACAGGATGGCCTGGCATGGTTTGGTTGAGGGGCTATGTCCCAATAGGGAATGAAGGGCAGAAGAAGAAGAAGTGACTTATTGGGCCTTCTCTGTTCAGTTTCCAAGTCTCTGAAATTTTTGACATGCACAACCTGCAAACAGATCCTTCGAGATCTTCAGCCTTGTCTGTCAAATTACTGACATGCACAACCTACACATGGATCCTTTGAGATCTTCAGTCTTGTCTGAGAAGCTTATGTATTCAATCTGCTACCCCAGGATCACAGGGGAGTATATCATCCATATATTTGTAAACAAAATCCCCACAATCCATGCCAGGAATCAAACCATATCTGAACCAGCCAAAGGCGGACATTTAACTGCAAGCTACTGCACACCCCTCCTCCATCTTCCTCAGAAGAAGTCGAACAGCATGGGTACTTACAGCTTCCATGGCTGGACGGTTACAGCTCCCATGACTGGGTGGTTACAGCTCCTGTGATCGGGTGGTTACACCTGCATCTATTTCACCCTCTACCACAACTCTTTCTGACAGCACCAATTCCTGAGTCTATCAGTCACAGCCAAGTGTAGTTCTCGGGTCATGTTCATTTGTGCAGCAAGTGATCACGTGCAGAAACTAGCATGTCTCTTTGGCTCAACCTCAGTGTTCCCTTTGGAGATGCTCTAGAGGTACTCTGGAGGCTAGCCATTCAGTACTTTCATTTCCACATACAGGTAGAACAGTCAGATAAAACAGATCTAGGTAGAACAGACAGATCTAGATAGAACAGACATACAGAACAGATCTAGGTAGAACCCACAGAGAGAACAAATCTAGACAGAACAGACATACAAAATAGATCTAGATAAGAGAGAGAGAGAGAGAGAGAGAGAGAGAGAGAGAGAGAGAGAGAGAGAGAGAGAGAGAGAGAGAGAGAGAGAGAGAGAGAGAGAGAGAGAGAGAGAGAGAACAAACGAACGAACGAACAAACAAACTTTATTTTCAAAGGGTTAAGAATTGGGCACGCAGGCCCGTCTAACATTCTGCCCTTCTATCACTCTCTTTCATACATTATTTCATTCACACATAATTCAAGGCTAACAAAGAACAGCAACAATATAAAAGATATGCATTATAAAGGCATGGGCAAATTGCGAACATCAAAACTACATGACACAGTAATATTAGATAATGGTCTGACACTTGTTATTAGCCATGTGGAATATACTGGCCTACAAAAAGGGGACTGGCTGTTATACTAGGGTTTTGTTATTATTATTATTATCTCTATTATTAAGGGGGAAGGTAATCCGTATTGAGATAGTGTTAGAATAATTTGCGATTATATGAATAGGGATTGGTGATGTCTTTGATTTCTTGTGGAAGATTGTTCCACAGCTGAGCTGCAGAGTACATTAAGCTTGTTTTGTATAAGTCAATCCTAGGCTTCGGAATGTGTAGTATATTTAAACGTTTACTGTGTCTAGCATTATATTTAACCCTTTACAGGGCAGACGCTTGTCCGTTTTCTAGCCCTGAACGGGCAAGATTTTTTCAGGTTCGGTAAAATTTCGGGTCGCGTTAGTAAAAACATCACAAATAAGGTGTTAGTCAACCAATTTTAGTTAAATAAACAACACAATGAAGGGAAAAGCATGCAGAATATGTTACTCACGTGATTGTTGTCGGTAATCCATATATGAACACAAATATTTACGAAATACGGCATGTTGTTTGTGATTTTCCGTCATCTATACGGCAATTTACAAACACATTTTCAGAATCATAATCACTTTCTTTAAAGTCCGACTCAGACTGCTAATGCAAAGTAACGCTTTGCACTGATATCTAGCGCCGATTAATAGTCAACTTCATGCCCTTTAATGTCATTTAAATTGAACCTAGCGAAATCTCGGCTATCACTTGAAGAATCGCCAAAATCCATTTTGAAAAACAGCATAAAAATCCCGAAAACTATCAAAAATTGTCCGTAAAAGTCCGTTCAAATTCATACTATCGCGTTTACAAATGGCGGCCACGTTGTCAAGCTGTCGGCGAAAGCAGCCGTCGGAAGTGTCAGAAAGGCGAGAGATCGCGTTTTTACAATGCATAATAGTATCGGCCGGAATCGGACGCTACGATCGTTTTATGGCATCGGCCGGAATTGGCCGCTGTGACCTGTAAAGGGTTAAACAATGGCCAAAGATAATTTGGGGCATTCCGATGCAGGATTTTGTGAATTAGTTTAGCTTTATTGAAAAGCAGGCGTTTGCGGAGTGGTAGTAATTGAAGGCGTTTATACAGGCTAGGATTGTCAGATAAATGTTTGCTATAAATTACACTCATGGCCCGTTTCTGGAGTGAGTAAAGTCGCCGCTTGGTGTTTGAATTAGAACAACCGTCCCAGATTGTAGAGCAGTAGTCAAAGAGTGTCTGTATATGAGAAGTATAGAATAGTTTCCTTGTGTCCTCATCAATGAAGTTTTTAATTTTGGCGAGTTGGTAGACTTTTTTCGCTGTTGAGCGCTTGAACGTGGGAATTAAAGGTTAGGTTTCTATCAATGATTAGGCCTAATGTTTTGTGCTCAATTACACTTTCTACTGGCATGTTATCGATGTGAAGTTGAAGTGATGTGTGTGAGCTTAGAGTTTGAAGTCTTTGTCTGGTTGTTAATAACATTGCTTTTGTTTTAGTGATGTTAATTTGCATACGGTTTGAATAGCTCCACCTAACTACATTATTTAATTCTTGTTGTAAAGACGACTCCAGAAAAATACAGTTTTCAGCGTTTGTGTACACCGTACAGTCATCTGCAAATAGATCGCAGGACGACGAAAGATGCAAAGGTAGATTGTTAATATATATGGCAAATAATAGAGGGCCAAGAATAGAGCCTTGCGGTACTCCAATATTGAAGGTAAATCAAATCAAATCAAATCAACTTTATTAGGGTCACAAATTGGGCGCGCAGGCCCGTCTTACATTCGGCCCTTCCAACCACTCGTCTTTCATTCATCAAGAGCATTATACATTTACATAGGAAGAAAAATAAACATTGTGAAATGAATGTTGTAAACATAAACAAGGCTTATTAACATGTTATGAGGCCCATCTCCCACTTATCCATACATCACCCCACCCACACACACACCCCCACCTACCCACACACACGCACACCAGGGACACATACATACCCCACCAACCAACCCATCCCCCTCACGCACACCCCCCACCCACACACACTACCCTCATCTGATCCCCCAACCAAAACACACTCGCCACCCACAAACATTCCCCCACTAACCCACACATCCCACGCCCATCCACATCCTAACCCACACATTATCTCCCCAACCACACCTCAAACCACCCATCCCCCAGCCACATCTCCATCGACCACA
This sequence comes from Cepaea hortensis, assembly GCA_963921405.1. Taxonomy (NCBI): domain Eukaryota; kingdom Metazoa; phylum Mollusca; class Gastropoda; order Stylommatophora; family Helicidae; genus Cepaea; species Cepaea hortensis. Next base: position 494,057,402 of record OY992876.1, on the reverse strand, counting down.
TATTCCCCTCCCCATGCACACAATCCCCCACCAACCCACACATCGCACATCCACTCACACATCCCCAAACCATACACACACATCCCAACCAACTGACATGTCCCTACCCCCCCCCCCCACATCTCCCTAACCACCCATACATCCCCAAACCACCCACACACACCCCACCACCCACACATACAACTTCCACCCACCCACACATGCCTTAACCCAATCCCCCACCCGCACATCACAGAAGGTAGTGGTTTGAGACAGAGATTTATTATGTGATACTACTTGCTTTCTGTTTGATAGAAAAGATGATATTAGAGTGACTACATTAGGGCCAATTTTCATTGTCTCAAGTTTTTTAATTAAAATAACATGGTCTATCATATCAAATGCTTTCTTGAAATCGATAAACACAGTTCCACATAGACTGTTGTTGTTTATATTCTGGTACCAATTTTCTATCATGTTTGTTAGGGCCGTATGGCAAGAATATTTTGGTCGAAATTCTGATTGGCTGTCAACAATAAGCTTGTTGTGAACTAAATACTGTAATGTTACTTTATGGATGTGTTTTTCTAGTGGCTTAGATAGTGATGATAGTAAGGAAATGGGTCTGTAATTGTTTGGGAGACCATTGTCCAATGAATCAGATTTAAGAAGAGGGTACACTAGCGATTTTGAGAGCTGATGGAAAGTGGCCTTTGGTGAGACACTGATTATATACATAGGTTAGTGATGTACAGATCACTGGCGCAGCACAACGGAGAATCCGGTTGCTGATTCCATCTAACCCAGATGAGGTTGTGTTTTTTAGATTACTGAGGTAAGTGAATACTTCAGTGACTGTCATTAGCGGTATGTCGGAAAAAATATCACGGGAGCATCTATTCTCGCAAAACGATGACAATAAAGATAAGTTGCAAGGAGAATTAGGTATTGAAGCCTTCAACTGGTCTATGTCAGTTTGAAAAAAATTACTGAATTGGTCGCATGTAATATGATTTGATGGTAAAGAATTTCGGAAGTTATACTTGTTTGTCAAGGTGTTAATTGCCTTCCATATATCCTTACTATTTGTTTTATCCATTACTATGTTCTTAAAGTAATTTTTCTTTTCCCGTCGTATGTTATATTGAACTTTGTTTCTAAGAGTATGGTATACAATGAGATCCCGCTTTTTATGTGCTTTATCTCTGTCTCTCATAATTTCAAGTATTTCCTGGGTGATCCAAGGTGGCTTTACGTGGTGTTTTACTCGAACTTCGAGAGAGAGAGAGGAGGGGGGGAGAGGGAGAGAGAGAGAGAGAGAGAGAGAGAGAGAGAGAGAGAGAGAGAGAGAGAGAGAGAGAGAGAGAGAGAGAGAGAGAGAGAGAGAGAGAGAAAAGACCAGACAGACAGAATAAACTAGACAGAAAAGAGTGGACTGTACAGGCTGGACAGAGTAGATAGACTGAACAATTAGACAGAACAGTTTAGACTGCACAGATAGGCAGAACAAACTGCACAGAACAGACAAGATGGAGCAGACAGACAGAACAGACTAGACAAAACAGACTGAACAGACAGAACAAACAAACAGAAAAGATAGACCCCAAAAATCTAGATATTTTTGTACAATTGTTGGACACAAATACAGATTAAAAACTGGTGTCACACTGCAGACCTACCCTTCCTTCGGTAAAATGTGCTTGACTTCGGTCTGATGGTATGTTACAACTTCAGCTGTGCTTGCATTAAAAATCTGGACAAAAGATGGCAGATACAACTGTTGATACATTTTGTAACAGTTGAACCAAAGACACTCTCTTTAACAGCAAAATAGTGCTTACTTCACAACACAAAAAAAGATCTGTATTGTTAAAGCAAACTGAGATACAATATCTTTTGTATTGTTAAATAGTTGAGCTGAGACAAGGACTGATATTACAGCACTCAGGACATTCCCATGCATGCTCCATCAACATCAACAGCCAGTGAAGAGTCCCAATAATAATGGTACAATTTGCAGTCTATGTCTTAAAGAAAGTCTTAAAAGTCGAGGATTGACTTCACTGCCCCAGGTTTTATCCCATATGGCTCGGTCTCTTTCTGCAGAGCGACCTACTGAAAGCATCGTACAAAGTATGAACTCCATAGCTCCTGCAACGAACCCCAGGAATCTCCAAGAAAAATGCACTCGTGAACCAAAAGACACAGCCTGGAATAGAACCCACAACCCTCGGAGCATGAGGCAGACAGCTTGACCACTTTACCACAGAGACTCCCTGAAGTCTGTGTCCACCAGATCCTCTGGTCACCATTCTCTCTTGACTGTGAAGATGTATCTGTTTGTCCACACCATACACAAAGATCCACAAGAGTGCTGATCACACTAATCTGCCCACTTGCTTACTTCCCACAAGACCAGCATGTCCTGAGGAAACAATCCAACAGATGTGCCCTATCTTTGATTTGTGAATTCAAGCACACTATGGACTTGACATATATTAAAATAACATAAGAAATGATAGAGAGTCATGGTGGCCTAGCCACTTGCTGCACGTGTGCCATACGGTTGGTCTTAGGTTTGATCCAACAGAGAGCAATCGAAAGTCATGCCTCACATCAATTACACGGATGTACACACCCGGAGACACCAGCGCAAAGGGCAATGAACATGTGGACCAGCTGGCAAACATTGCACTGATACAAGCAGGAAGAAGCATGGACAGGACCGATATCATCAATGCAGTATGGACCTTACTGGCCGATAGCGACAAGTCTTGCTAGTTCGATTACATGAATTAGAAGTGAAGCCTGGCTAGGCATGTAGATGCCGTCTTTGATGGCGAAAGAGGAGACATGGAAACAGTGAGGAGATACTTTGAGGTGGCTGCTGCATCGGAGGATAGGGCATGCATGGGAGTACCCAATGTGTGGGAATGTTGATCGTGATAACATAACATAGCATAACATAATATAACATAACATAGCATAATATAACATAACACGACATGACATAACATAACGTGGCATAGCATAGCATGACATAATGTAATGTAACATAACATAGCATAGCATTGCATAGCATGACATGACATAACATGACATTACACAGCATGACATGACATAATGTAACATAACATAGCAAAATATAACATAACATAACATAACCGTTGGCATAGCCCTTGGGGTCAATGGAACATGCAGGCTCCTCTACCTCTGTCAGGTGGAGACACAACAGTTAGTTAGCTGCATATCATTTACAGGACATGGCAATCAACCCCAGGCATGTTTTGGCTGTTTGTGATTTCTTGGAAAGTAGTGTTCACTAGTTTGCTTTTGCTTTCTGAATGACCGGCTCTCATACCATTGCATGGAAACCAATGCAAGACGGTCGGCTTCTAAATTTCCCGCAACTGTGTTTTGAACGCAGTGTGTGGGATTACAAACTGCATTCATAATCCCTTCACCACAGAGCCGGTGTGGCAGCGGGATTGTAAAATATTATTTGTGCTCATTATGATTTCTGTTCACTTGGTCAGGTGCCAACAGTCACCAGCTAAGTCCTGAACTCTGACCTTTGTGCCACCACTACTGAAACATGGACAATTGACTCTAAATGTGTTGTGTTGAAGAACACAGAAATAGTATGAGAAATATACTCACGGGTATTGATTGGTACTCACAGAAGTAGAGGAGAGTAGTGGAAGAGGACATGCTACACCAGGCAACATCCACACACATGGGAACATTCTTCAACAGGTGGATTGTACAACTTGAAACAGTCAGATGTCTTGTACAGACAACAACAGTGTTTACATAGTCAGAGCAACTGGAGGACACTTATAACCCTTCACCATAAGATCCGGAGTACAACAAGGTTGTGTCCTGTCCCCTCTCTTGTTCATAACATATATAGACAACATATGTAAAGAAACCAGCCAAACAGACCGCAAGAACACCGCATGACGATAACACAGAAGAAGAACCATCTGCAAATCTAACCATTAGAGAACTCCTATTTGCGGATGACCAAGCACAAGCAATGATGTACAGACCAGAGGGAAACAGAGGAAGAGGCCGACCATTTAAACGATGAACGCAGGGAATAACAGAGTCCATGGGAATATTGATACATGAAGCCCATAAGTGGGCACCCTCCCACTGTTTATGCTTCACCTCGACACCGCAAGGTACAAGAGGAACATGATGAGATAAGTCTTGTAGAGATTAGAATAAGAACTGTCATGGCAAAAGCAGTCTTTTGGAAGATGGAAAACATACTCACTAATAAAAAGATGTCAATTGTAGTGAGAAAAACAAGTGTTGAAGTGACCTATTTTGTTTTACGCAAACGAAACATGGACAATAAACACACAATTCTGTCAGGTCTTAGTCAGATATGACTGAGGTACTGTATGACAGTAGACAGTACTACCTGTTTTTTGTCAGCACCAAATGTTGGGCAGCACTGTTCAAACCTGACACCCCACATTGTCCCATAGGCTTAGATTGGAGGAACACAACTGGGAGGTTACAAGCCTGATCCTAGTGAGTGGAAATGAAATCTAAAGAACTAAATGTCATGTCATGGCAGGGTAGACCAGGCCCTGAGTTTTGGTCGGCAACAGGTGTAGGATCTGACAGGTGGACAGAGCATAGCTTTACTATTGTGGCAGCTTCTGCAGCTTGTCTTGTTCCAGATGTATTGGTGTTACCTTTCCTCTGGAGTAAACTAGGCAGGCCGAGAGAGGGATCATGCTGCATGGGCAACACATGGTCTCAATAATTCAGCCCGGGCTTTCTGCTATAGAGAGGTCACATTTGCTAGCCCTGGGTGGCAGTTATTATGCCTATTTTGAAGCACATGTAAGAAACATGCATCTGTCAACAAGGTAAGGTGACAGTAAGCAAGTAAAACAGAAAAGCTCTAAAACATCTAATAGCAGTGGAAATATGGTTTTTGGGGAAAATTGAAATAATGCCATGGACAGACAGAAAAATGAATGAGCAAGGCCTACAAGAAACAGATCAAACACAATCAAATGATTACAGAAATTAACTCCATATTGTTTGGACATTTTATGAGGAGAAATAGGCGAGCAGACTTGGTGACAATTGGCAGAGATGACTGGAAGAGAGGAAGGGGAAGATAAAGAGATAAATATCTGGATAGCTTGGCCAGGTGGTATAATTCAGACAAGAAAACAGACCTGATCCAAGACAGGTAATCATGTGAGATGGTAAACTACGACTACCCACGACTGACTGCATGGCACATGAGGACACCAGTTCTGTCTACAACTACAAGGAGTCACAGTGGTAATTAAATTGAGGTTCAGAACATCTTCTCTTCCTCCATTTATCTAAATGAATGTATGTGCTCTTTACAACGCTATTTGGAAGTTGATATTCATTCCTATAAGGTTGCTCTTAATACCACCACTCCATATTTTATGTGGTCTCCTTCTTCTGTATCCATCATATTTCTTCAACATCCCTCCTTGTGGTAAATGGTACCAGGGCATTCTTGTGAGGTACAGGCACAGGAATGTGCTAATGGAATGGACACTACCATGAAACAATTACAAATGTTCAGATGTGAGGGAATCAACCCAGCATGAAAGAACAAGAACACCTTTCCTGTAGCAACACGTGATTAGATCTACAGTTCAATCATGGTGTTTGAGATATGTATATTACCTGTTTAGTACGTTTTGGTGAGACAAACTGACAAACTTCAGTTCACAGTTTCAAACTGTCATCGTTTCTATTTGGATATGGTTATATTTGAAAGAAGTTGTAATTGTAAAGGAGGAAGCGGCGGAGGAGGTGGAAAAAGCAGAGGGGGAAGAAAAATATCTGATCTTATTTTTAACATCACTTAACACTGATTATTCAATATATTACTAAGTGAATGTCACAGTGCCACTACTCACTACGTTACGGGTGAGTGGACATACAACATAAGAAACAACCGCGACCTATGACCTACGGCCTGCGGGTCCAAAATCCAGCCATCGCTCCGCCTTATGCCCTATTTCCCTGTCACCCTAACAAACTCAACCTACCAGGAATCGTGTACTGCTTGTGCCCTGGTCCACTGCGCCTATTAAGTTCGGGGAATCTAAGTCAGTGGCCGGTGATCGGACGGAACTGGACATTTTCTGCGGCTGTGCTCGGACAACCTTGTTGTTTTCTTGAATTCTGAACCAGCAAGGGCACCACCGGAAACAGAATGAGCTCGCTGTTTTCACGGTGACTTCCCCTGCTCTTGGTTTGCTAAATAATTCTGTCCGTAGTGGTAAAGTCCGGATAGCGGGGTAGGGGTATCCCCTATCAAAGGAGATGTAAGACGCCTCCTTTCCTCCGTTAGTCTACGTGTCACCCTTGGACAAGGTGGAGTACCCGTTTAACCCCCCCCCCCCCGATCAGGGTTACGTGAAGCCATGGAAGTAGGTGGGGTTGGAGTGTGAGAGCAGCCGACAGATAGTGATGATAGATGGTGATGGTCTTGCACTCTGCGGCGATAGGCAGATGATCTCATCAGTAGGCTATGGCCACCGACTAGTACAGTCACTGCCCAGAAGGAAAGCAATGGTAAACTACCTTCTGCAAAACTTGCCAAGAAACCATAACAACCATGAAAGAAAACATAAAAAGAAAGATCTGGTGGCGAGACCCCCAGGCCAGGCAGATCAGATAACACTGGGGAAGAGTGTGACACAGGGACCAGTACTAGTAATCGTTATGACGGAGTTAATCCTGACTGTGTTACCAAGGAAATCCCCTGTGTCAGACTAAGAAACAGAGTGAGAATAGCAACGTGGAATGTGAAAAGTCTGTATGAGAGAAAGCTTAAAGTAGTATGTGATGAGATTGAGAGGTTAAACATTCAAATTTTAGGAATTAGTGAACATCGCTGGAGCGGCAAGGGACATTTTACAACTGAAAATGGAAGTATTTTCATTTATTCTGGTAGAGACGTCGGAGGCCAGAGTGGAGTGGCATTTTGTTTAGATAAGACAAATGCAAAAGCTTTAATGGGATATAATCCAGTTAGTGATAGAATCATCACTATTAGACTTAAAGGCCATCCAAAAAACACAACTCTTGTACAGTTATATGCACCTACTTCAACAGCAGAGGAGGACGAAATTGAAGATTTTTACAAGACACATTAAATAAGATTGGTCATAATGATATAGCAACAATAATGGGAGATATTAATGCAAAATTAGGTGCAGGAAGAGCTGAAAATGAGAGACACGTTTTAGGAAAATTTAGATTGGGAAATAGAAATGATGCAGGTGACAAATTAATTGAATTTTTCAAAGAAAATGAGTTCACGATAGCCAACACGCACTTTAAACAACATCCAAGAAGACTCTTCACATGGAAGTCTCCGGACAGTATTACCAAAAATCAGATAGATTATATTTTAATACAAAGAAGATGGAGATCAAGCATAACATCTACAAAAACCCTACGAAGTGCAGACTGTGATACAGATCATCAGTTATTAGAAGCAGATCTGAAATTAAAACTCAAAAAGCTTACCCGAGGACCAAGGCCACTTCGTTTTGATCTCACAAAAATACCGGATGCATACAACATAGAAGTTAGAAATCGCTTTGGGGTCTTGATGTCTGTACAAGAGGAAATGACACCTGATGAACTGGCAGTACAAGCTAGAGATATCTTGATAACTGCAGTCGAAGATTTAATTCCGACCAAGAAAAAGCAACTTAAGCTATGGATTACATCAGACACGGTAGAATTAATAAAACAACGAAGGGAGCTGAAAAAGAAAGGAGATGTATCCGATAACAGCAGGATGAAGTATAAATCTTTAACTCGAGAAATAAGAAATAACACAAGAAAGGACAAAAATCAATATATACAAGATTGCTGTACCAGAATAGAGCAATATCATAAGACTGGAAGAGATTATGAAATGTTCACAAAAATGAAGTTATTGACAAGAAATGTTCAACCTCAATTGAATGTTATCTGTGACAAGATGGGAAATACCTTAACAGAATCGAGACAAATTCTAGAAAGATGGCAGGATTACTGCAGTGGAATGTATGATATGAGTGACAGTGAGGATACGAATGAGATAAATGAGCCAATGACAGCAGAGCCAGAACCTGAACCTTCATTAGATGAAATTGCTTGGGCTATAAAGTTCTCTTCCAATCTTTTGGCCATATACCATGTTTCCAAATCTTTTTACATAATGCATGATATATGTGTATGCACTAGACAACATAAAATTTGACAGCTATAGTTACCGACAGGGATCGAACCTGTCGCCTCCAAATGAAGACGGCGCCTCGCTGCAGGAACATGTCTACTTCGACGCACGACCAATTAGACACTTTCTTGTAATTTTGCCTAGTACATCAACAGCAGCTGAAAAATGCTGATGTTGACTGCAACGTCCTGTAATGGATCATCGGCATCTTGCCGTCTTGACAGACGATAGTTTGTGTTTTAAAAAGGCATAATAACTTTTACCTATGGCGGTAGCGAATGTGACTGATAAGGCCAATTCGGGCTGTAAATGATAGTTAACAGTGGGTGCATGTGAACACATGGTCATTTCCACCATCATGCACCATCTTACGTCTCACACGCTCGGTGTGTGACTTATCTGCAATAATTTTCTCCTTTGTCTTTATTCCATTTCTGATATTTGCCCTCCATGCAACACGTTCAGCGGCGACTTGCTCCCAATGTGCATTACCAATGCCTGTATCAGTCATGTCCTGCTTACACACATCTTTATATCGTAGTAGAGGCCGACCCTGAGATCACTTACCCATCTATAATTCACCAAAAAAGATGTCCTTTGGTATTCTACCATCATCCATCCTCCTAACATGTCATGTCAATCTAAGTCTACGAAGACTGAGCATCGAATAAACCGTCAAACAACCTGATCTTTCCAATACTTCAGTATTTGTGATTTTGTCTTGCCACTTAATACCAAGAATTCTCCACAGACACCGCATATGAAAGCTATTTAAACATTTCCCTTGGTGTGAGTAAGTTGTCCAGGTTTCACTGCCATAAAGAAGAATACTAAGGACACAGGCTTGATAGACAAGGACTTTTGTGTTGGCAGTAAGCTTCCTGTTCACCCAGACTATTTTTCTTAACCTGTTCATTGTTGTTGCTGCCTTACCAATCCGGATGTTGATTTCCTGATCTAGGGACAATTTGCTATTTACCACTGATCCTAGATATGTGTGACATATTCACCTATCCATCATTTTCAGCGCGTCAACGTTACACAGCAACCCAGAGATTATCAAAACAATTACAGCACCGTAGAACATCGAACGCACTAAGCGATACTAATGACAGACAGATGCCAGGATAAGAATAGAAAAGGTAGCGTCAACAGAATAGAATGTGACTGGTAGAGACACATCACGTGGATATAGCGTCCCCCAGCTTGGGCGCCGCTTTAATAAAACCGCGCACTTCTATGACTTCAGAGCGAGCGAGCAGTCGCCAAAGCTATGTGTTGTCCAACTTTCAAACTTTTACAACGGGCAGTTTGATCTAGTCTGAGGTAGGCATGTGATTCTCAGATCTAAGTGGTACCACGATGTATAACGTAAAGGTATCCAGTGTTGTGCGTCCAATGAATTGTATTTTTGATAAAATAAATCTCTGAAAATGTGAAAAACTGCCGATCGCAACTTCAATACTGGTGCCACTTCCCCGGCGAAACCGACATCTTATAATTTCTCAAAACTGCAAAACTCTGACTTTCTACACTACATCTAACAACTTCACTATGTGCATATGACTATAATCTATCACAGAATAATGTACGAGATGAAATTTCCAATGCACTCAAATGCTTTTCATCAAAAACTTCTAGGAAAACGTTTCTGCAGAGATAGTCAGCTGGTGCAAACGAAACACTACCTTGCTTAAAAATGTACTTAATTCTGTCTATTTTGCAATCTAAAGAACTGAAACAGGAATTATACTCTTCCTTTTCTCTTTACGAATTGAAAACAAATAGTATTTGATAGAAATTAGTTTATTCATGTGTCAGATTTTATTTAGACAACGCACTACATCAACTGCATTGCTTAAAATAGGTTTATGTTCACAAACACCATTTGTGATAGCCGACCTACTTAATCTGCTCAGACTAACGGGTGAAAATTACCTTGGTCTATAGCCAACTGTGTCGCCAACAGAATGGACATGATATGCACTGGTAAAAGATGTAGGAGAAGTATAAGTAGACAGAGAGGAGGAGAGTATTAGGGAAAAATACTTTAAGTAATAATTTTTTTTCTAATATATTGTGTCATGACCTTGTATAGATTACATTTTGTAACAAATACACATCAGAAATTCTGTATGTTGGACATGAACCACAATAAAAGCACACTAGATGAGTTAAACTCATATTAACTGATGTAGATGTGAGGACAATTAGTACAAGCTATGGAACCCCACACAACAGAAGTTAACTCAACACAATACACTTCACACCACACAACTCCACACCACAACAGCAGGAACAAGGAAATGATTTAGAATAGGAAGTAGTTGCCTTGGAAAGTACAGATAAACAATTATATACACAATGTAGAACAAATAGAGTAATGTGGATGTTTAAATGTATGCCATTTATACAAATGCATCTCATACTTGTGTTGATCTTGCCTGTCAGCTTGATTACCATGATTCAGGGAACATCGCATTATCACTCTTATCTGTGTCTGACTGTACACTACTCACTGAACTACAGGTCCACTGAGGAAATGCATACAGCAGGTACCAGACAACAGAAGCTGCATCCAGTGTAATAATCTCTGACCCACCCCAAAGTAACACAACAATACTTCTTCTGATCTTATCATTTTTGTTTTGTTATGTTGTGTTCACACTATGAACATGCTGTAAAGGATTATACATACCTGTATGAATTTTAAACAGTGATGTCTTGGTGCCACACCTAACCAACAAGGAGGGAAGAGGAGTGAATGAGATGATCAACACCTGTGATGGCAGATGACTCCAGCCTTAAGCAGAGAATGAGAAGTCTTCAGTGAAGCTAAACTGGCCCAACCTGAAGTGGATCCATCAGACCATGGACCCAGGCTTATCCACATCTCATCACACCAGGTTTTCTTATCACTCCCACAAACTTCACCCTCTCAGAAAATGATTTTCTTGAATTATTGTTGGATGTAGAAATTGTTAACTATAACACATTTTGGTAGTTAAAATATCTCACTATACAATGAATGTTATTATTTATTGACTGACTATACTTGGTCCTATGAAAGTTTTTTTCTATTTCATTCTGTAAATGTCAACAGCTGATGAAAAAAGCAAAGAAAAATGTAAAATAGGCCAAAAGAAACTGGCACAGTCAATAAATTTGTTTAAATGTGAAGATCTCTTCCACTTAATTTGTCAGTCCAAACTATCTGTGGGAAAATCTCTATCTTGTGTGTAGAACATGTCTCAATGCTCCCTTGTGTTTGTTGAATGTTTAACAAATACACATTCACATAAGATAAATTCTTAGTTGGAGAGAGAGAACAGGAGACTCTTCATCTTTAACTGTTCCAAATCCATGTTATATTGCACCTGATTCTTATTGAGAAAGTCTTTTCAGACAATTTCTTAAGATAGAAGAAGGGGGTTCGTGAGCTATACCATTAAATACCAGGTGGAAGGACAGGGGACAAACCTAGTGATGACTTTTCTATTAAAAGAGGACCACACACCCTTAGACGAATAACCAAATCCGAGTCTGTAAATCTTTCAAGGGTCGTATTCTTGATCTATTTACATATAAGAAGAGGATGGGGCCCAGCTACCTTTAACAGAGATGGGTCATGCACTTTAGTGATTGCCAGTCCCTTCAAAATATACGACAATATGTAAAATGGTCTACCATATCTAGTTCGGCGTCGTCAATAAAGATTGATGGTACCCCATGTGCACCTTGTGACATAATATGTGTCTTCTTTTTGCTAATTGTGAAACCAAATTCAGAACATTCAAAACAATGTTTTCCCGTGATGAATTTGAATAACGAAGACACAAACAATAGATTGCACGATTTATTGCCTGACATATTTCGCTGCATCTCGTCAGGTTCAGAACAAGCATTGGAGAATGCAGATAGTAGACATTGCAATTCTTCATCAGAGTGGGTCGTAACTGCAGCATCATCTGCAAAAAGAAACTCTCTGATCAGTACCCTCCTAATTTTGGTCTTGGCCTTCAATCACTGAGCATTGTAGAGGCCGCCATCTGAGCGTGAGTGAATGTATATACCACCATCCTGATCACGAAAGGCATATTTCAGTAGAAGTGAAAAGTATATTCCAAAGAGGGTGGGAGCTAGTACACAACCTTGCTTAACTCCACTCTTGATTTCAAACTCTTCAGAAGTTGCACCATAAAACTTGATTATACCCTTCATGCCTGTGTTGTTGGTGGGCAGCCAATCTTCTTTAGTGCCTTGAACAGACCCTCACGACTGACTAAATCAAATGCCTTTGTGAGGTCGATGAAGGCAATAAACAGTGGTTGATTCTGTTCACGGCATTTTTCTTGCATTTGTCGCAATGAGAATATCATATCAATGGTAGACCGGTTCTGTCGAAAGCCACACTGTGATTCGGGGTAGACTTGATCTCCTAGGACTTGAAGTCTGCGCAGAACAATTCTGGCAAATACTTCTCCAACAATACACAGAAGTGAGATACCCATATAGTTGTTGCAGTCGCTCCGATCACCCTTGTTCTTGTACAGTGTTATGATGTTTGAATCTTTGAAATCCTATGGGACTTATCCTTCTCGCCAGCATAGCTCTATTAGCTGGTGGATCTGTAGAGTGTGTCTTGCCCACTCCTGATAACCTCTATTGGAATCCCATCCTTACCTGGAGCCTAGCCAGATGCAAGTTCATTTATAGCACACTTAACTTCTGTTATGGTGAAAAGTGTGTCCAGGTGGTCAAGAGTTGGTAGAGCCTCTATGGCGATGAGAGAATCATCCGCTAGTTTGGCCCCACTTAAGTAAAGCTCCAAATAGTGCTCTACCCATCTGTCCACCTGCTGTTTCTTATCAGTTATCATTTTTCCAGTCAAGGTTTTCAATGGTTCGCATCTTTTGATCACTGGACCATAGGCTTTCTTTATTCCTTCATACATGCTTCTGATGTTTCCCTTATCACTTGCGATTTGAATGGACTCACATAACTTGATCCAATAATCATTTGCACACTGCCTGGCAGCCTTTTGCACATCCTTCCTAGCTTGCGTTAGCTCACTCAGAGTGTTACGCGTTGGTCTTTCCTTGTTTCTTAAGAGAGCTATCTTCTTCTTATCAATCAAGGATCAATCAAGGGCTGCAGAGTCTGGCTGTTTGCCGCAAACCAGTCCTGCCTCTTATGATCCACAGTGCCGTAAACCCCTACGGCAGTTTTCTAAAGAGTTTCCTTAAGTTGATCCCACTTTTCATTTACTGTACAATTTTCTGATGTATCAGTGAAAGCGTCTTCAAGTTGCTGTTGAAACTGAAAGCACTTTTCAGGATCGTGAGTGTTAATAATATTAATCCTGGGGCTAGATTTGTGTTTAGCTGTGTAGATTCTCTTTGGTATCAGTCTAACCCTTGCAACAATCAAAGAGTGATCCGTATTACAGTCAGCACTGTGGTAACTTCGAGTCAGTGACATATGGTTCAGATGTTGTCTCCGTGTGATGATGAAGTCCAGCTGGTGCCAATGGCCGGATCTTGGATGTTTCCATGTGACCTTATGCAGCTCTTTTGTTTTAATAAAGGAGTATGTAATACACAGGTTATTTCTGGTGCAATGCTCCAGCAGCCTTTGTCCATTTTCATTCATGCAACCGATGTTGTATTTTCCAAGGCACATTGGCCATGAACTCGAGTCCTTGCCCACACGAGCATTGAAATCACCGAGCCTATAAATGTAGTCAGATTTTGGAACTGCCTTGATCACGGAGTCAAACTCCTCATAGAACGAATCCTTCACATCATCAAAGGAATCGAGTGTCGGTGCATATGTAGTAATAATGGTGGCAAAACCACAAGAAGTTGCCAAGCGCAGGGATAATAGTCTTTCATTTCCTCCTGCTGGAATTTCAATCATTCCCAGTAGCGAATTCTTCACTGCAAAGCCCACACCGTGTTGCCTATTTTCTGCCTGCCCTCTACCCTTCCAAAAAAAGGTGTAATTGTTTTCCCTGAGTGACCCTTCCTCAGCGAGGCGAGTCTCCTGCAGGCCAGCAATATCAATGTTAAGACGATTGAGTTCAGTCAGCATCAATCACAGCCGTTTTTCTCACATCATTAATATTGGTCAAGTCAGTGGAGAATCCTGGACACATGGCTCTCACGTTCCAGGTTGCAAGCCGTAGCTTGAAGTTTCTATTTTTCTTTTTATTAGTACCTGGTGCATTGGTTTTACAGCCTGCGATTCAGATTTTGTCCTAGCCCCAAGCACCCATTGAAGCAGGCAGGCTGTGGTGGATCAGCACCTAATTGGCCGGGGGCTGTCCAGCTTGAGGCGGGCGGTAGATGATCAGTGACACCCCTAGGTGTCTCCCACCGTCAGAGGCAACGTGTGGCGCCCTATGTCTACGCCAACTGACAGGGACTTATAACCCGTAACAGTTGCCTCTCGCTTTGATTCCGAGACCAGGTAAGACCAGGGATGGAGTTATTGCCTCTCCATAGCACAAAGCCTGGGCTAAAATATAGAGATCATGCGTTGCCCATGCAGCATGATCCCTCTCTCGGCCTGCCTAGTTCACTCCAGAGGAAAGGTAATACCTCTACATCTGGAACAAGACAAGCTGCAGAAGCTGCCGGATCAGCAAAGCAATGCTCTAACTGTCCGCCTGTCAGAGCTTCGATCCTAGACCAGCCGCCATCCAAGGCTTATGGCCTGGTCTGCCCTGTCATGACATTTTGTCTTTAGCTTGCATTTCCTCGGACCAGGGTAAGGCTTGTACCCTCCCAATTGCGCTCTTCCGCCCGAAGCCGTTGGCACAATGTGGGGTGTCGGGTTTGGTAAGCGCCGCCCAACGTTCGGCGCTAACAGAAAGCAGGTAGTACCGTCTACTGTTATACGGTAGCTCAGTCAAATCTGACCAAGACCTGACTAAACCTGTAATGATAAATCCTGTAATGGATATGCAAAAACAAAAGTGGTAAAGACCATCTTGGCCATGGCGTTGCGAACGCGATTCGTAATGCCGCTTACCGGCGTTCGAAACACTGACTGATTGGGCAGCAGACCGTGTCGCACTGGTTTTGAAGTGTTGGTATGGGAGCTGGCCGTTCAGAAAGCAATGGCAAACTACTGAACGTAAAACTTGCCAAGACATCAACAACGGCAGTAAAATGCTGGTGTTGACTGCAATGTCCTGTAAAGGATATGCAACTTTAAAAAAAAAAAAAAAAAACTGCCCCTGGCAGTAGACGTCATTGCTGCCGCGTTGCCTCCTCCGTACCTCGTTCGCGGCTTGCTGATCCAGCCTCCTGCACGCTCTCATCGGAAGTCAGCTTTTCTTATGGGCTTATTTGAAGCGTGGGTCTCCCCCTTGACAATTGCTATCGTTACTGGGGTGATCTTTGCAAGACGAGCTATTCCACCAAAAGTGATCTTTGCCGGCACTTGGCTACAGAGGTTCGACTTTGGCTGACATTTATGATTCGTGTGATCGCTACACCAAGCATGGGTGCTCTGTTCTTCCTTGGTGGGATGGCTCCCGGGTCGGCACGAGACCGCGGCCGTTGGTTCGGTCTCATTGTGAGGTGGCAGTCTTTTGGAAAAATTTGATACTGAGGTTGTTCTTCTTGAGAGACGGTGACTAACATTGCAGGCAAAGTAGAACCTTTTCACTGCATATCCTTGCCCCACCCCGTATTGCGCTTGCTCCATAGCCAGCTCGAGCCTTCTCCGCTGCCTCGCCCAGTCTTTTCAGTGCTCGGGAATCACGAACAGCCAAAAGATGATGGGGTTGACAGCTACACCCTCTGAAGAACAGAATAGGGCGAGCAAAAGCTGCATTTAAGAAAATGATGAATATCTTATGCAATAAGTCAATATCATTGATTGTAAGAAAGATTGTGCTGAAGTGCTATATAGAACCTGTATTGCTGTATGACGTTGAATCTGGGAATGTAAATGGAAAAAAAAAATTATGAAGAACCTAGGAGCAACAGAAATGTGGTTCCTGAGTCGAATGGTGCGAATTTTTTGACTGCTAGGGTAACTAACAACGATTGCCTGAAAGAGGTTAATGAAATTAGAACATTATATTCAACAATAAGAATGAGATAAAAAGCTGTCGTTGGTCATGTGATGAGAAGAGATGTATTGGCGAACATCGTGACAACTGGAAAGATCCAGGGGAAGAGAGGCAGGGCAGACCAAGAGAAATGATGCTAGGTGGACTGAGGCGATGTCATGGAGGAATATCATCAACAGAGTTGATCCAGAGCACCAAAGACCAAGATCTGTGGAGAGAGTTGAACGCCTAATCCAGCTGGCTAGGCACTTGATGATGATGAATTATACCCAGGTGGGTTGATCAGGATATTGAGAACAAAAATAATAAATAATTAACTTGTAGGAAAAATGAAATTCTAAGCAATGTGTTCCATTGAAGTGATTCATGTCCTTCACAGGACACTGCCATTAACTCTGGCTCATTTCCCAAGCAATTTACTTTCAGGTGTTTGCCATTTCTTCCTAATGTTTAGTTCGTTATCCTGTTTCTCTCATTCATTTTCTCTTTCTCTCTCTCTCCCACACACACTTTATCCAATTGTTCTCTCTCTCTCTCTCTCTCTCTCTCTCTCTCTCTTCTCTCTCTCTCTCTCTCTCTCTCTCTCTCTCTCTCTCTCTCTCTCTCTCTCTCTCTCTATCTCTCTCTCTCCCACACACACTTTATCCAATTGTTTTCTCTCTCTCCCTCTCTCTCTCTCTCTCTCTCTCTCTCTCTCTCTCTCTCTCGCTATTTCCCTCACTCTTCTGCCTTTATTTCTCCACGCCCTTCTCTCCCTCTTTCTGTGTGTATGTGTGTGTGTGAGTGTGTGTGAGAGAGAGAGTGTGTGTGTCACTCATCCCCCTCTCTGTCTGTTATCCTCAATATTATCAATATTTATCTCTCTTTCTCTCTCTCTCTCTCTCTCAATCTATTTATTTCCCTCAATCTCTTTTTCTCTTTCCTCACTCTTCCCCCCTCTCTCTCTCTCCCCCCCCCTCTCTCACTCTCTCTCTCTCTCTCTCTCTCTCTCTCTCTCTCTCTCTATTTCCCTCACTCGTCTCACAATTCCATCCATCATGTGCCATGCCGGTAAGCGTGGGCGGTCATGTTCTGCCATCTCACTCGATCACCAGAGTCGTGGATCAGCTCCGTGTTCCTATCTCACCCATGCCATGTGGTCAAGCCATTCAGGTATTTACTTCTAGGTCTTCCTCTTGGTCTGTTCCCTTCGATCTTGCCAGTTGTCACCAAGTTATCCAAATCATTTCTTCTCATAACAAGTCCAAAAAATTTTACTGTCTACGCCTAATAACTCTAACCAGTTTACGATCTTCATTTGTTTCTTGAAGGACTTGTTCATTGGTCTTTCTGTCTGTCCATGGTATTCTTTGCATTTTCCTCAGAAACCACATTTCCACAGCCATCAGATGTTTTTCATCTTGACTGCTTTTTGTCCACGCTTCACATTACTCGCTCTCAATCTACCTATTTCCCTCACTCTTCTCCCATCTCTCTCTCTCTCTCTCTCTCTCTCTCTCTCTCTCTCTCTCTCTCTCTCTCTCTCTCTCTCTCTCTCTCTCTCTCTCTCTCATTCTCTCACTCGGTAACGTAGACAAGTACACACATATGTGTTGTCGACTTATACCGCAAATGTGCTGTGTTCTCATCTGATCTTTTATCACTATGTAGTTCAGTGGTTCTCAACCGGTGGGGAATTCCCCCCCCCCCCCAGTTGGAATTTTAGGGTTTCCGGGGGGGGGGGGGGGAATGAAGACCATTTCATTTAATACAAGAACCGATTACTTGATATTGTTTTTCCCTTCATACTTTACAGTTAAGTACGTCTCATCCTTCTGAAATTCATTTTATAAAGTCACTAGACCCACAAATCATGTTTTATGTGGATGTCTAGACTTGTTTTAGTATGTGCTATTAAATTTACCTTACATTTTTAGGTATACTGTGTAGGGGTGGGATTTTTAGATAGGAAATATGAAAGGGGGGAATGACGTTCTGAAAATACGGTGAAGGTGGGGGGGGGGGGGGGGGCACGGGCCAAATTTTTTATAGGAAGGGGGAATGGCGTTCTGAAAATATGGTGAAGGGGGGCACGGACCAAAAAAGGTTGAGAAACACTGATGTAGCTGATCCTTTACAGACTGTCACTCTCATCACGGCACTCTCATCAGGGCCTCTCATCACGGCACTCTCATCAAGGCCTCTCATCACGGCACTCTCATCATGGCCTCTCATCACGGTACTCTCATTACGGCACTCTCATCCCGGCACTCTCATCACGACACTCTCATCACGGCACTCTCATCACGGCAATATCATCACAGCGCTCTCATTACGGCCTCTCTTCACGGCACTCTCATCACGGCACTCTCATCACGGCACTCTCATCACGACGCTCTCATCACGGCACTCTCATCACGGCGCTCTCATCACGGCGCTCTCACCACGGCCTCTCATCACGGCAATATCATCACGGCACTCTCATCACGGCCTCTCTTCACGGCACTCTCATCACGGCACTCTCATCACGGCACTCTCATCACGGCGCTCTCATCACGACGCTCTCATCACGGCGCTCTCATCACGACGCTCTCATCACGGCACTCTCATCACGGCGCTCTCATCACGGCCTCTCATCACGGCAATATCATCACGGCACTCTCATCACGGCGCTCTCATCACGGCAATATCATCACTCTCATCACGGCACTCTCATCACGGCAATATCATCACGGCACTCTCATCACGGCGCTCTCATCACGGCACTCTCATCACGGCAATATCATCACGGCACTCTCATCACGGCACTCTCATCACGGCGCTCTCATCACGACGCTCTCATCACGGCGCTCTCATCACGACGCTCTCATCACGACACTCTCATCACGGCGCACTGACAAGCCTCTCTACCACTGCCATATCATTCCATCATTGTTCTCTCCAAGCCACGCATCCTCTCATCTAATCTCATCTCATGTCATCTCATCTCATCTCATCTAATCTCATCTCGTCTTATCTCATCTCATCTCATCGCATCTCATTCCTCTTGTACCTTGCGGTGTCGAGGTGAAGTATAAACAGCGGAAGAGTGCCCGTTTATGGGCTTCATGTATCGAGATTTCCATGACTCTGTTCTCTCCAAGTCACTCATCATCTCATTTCATCTCATCTCATCTCATCTCATCTCATCTTGTACCTCACAGTATTGTAGTGAAGCATAAACAGCGGGAGAGTGAACATTTATGGGTTTCATTTATCGAGATTTCCATTGTCTCTGTTAATCCAAAGTCACTGTGAACGTAAAACATGCCAAGAAATCATAAACAGCCAAAAAACATCAGGGGTTGACTGTCACGTCTTGTAAAGGATATGCAACTAACGCTCTCCATCCATAGTTATATTTCTCTATCTTATTCTTTCTTCTTCTTCTGCGTTCATCCGGAGTTTTTTTTCCGGACGTGATTGCGTTGTGCATGTTTACAGCAGAGCTGCGTTCTTGCGCCGTTAGGCCGACACATCCATTTCTGCGGGCATTTGTTGGCCGGGTTAACCTTCCCGGGATCTTATTCTTTCTATCTCCTCCCCCCATCGTCAGCCTATCTCTTCCATTCAACATCAATCTATCTAAGTTACTTCTTCCATCTTCCCAGTTTAACAAAGACAACCACATTTCATTAGACAATATATTACACCAGATAAGATTTACTTGCCCTTAGTTGGTGAATCAACCTACCAGGTGTCGTCTCACGTACGTGCATACTCATTAAACTGACATCTCTGAAACGTGAATAAGGTAAAGCTGCAACCAACTATAGGAAATCGTAGCGAAATGGTCAAGCAGTTTGACTCGTGCTCCGATGGTTGTGGGTTCGATTCCGGGCTTACGAGTTAAATGTTTCGGAGACTCCTGTGGGTCGTCGCTAAAAGCTACGGAGATCGTGCTTTGTGCGACGCTTTCCGCGCTGCGGAAAGAGACCGAGCCATATGGGATAATACCCGGTGCAATGAAGTCGACCTTGTCGACTTTTAAGCGACTTTTTTTAAAGCCAAGTAGTAGACATGGGTTTTATTTTGGTAAAGCTATTGTATTGGCGATCCATCGAAATTGAGCTGCTGTCGCCCAGTAAATATTAATGCTCCTAGTTTCTTATGGTTTGAAAGCCATGGACAAATCTGGACTGGATAAACTTCTGTATGTGAGTGACTTAGTCGTGACGTAGAGGGTTAGAAAAGTGTTCTGTGTGGTTGTTGGCGCATTAATATGTAAGTATGTATTGTGGGATTACCATAGACATAAAGGAATGATACATGGTTGTGCTCTTGTGTATTCTTCTTCATCCCTTGTCCGCCTGCTCTTCTTCATTAATCTAGCTGACGCCCATCTCCTTCTCTTTCCTGTTCTTGTTCTTGTTCTTGTTCTTGTTCTTGTTCTTGTTCTTCTTCTTGTTCTTCTTCTTCTTCTTCTTCTTCTTCTTCTTCTTCTTCTTCTTCTTCTTCTTCTTCTTCTTCTTCTTCTTCGTCCTCCTCCTTTCCTCCTCCTCCTCCTCCTCCTCCTCCTCCTCCTCAACCTGCTCCTCCTCTACTACTACTACTACTACTACTACTACTACTACTACTACTACTACTACTACTACTACTACTACTACTACTACTACTACTACTACTACTACTACTACTACTACTACTACTACTACTACTACTACTACTACTACTACTACTACTACTACTACTACTACTACTACTACTACTACTGCCTACTACTACTACTACTACTACTACTACTACTACTACTACTACTACTACTACTACTACTACTACTACTACTACTACTACTACTTGTCAACAACTCACTTGCGACAGGCATACAAGGATTCCCTACTTTTGCACCACACGAAAGTGGCAACTCGTGCTGTTTGCAAAAGGATACATTTTATTGGGAGCCGATAGTACATGAGCTCCACGAGCGGAATACCACATCGGTATTAAACATCATAGTATGTTATAAAGATGTAATGAGGAGATGATGTTGATGATAATAACTACTGAAGCTAAGCTTAAGTCCTAACTATTGATACTGTCCTTCTTAGCCACAAAGTATTCACAGCGGATATACAGTCCGTCGCCTCCGCCGTCGAGTCCCAGTCTGAACAAGCTCCTGTGTCGTGTTCAGCCACGAGCAATTGGCTCTCCGTGCATCCGCTAGTTTGCGTGCTTGGAGTTCCAGCACGCTGGTCACTTGGTTATAGTAACCAGTATTGCATGGTCACTTCTCGTGATGCGGGTTTCCCAGTCTCTTGGGGAACCCCAGCTCACGCTCACTCATTGCCCTCCTTGTTGACACGAGTGTGTCCCGTTATAGAACTATTTATAGTGTTTGTGTCCCTTCTGTCTGGTTTCCTAGATCGCTATGTTACTTTCTCTTCCTTAGCTCTATTTATATTCTTCTTAGCTCTGAGCTCTTACGTAGCTCTTTGACAGGCTCTCCTTCCTCCCGTGTTGTGTTACAAACTTTTAAGTTGTGGGGTTAACACAAGTCGTAATCTCACCAATAATTGGATGTCTAATTTTGTCAAAGACTTCGTAAGTTCTCTACTTCTCTTCTGGGGATAGGACAAGATCTCTCCTTTCCCTCGTCACATTGTCGTATTACTTCACTTGGCTAATTGAGTAGCTCACCACACTAGTACAGTTGGCTATAGACTGTCATTATATTTCTGGGAATTGTGTGATCCGGAACCATGCCATAAGACCTGTCCTCCAATTGTCCAAAATTGACAACCCATACAACTTGCCTCTGTTACGAGTACAATACATGAACAATGAATGTTCATGCTCCCATATAATATTTGCCCCAACTAGTATACATGCTTTATGTGCCACTCTTCACCTTTTTAGCTTCCGCTTGTGAAGAAATATTTAAGTGTTACACTAAGGTTTTCGAGATGTTATTATGTCCCCTGTTAGGGTAGTTATCGTTCTTTGCAGGTAATGATGTATGCAACTTTATGTGTTAGTTTTCCTGGTTGGTTGCGTGTTTTCTATTAAACTAAAGTGTATTTAACTTACTAATATGTGTATGCGTTTATAATTTACGTGTATGTAATCTTTCGAGAGCCGTAAAGCGGTTTATTGTAGCCACAAACGAGTGTGTTATGCTGATTCCTGACTACAGTCCCGGTTTCAGATGCTCAAAATATGTTTCCTATGTCTATCACTAAAGTATAGCAACTACACACCTAAAATCTCAACAACACATTGATTACACAGATTGACACAGACAAGTTATAACAAGTCATATTGTGCGGCGAAAAAAAAAATTACCGCTAAATCTCTCACTCTCCTTATTTAATTCATTCTCTCTCTCTCATTCACACATCTTTCGTTCATCTTTCATTCAACAGTGGTTTTAAAATATTGGTTCGTCATTAAAATATGGTTTAAGAAATAATAACTGGGTGAACAATAAATATATACATTAAATAGTTGGCTGAATTTAAACAGGTTTTCAAGCCACATGACTGTGCTGTATTTCTGCACTCGTCATATCTATACAAAAATATACATGGTTGCAAGAATTGTTTGCTACCAATCCTATGGTAATGACTGACATAACTAATCTATTGTAAGTTGGTGTACTGTTCTAAATTAATATAAGGGAACTAATCTAACTAAATGATTAAATTTGGGAAAAGTGGGTTAGTTACCTTAAAGTGTTTTTAGTACATGGAATGATATAAATTACTAAATGATGGGGTTAATTTGTAAGTGATGTTTTAATTAACTAAATATATAAATAAATATGTTTAAATGGTGATAAACTAAAGTGATGTTTCATAATTGAAAATATGATGTAGGTGTTAAATTAAACGAGTTCTTAACTAAATTTAGGCGAATTATAACTATGAAATGTCATAGATAAAGTTATCTAGGTAATTCTACATTCATAATTCTATTATCACTACAAAAATATGAAGTTATACGCGACTGTTTATAAAAACATGTTATATACATATCACATATAATTTCTATTTAACTAAACTAATTAATTACATCCAGGTGTGATGTTGGAGCAGTGTCCTCTGTAGAATGTCCTCGAAAATTAGAGTTCAACTAGACAAAGTCTGATTTACGCTCTCATCCTGGGTAATGTTCATACTCGTGGTATCCTACTGATTTGTGTAGGTTCAAATCTACCACTTCGATTCACTCACGGGTTGCATATGTGGTAGTGGTGTAGACAACTAATAATGTGTCTGTTCATTTCACTAATACTGGCACAGTTAATATTACACAGGTTTAGACGACTGGCGATGGTAACGAACTATAGTGTTCATAATCACCACAAAGGGCACTAGGTAATTACAGTGTCAATGTCTTTGGTGATATAAGGTCGCTATCTTCTCGTATTTCAGGTATCTCAATGTGAGAAGGTCGGCTCAATGTGTCAGACAGAGAGTTCATGCTTCCCTTCAAATTCTTAATAGTGAAGGCATAATTTTGCAGTATCAAGGACCACCTGTCGATCCTGTTATTGCGATGGACCCCAGACTGCATTACAGTCAGCGGCGAATTATCGGTTTCAATGACAAACTCTGTACCCGCTAGGAATCTATGAAGTTTCTTGACACAATAGATCACGCTTAAAGCTTCCAATTCAGAGGCTTCAGCAGGAGTGATTTTCCGGCTTACATACATTATCGGGTGGAACATTCCTTCATAGAACTGGCCTAAGACGCCAGAAATGGAAATCGCACTTGCGTCTGTATGAAGGAAATACGTAAGATTTTGGTTAGGCAAGCGCAAAATAGGTGGAACGCTAAACATACGTTTCAATTTTGATAAAGCACCAATTAACTGTGCATCTTGAACATTTAATTTTACAGATGCTTTCAAAATATCAGAAAAAAAAACGCTGGTGATTTCAGCCAAATTGGGTATAAATTTGCTGTAATAATTGACCAGACCAAGCAGACTTCGGACCTGCTTCTTGGTCGTTGGCATGGTTAAATTGAGAATCTTGGTGACAATTCTCTCATCTGTTCTAAGTTGGCCTCTGCTGATAGTATGGCCTAGGAAATCAATTTCTTCCATTCCCAACTCCACCTTGGTTGGTTTTACTGTAAGACCGAATAATCGCAATCTATCGAAGACATGTCGCAGTTTCTGTAAGTGTGATGTCCAGTCTGCGGTATGGATACAAATGTCATCAATATAAGTCGAAGTATTCGTAACTCAGTGCAAAAGGTCCCTAGTGAGTCGGACAAAAGTGGCTGGAGCATTACGAATTCCGAAAGGAAGAAAACGCTGCTCATACAGACCTAGAGGTGTTGAGAATGCTGTTAACGGGATAGACAATGAGTGCATCGGAACTTGCCAGTATCCCTTCGTAAGGTCAAGTTTAGAAAAGATGCGTGATGTTGACATATCAAGGATAAGATCTTCACATGATGGGATAGGCTCTGCATCGACTTTGGTCACGTTATTTAACCGGCGATAATCGACACAGAGGCGAATTGTCGAGTCCTTTTTCTTGACAAGGACGATAGGAAAAGAGTATTCTGACTGTGATTTTTGGATTATTCCACTCGACTCAAGATTTAGAAGTTCCTTGTCGAGACTTTCCCTGTAATTTAATGGGATGGAATAAGGTCGGCATTTGATAGGTGTGTTATGAGTCAGAATAATGGAGTGTTCTATCCTGTCCGTCCTACCTGGGATGTCGGAAAAAATGTCCCTGTACTCCGTTACTAACTCTATGATTTGTCGTCGTTGCTCGTCTGTGAGTTTCGGTTCTAACCGTATGCTATCAATTGTCCCAGTCGTGTCTACTGTCGGGACTGGTAATTCTATTCCATCGTCATCTGTCTGATTAAGTACTGTCGTTGTACTAACTGTGTGTTCTGTTTCCTGACTAGGTGTGTTTGCGATGTCGTCGTCCTCTGTCACCCTACCTAGTGTAGTTGTGTTGTGTACGTCTGTCGTCCGGTTGCTTGGTGTAGGTGCATTCTGTTCGTCTGTCATCAGTCCTTGTCGTGAGAAATAAGGCTTCAGCATGTTGATATGAAATATCTTTAATTTTCCCTTTATCGATATTTCATAATCGACATCTGATATCTTTCGTTCAACTTTGAATGGCCCTTGCCATGACGTTAGTAACAAGTTACGTTTATCTGGTAGTAAAAGCAGAACCTTTTGATTGGGTTCAAGGTGTAGGGTTTTGGTACCCTTATTGGCATAATCGCTTAGTATGAACCGGTTTCCTTTGCTCGACACCTTATTCAGGGGTCCAACAATATCCACCGCTATACTTTCGCATGGTCTAGAGGCCAATATTGAACGTTGAACATCGGCTGTTACATGCTTTCCCTTTCTCACTCAATGTTGACAAATGGTACATGACCGACAAAAAGATTTAATATCGTTACAAAACTTAGGCCAATAGAAGTGTGACAAAATTCTGGCTCTTGTTTTGTCATAGGTCAAATGTCCAGCAAACGGTGAATCATGCGCAATCTTTAGCACATTTTGTCGGTGTTTTAAAGGTAACACCGTCTGCTGAATTTCATGGTTATTGGTGGTATAATAACGCATGAGAATTCCATTATGTATTTTAAAATACCAAGATGCATTTTTAGTTACTTTCGCTCGCTCACCTAACAATTTAAAATAAGGTGCGATAGTTTTATCGGTGCGTTGTGCCTCGATAAACTCTTGTCGAGTGGTATTGTTACTAGCACCGCTGGGTGTTAACAACTGTAATATTTCATTTTGTAGGTCAGTGTAATGTGTTTGGGTATCTGACCTCGTTACAGCATTAGCCGTGTTTGTCTGTTTCCAGGCTAATATTTCGTCATCAGTACATTGTTTTAATGATGGCAAGCAACCCAAAATTAGGTCAGTACAGGGATTTTGCAAAATCATGCACGTAAATGTGCCGGAAAGGAACGGGGTGTTTATGCGGACTTTTGCCAACGGGTATTTCTCAATGTTACCAGAGAAAGTGCAGCATTTAACAAACTCACCCGTATACTCTTCTGGCTTAACTAGCTCTCTTCTTACCCCAAGTAAAGTGCTTCCGCTATCAAGTAAACATTGGCATGGTTGTTCGTTGACCAGTGCATCGTGGAACTTTAGATTACCTCTGGAGGCTAAAGCTGAATTAGCATCTTCGTTGGAACATGGTACAACATGACCACATTTAAGTTTCCCGTCCGCATGAAACTGGTGACACGTGTCACATTTATTAAAGTCTAACATATCAGTAACTACAGCCACACTCTCACACTCATTGAATGGTAATACATTTTCGAGCTCAGAATCAACTACACTATCATCGTCAGATGATGTATCTATGAGCAAAGCATTGCTAGCCTTCATTCTTTGCCTGCCCAAACACTTAGAAGAATAGTGGCCATAAGAGGAACAGAAGAAGCATTTAACAGCACCTTTGTATGAGTTTCGTTTGTTTTCCTGCTTTTTCATCATCATTTCCAGATGAGCAGGGTATGATGGACTTTTATCACACAACGAGTACTGCGGATGAAATAATTTGCAGTATACACACTGTGGTGGCTTTTGATAGGGTTTGTCTTTCTTCTGATACTCTTTTTTGTTGTAAGACCTGCTAGGTACGTTCTTAGCAAAAGCAGTGATATTAGTATCATGTAAAGATGTGTTAAATATGTCGCGGTTTGAAGAAAAATAAGCTGAACCACGTTTTTCAAGTTGTTCAATAGATTCAATGTCTGCTTGTTGAAGGAACTTAGCAAAGGGAGTAGGAACTGTGGATATGACTTTATCCATCACCATTAAGTCCTGTAATTTATCAAAATTCTTCCCTATTTTTGCCGCCTTAAGCCATTTATTGAATAAACTCTGGACATTTGATACATAGTCTAAGAACGTTTCGCTTGGCTTTGGTTTTATTTGTGAGTACTGGATCTGATATCCAGGATCATCGAGTAGAAAATGCTACATAATCCTATCATGGATATACTGATAGTTACTTCTTAGTTCTGTTGGTATCGATTCGATAACTTTTAATGGCTCCCCACTGAGATTTCTCATATAGATCATCGCCCAATCTTCTAATGGTATTTTCTGACTTTTGAGCTGGAATTCTATATTTTCAGTCCAAGCTGAGATCGAATCGCCTTGACTGAAGGGCTTGATGATCCCCTTATACTTAGAAAATTTATTCTGCTCTTCCTGACTCTTCTGTTTAGTAGAGGCTATCTGGATGTTTGAGTCAATTTCCATCTCTTTCATCTTTAACTTTGTTTGTGACTCTACCTCTATTTGCTTTTGTTTTATTTCCAATTCCTTCTGTTTATTGTCGTCTTCCATCTCTATCTGTTTTTGCTATGTGGCATGATCTAACTCTAATTGTTTTTGTTTGGTGGCTTCTTCTAACTCCCTCATCTCTTTCTGATGCTGTCTTTCCAAAGCTCTTCCATCTCTCTCTTTATCTGTTTCTTCTTTGTATTTCTGCTCTGCCCATTTCTCTAATTTCTCTCCAGTATGGCCTAGTTCTTTGCCAGCCTGGATGCAGTCATTTAATGATGACATTATATGGCTTTATGTTATTTCACCACTGATATCAATATAATCTTTACAATATAATTTTACAGTTATTATGTGTTAACAATCCGAGACCGAGTAAGAAATGTTACTATCAGACAGACTGTGGGATCAACACCTTGTGCCACATTTATTGAAAGACAGAAGATCAAGTGGTTTGGCCATGTTGTTAGAATGCAACATCAGCAACTACCATCACTGGCCTTACATCAAAGATCATCTGCGACGAGACCACGAGGACGTCCAAGAAGAAAATGGATTGACGACATCAGAGACATTGTACAACCACACGGAATGACACTATCCAGTGCCGTCCACCGGGCGCTGGAACGCAAATTATTCCACGACGCTTGACGGCAGAAGTGGAAGATGATGATGAAGATGATGATTATGTGTTAGATATTTATAATCTTCACTGAAAAAGAAGATGCATGGTTAATGGTGGTTATCAAAATTAGTGGAAAATATACTCATCTAATCTGCCGAAAAATACGGCACTCGGGATGTTCCACCGTTGTCTTTCGTACACACAACTGATAAACTTGCTTGTACAACTGATGTCTCTGTTTAATAGAGCATCAACACATTAGAAAAATGTGTGTGATATACAATACATGGTTGTTATTAATTTACAAAATACAGTTTATGCGGTTGGTAACTTGCAAATGTGATATAAATAATGATGAATGATGTAAATGATATGAATGTTATGATAGTATAAATGATCGTCAATGAATTGTAAGATGATTCGTCAAATGAATATCAACGTCGTCTTGTCTTCACTTTCTATCGTCTCTGACTGAGCTGCGCTATATGACTTTAGCTTAACCTCTACTTTATTCCGGTCGCTCAGAAAGTCATGGCGTGCTGATGAGCGTAATCTAGCCTAGGAATCAACATACAGCTGAAAGATGCTGATGTCGACCGCAATATCCGGAAACAGGATGGAAACGTGGGGGAAAAAAACACCAGAATTTGCTTTTGCACAAGTACATACGTGAATGTGATGAATGTTGACATTATGACTGTATCACAAGAAATGTTTCACTAATGATTGTTAAATTTGTAATTTCGATACATGTTTGCAATATGCACACAATCACAGTTTATATTTCATACATTTCCATCAAAAGAATTTACACAAATAACATAAATAACATTTTGTAGAATTTCCGAATTTATGTGGGAAAATGGTAGATTAAAGTGCTTGAAGGTGGTTCAAGCCCCAAAAATGGTAATTAAATGGTAGATTCAAGTACTTCTGATACTAAATGGTAGTTGAAGATGGTTCAAGGTACTTCTGACACCAAATGGTATCCTGCTTGTCAACAACTCACTTGCGACAGGCATACAAGGATTCCCTACTTTTGCACCACACGAAAGTGAC